>JAGSMU010000387.1:0-55719 GCA_029286865.1 Teinopalpus imperialis
CCTATATATTTGTGTATTAGAGTCTTAAGCATTCCAAATTGGTTTTTGTTGTAGCATTTGTTCAGTGTAATCGTTAGACAGTCATCCTGCGCCGCATTTAGGCCATTTCCTATCTAGTTGTAATCAGTTATTTTAGTTTCATAATTACGTAATTTTATTCCATTTGTAAAATTTTCATGTTCGTTTTTCAAAAGGATTTTGTAACCTAATCCTAACCTAACCTTAACCCTAACCACCTATATCTTGTGTATTAGGAGGTCTTAGGCATTCCAAATTGGTTTTGTTGTAGCATTTGTTCAGTGTAATCGTTAGACAGTCATCCTGCGCCGCATTTAGGCCATTTCAGTCTAGTTGTAATCAGTTATTTTAGTTTCATAATTACGTAATTATATTCCATTTGTAAAATTTTCATGTCTTCGTTTTTCAGTTGATTTTGTAATCCCTTTTTACGTGGAAATGCCTACTGCATACCCGCCCTCGCGGGGTAGGGTGGTTATGTCGGACTCGCACCGACTTCAACCCCACGGTGGTCGCCACCAACGCCTCGCGAGGGGTCGCGGGATCTCCGTAAGGAACACAACCGCACCCCTGCGCTTCGCTGGGATAGTCTTCGTCCCGGGGCGTGCAAGAAGATCGCACCCCAGAACCTCGCGGGAACTATCACACGACACGTACCACGTCGCCGTCGTCCCCCCGCTGGGTCGCTCATACTGACGCTGGAGCCCCCAATTCGACCGTCAGCGACCCGAAGGGCCCTGTTTATGTAGGGGAGCACCAATAGAGGGGCTGTGAAGGCGCGCGAGCGCCGCGTCGGGTCCTGCCCCGAGCAGGATCGGTCCTCTCTCGTCCTGCCTGGCAGCCTCCTTTCGGACCATTACGGTCTCGCAGAAGGAGGCTACGGCCCCTCCACGCCGGTTCCCCGCTCAGCATCGCCGACACGACTGCTGGCAGGACAGGTTCCATCTGATGTACGACCAAGACCCGCTGCTTCGTCTTCCCACGCCGGGCAAGCCGCGAGCGTGTGCGATGCGGAGCCCGTCGCTGCCGCCAGTGGAAGTAATTCGCCGTCGCCTGGTGATCGATTCCACAGGTAATCACCAAGACCATGCCCAGTGATCACCTGCGTAAGTCTGTGGTGAGTCTTCCTTCTCGTCGCTGCATCCAGGCTTCGAAGACCGGCAGGAATGCTTCGACGACGCGTTTGCGCGCATACCGCTTCCTCACCGAGCCGTGCGCGCCACGTCGCGAACGTGCGAAACGTCGTTCCTGCCGTTTTTCCGCCTCGAGGCCTCTTTCTGGCTCGCCACCACCACTCTGGCGTAGGACGCGAATTCGGTGATACACCTCGCGTCCATGTCCGCCAGTATATCCAGAGGTGGAAAGCGACAGGATTGTCGCTGCCTCAAACGATACCGTCCGGTATCCGTACGACCCGTATGTATTATCCTACGCTGGACGCTGTAGATCTTAGTCCCACAGCGTCGGATGCACAGCCCTCTTCGCCCAGACGTAAGCCCCGGTGGGCTACGGATCGTACGACCCCGGCATAGAGGCGGCGAACTACCTCCTCGGTCCTCCGAGATTGGGCAGCAGTCTGCATAGCACCCGCCACCTCTCGACTGGGGGACCAGGCGCTCGAAATGCTCTTCGAAGCCCCAGTGACTGTCCAGAGTGAGGCCCAGGTACTTCCATGTACCGCCCCACTCTGACTTCAGACCCACCTACTGGACGCACGAGCCGGGTGGTTCCTGCTCCGTGGCAGTCAGGAACCATAGCCTCGGTCTTGTGAGGCGCTACCCAGTCCAACTCGTGGACTTTGGCGACACGGCCCGCCTCCCAAGCTCGGCGAGCCCTGGTCCTTCCGAGTCCCCGCTGGCGACCACCAACGCGTCGTCCGCATAGCAGACACAACATTAACGCCAGCGGGGAGCTCTCGACTCTCGCAGAACAGAGTCGTGGTGGCGAGGATTCCGCCAACGGCCTAACACAGACCCCCTGTGGAACCCCACACTTGATCTCCTCCGGATCCTCGTACCGTCTCGGTCCATGTACAAGAGATGTACCTGTCGCGCAAGTAGTCCGCGATCACGCCTTTGCAGGTGTGGGGAACACCATGGTGCATGAGTGCTCCCCTAATCGCTCTCAGGGCAGGGAGTTGAAGGCGTTGACGATGTCTAGTTAATCGCCAACGCCACTCCACCCCGGACACAGCCTGCTCCGACAGGAGCGGACGCACATAACTGCAAGCCGACGGAACGCTCCCGTCGGAAACCGAACTGGCTATCGGCGAGATCGGGACCGACATGTAGATACCGTTGAGACGGGTGGCAAGAATTCCTCTCGGAATAACTTGCCAGCCTCGTCCAACAGGCATATGGGACGGTACGCAGAGGGAGAATCTGTGACTCTGTTCGCCTTCTTCAAGAGGACCTCAGTCGGCCTCTTTCCGGTTCCTAGGTCGAGATAGCGAGGCGCCAGAACAGCTGCCTCAACTCGCTCCCTAGGGTAGCCAGGACTCAACACCCAGACTCCGGCCGGGAATTTGTCGGGTCCTGGCGCGTGCTCCCACCAAGCGGCTCACGGCTCGGTCCATTCGCCCGGTCACCCCTATCTCGTCTCCACTCCCAATGAAGATTGGGGCAGACTGAGGGACTCTGACCGGCCCTCCGGAAAGAAGAGCCTTACCTAGCACCATCCGATACGGACGCCCCACGGATCCCCGTTGAGTCCCCCAGGAGCTGTTCCCAGGACCGGTATCCTCCGGCGTTGCAGATGGCTACCTGCAACGCCTTCGTGGCCGCTCGATACGCTTCGTAGAGCCCGCACCTCACTCGGAGCTCGCCTTCGCCTCCTCCTTCGCTCTGGTGTACTGGCGGCGGTCTGCAGCAGATCGCTCGTAGCTCCGCGATCTCTGCCGACCACCAGCACACCGCCCGCGCTTGGGGCGACCGGTCCAAACATCGACGCGTCACAAATACGCGTCGTGTCCCGGAACCAGCTCTGCCATCCGATCGGACGGAACCTCTTCGGCGCTTTCTGGCCATATCGCGATGTTGGCGGTGGCCTGAGCAAGTCTCTGCCCACGCTGGAGACACCGTCGCGCGTGGCTGCCTTCCTCGGCGGCTGGATTCACTGTCGGGCGGCGGATTGCAAGATCGAACACAATATGGCGGTGGTCGGATAACGGGACTACTCCTCCTCTGCAACCCGCCAGCCCTGGAAAGCATGCATTGCAGCGGGAGTCGCCTGCTTAGCCCCACGACCGACTCCCCTGCCACCGCACGCACGTGCCTGGCTGGTGACCCCCGATTCGCCAGTCGAAGGTCCATTCCAGCCGCCCACTCCATCACCGTCTTCTCCCCTGGATCACTGTCTCGATTCCCCCACGCCCTGGAATGGGCGTTGAAGTCTCCCCAGGACACCGACGGACGAGGGAGGCACCTGCGAACGCAAGCGCTACACCTCGTCCAGGTACACCTGTAGTCGGCGAGGGACCCTGCGGGAGAGACGTAGCAGCCGATCATACGGTGCCCCACAAATGCAAACGAAGCCCTGGACCCTTCAATAGGGGAGCAGGGTGGACACCTCACCACCCCCAGTAGATCGCCACGGAACTCCAGCCTCGAACCAGCGAGGGTGGTCCGGCACGGCATGGAAATTGCCATTTCGCCGCCAGAGCAATCTCCACTCCGCAACTGTCTGCATAAACAAACATGGAGCATTGCAGTGGTTTAAGTTGCTCTGGAGGACCTGAGGGTGAAGAGGCCTAGGAGATCTTCCATTCCCGAGCAGTGCCGGGCCTGCGATGGTGCTGCCGGGACCGCTACGCCTGTGGCGCGGGGAAGAGATGGTATTTTCCCGCCCTTCTTGAGGTAAGCATTTCTTACCACGCGCGTGGTTAGAGGGACGCCCCAGATCCGAGCGCACAGCGGGCACTTCTGGAGTGCAGGTGTTTTGCATTCTTGGCCCTGTGCCCGGTCTCCACAAGCGTAGCAGCGTGCGCCTGGTTCACCTGATTGGGGCACCTGCTGCCAACGTGCCCCTTTCTCCAGGCACCGGAAGCAATGCATGGGCCTGGGATCCAATAGCCGCACCCTAACAGATCCCCAGCCCACGCATATGCGCCCAGCGGCCACCAGTTTACGCACTGCCGTAGCGGGGCACCGCACCCAGCACGTGCTCCATACGCGTTGGTGTCCGGTGGACTTCCCGACCTTCACATTGTCCACCGAACACCCTCCTGCTTCAGCCACCGCCGCCGCGACCTCACTTGATCACCGCACGTCGAGGTTCAGCCGAACAGTCTCCCGACGACCGGGCGATCACCACCCAAACGGTCTGAGGACTCCTGCTTTGCCGCCAATCGGTCCGGCCTTTGGCTACAGTCTGTACCAGAGATCTCCAATAAGAGACCTCCAGTCACTGCCCGTTTTGGCGGACCGTCTCGATGCCCATGTCCGCAAGGCGAATTTTGACTTGCTACCTCCATCACCTTAGCGTAGGTGATGGAAGAGCCAGTCGCAAGTTACCGTTACGGTAGCGGTGGATGGAGTGCGCATGACCTTCCCTCTTCTTTACTTCACCCTGAGGGTTTAGGGGAGGTCGTCGCACCGAGAGCCGCTTGCTGGGCCTTGGCCTTCCTGGCTTGCCACCTGTGCCCATGTGCTCGCGGGCAGCTCCACCGACATGAGGGTAATGGCGCAGCCACCGGAGGTACAGCCACTGGGGGCGCGGGATGGCTTGGCCTTCTTTTGTCTTCCAGAGCGGGCGGTAACGGCCACAGACTGTGACAGCGGTTGTGCCCCACTCGCGGAAGGCAAGGTGCCTGGCTGACCTACCAAGGGAGGCCGAGCGTTCCTTCCCGAAGGATTTTCGCCCCAAAGGCAACCAGCCTTGCCTCCACAAGAGCTCCCAAGCGCCCATGAGCCCTTCCTCTGTGCTACTGGAATTTGGAGCACCTGTAGCCCGCTGAGGAGGAGGCGTGGTTGCCTCGAGGCTCCCTCCGTTTCGAGAGCGCTGAGCTCCTCCGACAACCCCCCACCTTCGTCGAGAGCTCGGCTAGCTGCGAGCGCACCTGCTCTCGCGCTCGAGCTTCCGACATTGGGGGCTGGGAGACCTCCGCGCTTAATTCCCCAAGGCAGCCGCCTCGACCATCCTCGCCGCCACCCGCAGGCTATGGACAATGTGCCCTTAAGGTTGCTGGACTTATCGGCAACCTTGTCCACCGCCAAGGCAGCGAGGAACGGAGGAAATCACCCAGGTCCGTTTCACTGACTTCCATATCCCGCTCAAGATCTTCGGGATTAGAAGGCTAGCCTTAGCCCTCGTCTTCGACTGAGCCACCGACGGGTCCCAGATGCCGTCAACGTCCCGGAGACCTCCGAGGCCGCACCGCGGCTACGACAGCCTGGAACTTGTCAGCCGCCATTGTCACAGGCTTGGTTTCCCTTCCTCCTTCTTCCTCGTTGTCCTTGCGGACACGTCAGATCTCGTGATCTGAGCGACGCATCGGACCTTCCGCCGTCGCTTTCCGCACCCAAACTAGCAGGCGTGCTCGGGCGAACAAACCGCCCACGCTCGTCCTGCGCCGGGACCACTGGTCCTGACACGGCTCCTCTCCCCTCGTTTTGGTCCCCTGATGGTAAGGGACCGGCGGTAGATGCTTCTGCATCACCGCGCAGCAGTGGGTTGCCCCCAGATACGACGGTGGCTGCCTGGCTAGGCTCCGGGTGGACTCTCGGCATCGCTGGTACTCACCCTTCTGGGGTAGTTTTACCAATGACCGCTTTCATATTTTCCTTTACGGGGTATGGTCCCTGCCTCAGCTCACGGCCACCTCCCACCAGCCATTCATCCCATCGGCACTGGAGACCTGGGATTGGGGTTATTTTTAGAGAGGTTTTCCTCGCGGCTCCATGGCACATACGTCCATAGCGCCCCCGGCCCTACTGGACTTGGCTGGTTGTCCGGTGTCGGCTTTCGCCGAAGTGCGCCTGGCACAGCACTGCATCGCGTTAAGCCTTCCCTGTTCCTTCAGCGGGTACTGGGAGCAAACTCGAGCTCTACAAGAGGCCTCGCCTCGTCGGGCACAATAGCCCTTGCCGCTCGGTCCCGCAAGGACTGAAGGTACGCCCTTCTGAACCCAGCCAGTTTTGGTCCGCGCTGAGCCTTCGGTACTGCCCATATTCCGGGCAGCGATCCCTATCCGCCACCTGGGGACGCGCCTGATAGAAGGTCTGGTACCCTAATGGGTGATTTTGTAACCTAACCTAACCTAACCTAACCCTAACCACCTATATCTTTGTATATTAGAGTCTTAAGCATTCCAAATTGGTTTTTTGTTGAAGTGCATTTGTTCAGTGTAATCAAAGTGACAGTCATCCTGCGCCGCATTTAGGCCATTTCTAGTCTATTGTAATCAGTTATTTTAGTTTCATAATTACGTACTTTTATTCCATTTGTAAAATTTTCATGTCTTCGTTTTCGTGCTGATTTTGTATCCTAACCTAACCTAACCTAACCCTAACCAATTCCATATCTTTGTGTATTAGAGTCTTAGGCATTCCAAATTGTTTTTGTTGTAGCATGCGTTCAGTGTAATCGTTAGACAGTCATCCTGCGCCGTTATTTATAGGCCATTTTTAGTCTAGTTGTAATCAGTTATTTTAGTTTCCATAATTGATGTACTTTTATTCCATTTGTAAAATTTTCATGTCTTCGTTTCTTTTCGTGCTGATTTTGTAATCTAATCTAACCTAACCTAACCTAATCCTTAAATCCAACTCCTAACCACCTATATCTTTGTGTATTGAGTCTTAGGCATTCCAAATTGGTTTTTGTTGTAGCATTTGTTCAGTGTAATCGCTAGACAGTCATTCTGCGCCGCATTTAGGCCATTTCTAGTCTAGTTCTAATCAGTTATTTTAGTTTCATAATTACGTGATTTTATTCCATTTGTAAAATTTTCATGTCTTCGTTTTCGTGCTGGGATTTTGTAACCTAACCTTAACTCCAATATAACCCTAACTAATTCCTATACTTTTGTGTATTAGAGTCTTAAGCATTCCAAATTGGTTTTGTTGAAGCATTTGTTCAGTGTAATCGTTAGACAGTCATCCTGGAACGCGCGCTCCGAGGTTCACCCCCATTTGTGCCGGAGTGTTCGCTGCTGCCTCTGTCCAGGTCCTACTTTATACACACTCTACACCGTCGACATACCGCGCACTCGCGGTGTAGAGCTAGCCCTTTCGCCGATGACACTGGTTCTACGTGTCTGCTGGATTTAAACCAGACGCTATTTGTAAACGCCTCCAATCTGCAGCCACACCTTAGGGAAATGGTTTCGGAAATGGAGGATCGAGGTTAACCCCACCAAAAGTGCAGCCATTAATTTCTCTGGCAAACAAAACGCCGCATCTCCAACTATAGAGTTATTTGATCGTCCAACTCTGAAAAGACAGTCAAATTTAGGGCGTCACATTAGATGAAAGACTCACCTTCGGTCCGGGTATGTCAACCGCGTACGGAATCGAGCAGCGTTCGTCCCAGGTCGTTTGCACCTGTTACTTAATAAAAATAGCAAAATGTCCCTTGGGTAATAAAACACATCTGCCAGCAAAACTGACCTGATATCGACATACGCAAGCCCCGTCTTTTGCGCATGCTCTCCCCGCGTCACATCTACCGACTTCAGGTAATAGCAAAAATCGTTTCCCATGCGCAAGGCCACCGGTGCGCTGTGGTTCTTGGTGTACGAAAATCTACATAGATCTTGAGCTGCCGACCATAGTTCGCATCTAAAGCAGGCTTTCGCCGATATTTCGACTCTGCCGTCACACACCGAAATCCCTTTGATTGCGCCGCCACTTACAATCCCATCGCGAATCACAGATTTACCCGCGTCCGGTGGAGACCGAGGCACGCCCTCGACGCACCTTATCGACGCAACCCCACCAGGCCCAAGCCCTTCATAAAACACAACACAAACATTGTGACCATATCGCCCTCTGCCGACGGCGAGGGCGTCGCAACAAAGCGGCTCTGCGATACCGCCATGTCACTGGCCGGTTCTTCCAGTCCATACAGATAGGAAGCGTTGCTGGAGTTTCTGCGCCACTTTTCTCCAGCGCCCACGCATTCTGAAGTGGGTGGTACAGGTAGTTAATAATAATAGTGATATTAATTACATAATCCTCTGTCAGAAGCAACTGGACTGAGCCGAGGTTCGGCCCTCTTGGCACCTCGAGTCAGACGCTCATGAAACAGGGTGACGGTCCAGCTGAGGCTCCCTCTCGGGAGCGCCCTTTGCGCTGGTTACCCATATAGAGGTCTCTGACTGAGAGCCATATAAGCGCCGGTCACTCTCAACCCGGTGAAACTGTAAGTTCCGAAGCACAGCGGCCATCAGCCCGGAAAAAAAAAAAAAAAAAAAAAAAAAAAAGAGTCTTAAGCATTTCAAATTGGTATTTTGTTGTAGCATTTGTTTAGTGTAATCGCTAGAAAGTCATCCTGCGCCGCATTTAGGCCATTTCTAATCTTGTTCTAACTCACTATTTTAGTTTCATAATTACGTAATTTGGCCCGATTTGTTAAATTTTTAATTCTTTTCGCTTTTCAAAAGATTTTGTAACCTAACCTAATCTTAACCTAACCTAACCCTAACCACCTATATCTTTGTGTGTATTAGAGTCTTAAGCATTCAAATTGGTTTTTGTTTGTAGCATTTGTTCAGTGGGGTAATCGTTAGACAGTCATTCTGCCGCATTTAGGCCATTTCTAGTTCCAGTCTTGATCAGTTATTTTTAGTTTCATAATTACGTGATTTTATTCCATTTGTAAAAATTTTCATGTCTTCTGTTTTTCGTGCTGATTTTGTAACCTAACCTAACCTAACCTAACCCTAACCACCTATATCTTTTGTGTATTAGAGTCTTAAGCATCCTAAATTGGTTTTTGTTACAGCATTTGTTCAGTGTAATCGTTAGACAGTCATCCTGCGCCGCATTTAGGCCATTTCTAGTCTAGTTCTAGTCAGCTATTTTAGTTTCATAATTACGTAATTTTATTCCATTTGTAAAAATTTTCATGTCTTTTGCTTTTTCGTGCTGATTTCGTAACCCAACCTAACCTAACATAATCTAACCTAACCCCAATCCACCTATATCTTTGTGGTATTAGAGTCTTAAGCATTCCAAATTGGCTTTTTGTTGCATTTGTTCAGTGTAACTGCTAGACAGTCATCCTGCGCCGCAGCATTTAGGCCATATTTCTAGTCTTAGTTCCTTTGATCAGTTATTTTTAGTTTCCATAACATGCAATTTTATTCCATTTGTAAAATTTTCGCGTCTTCGTTTTTCGTGCTGATTTTGTAACCTAACCTTTTTTACGGGGAAATGCTTACGACAATTCACTTCGTGGGGCAAGGATGGGTTGCGTCGGACTCGCACCGACTAAAACCCCATGCAGGGAAGTCGCCACCAACGCTCGCGAAGGGTCGCGGGATCTCCGTAAGGAACGCAACCGTAACCCCCCTCTTCGCTGGGATAGCTGTCCCAAAGTGCGCAGAAGATCGCACTCCCCAGAACCTCGCGGAACTATCACGACGACACGGTACACGTCGTGCCGTCCCCGGGTCGGCGCATATCTGACGTATCGGAGCCCCCACCTGGATCGTCAGCGACCCGTAGGCCCCGCCACGGTAGGGGATCACGGGAGGCCGTGAGGAGGCGCGCGAGCGCCGAGTCGGGCCCTGCTCCCGAGCAGGATCGGTCCTCTCTATCCTGTCGGCAGCCTCCTCGGACCCGCCATTACGGTCTCGCAGAAGGAGGCTACGGCCTCCACGCCGATTCCCGCGCAGCATCGCCGACACGACTGCTGGCAGGGACAGGTTCCGTCCGAGGGACTGACCAAAGACCCGCCGCCTGGCTTCCCAGCAAGCCGGGTAAGCGGCGCGATGTGTGCGATGCGGAGTCTGTCGCTGCTGCGACAGTGAAGTAATTTTATTCCATTTGTAAAATTTTCATGTCTTAGTTTTTCGTGCTGGATTTTGTAACCTAACCAAACCTAACCTCAACCACCAAGTATATTTGTGTATTACAGTCTGCCATTCCAAATTGGTTTTTGTTGTAGCATTTTATTTAGTGTAACCGTTAGACAGTCATCCTGCGCCGCATTCAGGCTTAATATTTCTAGTCTAGTTCTTAATCAGTTATTTTAGTTTCATACCTATGCAATTTTATGCCATTTGTAACAATTTTTTCATTTCTTCTGTTTTTCGTGCTGGATTTTGGAACTTAACCTAATCTAATCCTAACCCCGGCATCTTTGTGTATTAGAGTTCTGGGTTTTCAGCCCGGTCGACCCATAAGCCTACTTCCAAAGTCTTGGGGTGGCGTATATGTAGGCTCATCCTCACCCGCCTCTGCTGACTCTGCTGTCCTGAGGGTTGCCAATCAATGGAGCGCCCCAGCTCTGCACCCAACAACACTCATGCATTATATCAAGTGCAATCTCGCACCACGGAGCACAATCCTCAGTAAATTTCTTCAGGCTGCTCTAAACTAAAATTTTTCGACGTGGCGAAAGTTTTCGATTAAGGTTCGGTAACGCAACATATGCCCATATGAGCTCGGTGTGCCAGATCGACTCGTACTTATCATCCGGGAGATTTTCTCCGAAATCGAACCTTTCGTTACGCGTCGAGGGAACGCCTGAGGTTCACCTCCCATTTGCGCTGGAGTACCGCTGCCTCCGTCCCCAGGGTCCATTTTTATACACAATTTACAATTAACGACATACCGCGCACTCGCGGTAGAGCTAGCCCTTTTCGCCGATGACACACCGGCTTTCCTACGCTGCAAGTCTTGGATTTCTAAAACCACGCTATTTGTAAACGCCTCCAATCTGCCAACACCTTAGGGAAATGGTTTCGGAAATGGAGGATCGAGGTTAACCCTCACCAAAAGTGCAGCCATTTACTTCCTCGGCGCAACAAAACGCCGCATCTCCAACTATAGAGTTATTTTGACCGCCCAACCCCACAGTCAAATACTTAGGCGTCAGCATTAGATGAAAGACTCACCTTCGGTCCGCATGTCAACTCGCGTACGGAATCGGAGCAGCGTTCGTCCCCGGTAGGTCGTTTTGCACCTGCTACTTAACAAAATAGCAAAATGTCCCTGCGTAATAAAATTACACTTTACAAAGCGTGCATCCGGACGGTATGTCGACATACGCAAGCCCCGTCTTTGCGTATGCCTCCCCGCGTCACATCTTTCACCTCGAATTTCAGATATCAAAATCAATTACGCGGGCACCAGCGGTTCTGCGTGTCTGCCCGGCGACGAGCTGCTGACCATAGTTCAGTACTCCTGAAGCAGGCTTCTCGCCGATATTTCGACTCTCTGCTGTCACACTGAAATCTCTTTGACTGTGCGCTGCCACTTACAATCCCATCGCGAATCGAAGGATTTGCCCGCGTCCGTAGGGCACCGAGGTACGCCCTCGACGACCCTGACGACGTAACCACCAGGGCCCAAGCCTCATAAAACACAACACACAAACATTGCACCTCATCGCCCCTGCCGACGGCGAGGGCGTCAAACAAAGTTATTCGCGATACCGCCATGTCACTGGCCGGTTCTCTTCCAGTCCATACAGATAGAAGCGTTGCTGGAGTTTCTCTTGCGCCACTTCTTCTCCAGCGCCCACGCATTCCCAAAGGCAGAAGGCCACAGTGATATTAATTAAGATAATCCTCTGTCAGAAGCACCGACCGGAGCTGGAGGTTCGGCCTCTGGGCACCCTCGAGCCAGACGCTCTCGCGAAACAGGGGTCGGTCTGCCGAGGTCTCTCCTCGGGAGCCCGTTGCCATTACTCCATATATAGAGGTCTCACTGAGAATGCCGTCACCTCTCAACCCGGTGAAACTGTAAAAGCCTCTGGGCTAACAGCGGCCATCAGCCTGAAAAAAAAAAAAAAAGAGTCTTAAGCATTTCAAATTGGTATTTTGTTGTAGCATTTGTTTAGGTGTAATCGTTAGAAAGTCATCCTGCGCCGCATTTAGGCCATTTCTAATCTTGTTCTTAATCAATTATTTTTTTAGTTTCATAATTACGTAATTTTATCTTTGATTTGTTAAATTTTTAATTCTTCGCTTTTCGTGCAGATTTTGTAAATCCAACCTAATCTAACCTAACCTAACCTCTAACCACCTATATCTTTGTAATATTCAAGCATTCCAAATTGGTTTTTGTTGTAGCATTTGTTCAGTGTAATCGTTAGACAGTCATTCTGCGCCGCATTTAGGCCATTTCTAGTGTAGTTGTAATCAGTTATTTTTAGTTTCATAATTACGTAATTTTATTCCATTTGTAAAAATTTTCATGTCTTGCTTTTCAAGCATTTGCAACCTAACCTAACCTAACCTAACCTAACCTAACTGTAACCACCTTCCATATCTTTGTGTATTAGGAGTCTTAGGTGCATTCCAAATTGGTTTTTGTTGTAGCATTTGTTCAGTGTAATCGTTAGACAGTCATTCTGCGCCGCATTTAGGCCATTTCTAGTGAAGCAGTAATCAGTTATTTTTAGTTTCATAATTGTAATTTTATTCCATTTGTAAAAATTTTCATGTCATCGTTTTCAAAGGATTTTGTAACTTAACCTAACTTCAAATCTAACCTAACTTAACCCTAACCACCTATACCTTTGTGTATTAGAGTCTTAAGCATTCCTAAATTGGTTTTTGTTGAAGCATTTGTTCAGTGTAATCGTTAGACAGTCATCCCAAGCCGCATTTAGGCCATTTCTAGTCTAGTTGTAATCAGCTATTTTAGTTTCATAATTACGTAATTTTATTCCATTTAGAAAAATTTTCATGTCTTCGTTTTTCGTGCTGATTTTGTATCCTTAACCTAACCTAACCCTAACCACCTATATCTTTGTGTATTAGAGTCTTAAGCATTCCAATTGGTTTTTGTTGTAGTATTTGTTCATGTAATTGACAGTCATCCTGGTGCCAGCATTTAGGCCATTTCTAGTCTAGTTCTAATCAGTTATTTTGTTTCATAATTTCATGCAATTTTATTCCATTTGTAAAAAAATTTCTATGTCTCTCGTTTTTCGTGCTGATTTTGTAACCTAATCCCAACCTAACATAACTCTAATTCCAACTCCTAACCACTTATATCTTTGTGTATTAGAGTCTAAGCATTCCAAATTGGTTTTTGTTGTAGCATTTGTCTCAGTGTAATTGCTAGACAGTCATCCTGCGCCGCATTTAGCCATTTTCATCTAGTTGTAATCAGTTATTTTTAGTTTCATAATTACGTAATTTTATTCCACGGTAAAACATGTCTTCTGCTTTTCGTGCTGATTTTGTAACCTTACCTAACCTTTTACCTAACCTAACCCTCTAACCACCTATAGTCTTGTGTGTATTGTGAGTCTTAAGTATTCCAAATTGGTTTTTGTTGTAGCATTTGTTCAGCGAATCGTTAGACAGTCATCCTGGGTGCCGCATTTAGGCCATTTCTAGTCTAGTTCTAATCAGTTATTTTAGTTTCATAATTACGTAATTTTATTCCATTTGTAAAAATTTTCATGTCTTCGTTTTTCGTGCTGATTTTGTAATCTTAAACTCTAAATATAACCATGTAAATCTCACCTCTTATATATTTGTGTATTAGAGTCTTAAGCATTCCAAATTGATTTTTGTTGTAGCATTTGTTCAGTTTAATCGTTAGACAGTCATCCTGCATTTAGGCCATTTCTAGTCTAGTCTCTAAATCAGTTATTTTTAGTTTTACAACATGTAATTTTATTCCATTTTAAAAAATTTTCATGTCTTCGTTTTTCGTGCTGATTTTAACCCAACCTAATCCTAATCCCTAACCACCTATATCTTTGTGTATTACAGTCTACATTCCAAACGTTTTGTTGTAGCATTTGTTTGTGTAATGTTAGACAGTCATCCTGCGCTGCATTTAAGCCACTTCTAGCCTTAGATCTAACTAGTTATTTTTAGTTTCATAATTACGTAATTTTATTCCATTTGTAAAAATTTTCATGTCTTCGTTTTTCGTGCTGATTTTGTAACCTAACTCTAACCTAACATAACCCTAACCACCTATCTTTGTGTATTAGAGTCTTAAGTATTCCAAATTGGTTTTTTTGTTGAAGCACACTAGTGTAATCGTTAGACAGTCATCCTGCGCCGCATTTAGGCCATTTCTGTCTAGTTCTAATCAGTTATTTTTGTAGTTTCATAATTACGTAATTTTATTCCATTTGTAAAAATTTTCATGTCTCGTTTTTTCGTGTTGATTTGTAACCTAACCTAACCTAACCTAACTCTAACCCCAACCACCTATATCTCTTTGTGTATTAGATTCCTACATTCCAAATTGGTTTTTGTTGTAGCATTTGTTCAGTGTAATCATGTTAGACAGTCATCCTAAGTACGCATTTATAGGCCATTTCTAGCCCAGTTCTAGCTGCTATTTTTAGTTTCATAATTACGTAATTTTATTCCATTTCTAAAATTTTCATGTCTCTCGTTTTTCGTGCTGATTTCTGTAACCAACCTAACTCTAACATTACCTAACCTAACCCTAACCACCTATATCTTGTGCATTAGAGTCCTAAGCATTCCAAATTGGTTTTTGTTGTAGTATTTGTTCAGTGTAATCGTTAGACAGTCATCCCAGGCCAGCATTTAGGCCATTTCTAGTCTAGTTCTGATCAGTTATTTTTAGTTTCATAATTACGTGATTTTATTCCATTTGTAAAATTCGTCTTCGTTTTTCGTGCTGATTTTGTAACCCAACCTAACATAACCATAACCACCTATATATTTGTGTGTATTAGAGTCTTAAGCATTCCAAATTGATTTTTGTTGTAGCATTTGTTCAGTTTAATCGTTAGACAGTCATCCCAAGTACGCATTTAGGCCATTTCTAGTCTAGTTCTTATCAGTTATTTTTAGTTTCATAATTACGCAATTTTATTCCATCTGTAAAAAAATTTATGTCTTCGTTTTTCAGCTAATTTTGTAACCTAACCTAACCTAACCCTAACCACCTATATCTTCGTGTATTACAGTCTTAAGCATTCCAAATTGGTTTTTGTTGTAGCATTTGTTTGTGTAATCGTTAGACAGTCATTCTGCGCCGCATTTAGCCACTTCTAGTCTAGATCTAATCAGTTATTTTTAGTTTCATAATTACGTATTTTATTCCATTTGTAAAAATTTTCATGTCTTCGTTTTTCGTGCTGATTTTGTAACCTAACCTAACCTAACCTAACCTAACATAACCATAACCACCTATATATTTGTGTATTAGAGCCCTAAGCATTCCAAATTGGTTTTTGTTGTAGACGGTTCAGTGTAACGTTAGACAGTCATCCTGCCGCATTTAGGCCATTTCTAGTCTAGTTGTAATCAGTTATTTTTAGTTTCATAATTACGTAATTTTATTCCATTTGTAAAATTTTCATGTCTTGCTTTTCGTGCTGATTTTGTAACCTAACCTAACCTAACCTAACCCAACCACCTATATCTTTGTGTATTAGAGTCTTAGGCATTCCAAATTGGCTTTCGCTGCAGCATTTGTTCAGTGTAATCGTTAGACAGTCATCCTGCGCCGCATTTAGGCCACTTCTAGCCTAGATCTAACTAAAGCCATTTTTAGCTCTATACTCGCAATTTTATTCCATTTGTAAAAATTTTCTGCGTCTTTAGTTTTTCGTGCTGATTTCCCGGTAAACTCTAACCAAACCTAACCCTAACCACCTATATATTTGTGTATTACAGTCTTAAGCATTCCAAATTGGTTTTTGTTGTAGCATTTGTTTAGTAATCGTTAGGACAGTCATCCTGCGCCATTCAGGCCATTTCTAGTCTAGTTCTAATCAGTTGTTTTAGCTCTCATAATTACGTAATTTTATGCCATTTGCAATTTTTTCATTTCTTCGTTTTTCGTGCTGATTTTGGAACCTAACCTAATCTAACTTAACCCCTATATCTTTGTGTATTAGAGTCTTAAGCTGTGCCTATCGACCCATAAGCCTACTCAAAGTCTTGGGTAAGGTATATGAAAGGCTCATCCTCACCCGCCTCTCAAGGACTTCATGCTGTCCTGAGGGCTGCCAATCAATGAGAGCAGTTCGGGTTTCGCACCCAAATACCATGCATTATCAAGTGCACTCGCATCACGGAGCACATCCTCAGTAAATTTCTTCAGGGCTACCAAACTGGGGCACTTTTTCTCGACGTGGCGAAAGTTGACAAGGTTCGGCACAACGGGCTCATATACAAACTATATGAGCCTGGTGTGCCAGATCGACTCGTACTTATCATCCGAGATTTTCTCCGAAATCGAACCTTTCGTTACCGCGTCGAGGGAACGCGCCCGAGGTTCACCCCATTTGTGCCGGAGTACCACAAGGCTCTGTCCTAGGTCCTACTTTATACACACTCTACACCAACGACATACCGCGCACTCGCGGTGTAGAGCTAGCCCTTTCGCCGATGACACCGGCCTCTACGTGTCTGATTTAAACCAGACGCTATTTGTAAACGCCTCCAATCTGCAGCCAACACCTTAGGGAAATGGTTTCGGAAATGGAGGATCGAGGTTAACCCCACCAAAAGTGCAGCCATTTACTTCTCTCGGCGCAACAAACGCCGCATCTCCAACTATAGAGTTATTTGATCGTCCAATCCCCTGGGAAAAGACAGTCAAATACTTAGGCGTCACATTAGATGAAAGACTCACCTTCGGTCCGCATGTCAACCGCGTACGGAATCGAGCAGCGTTCGTCCTAGGTCGTTTGCACCCATTAATAAAATAGCAAAATGTCCCTGCGTAATAAAAATTACACTTTACAAAGCGTGCATCCGACTCCATAATGACATACGCAGCCCCGTCTTTGCGCATGCCTCCCCGCGTCATATTCACCGACTTCAGGTAATACAAAATCGTTTCATGCGCAAGGCCACCGGTGCGCCGTGGTTCTTGCGTAACGAAATCTACACATAGATCTTGAGCTGCCGACCATAGTTCAGTACCTGAAGCAGGCTTCGCCGATATTCCGACTCTGCCGTCACACACCGAAACTCCCTTTGATTGTAAGTGCCGCCACTTACAATCCCATCGCGAATCACAGATTTACCCGCGTCCGTAGGAGACCGAGGCACGCCCTCGACGACCCTGACGACGCAACCACCAGGGCCCAAGCCCTTCATAAAACACAACACACAAACATTGCACTCATATCGCCCCCGCCGACGGCGAGGGCGTCGCAAACAAAGTTATTCGCGATACCGCCATGTCACTGGCCGGTTCTCTCCAGTCCATACAGATAGAAGCGTTGCTGGAGTTTCTTGCGCCACTTCTTCCAGCGCCCACGCATTCTGAAGTGGTGGTACAGGTAGTTAATAATAATAGTGATATTAATTAAGATAATCCTCTGTCAGAAGCAACTGACCGAGCGAGGTTCGGCCCTCTTGGGCACCTCGAGTCAGACGCTCGCGAAACAGGGTGACGGTCCAGCCGAGGCTCTCTCGGGAGCCCTTGCGCTGGTTACCCATATATAGAGGTCTCGACTGAGAGCCATAAGCGCTCGGTCACCTCTCAACCCGGTGAAACTGTAAAAGCCCTGGGGCTAACAGCGGCCATCAGCCCGAAAAAAAAAAAAAAAAAAAAAAAAAAAAAAAAAAGAGTCTTAAGCATTTCAAATTGGTTTTTGTTGTAGCATTTGTTTAGTGTAATCGTTAGAAAGTCATCCTGCGCCGCATTTAGGCCATTTCTAATCTTGTTCTAATCAATTATTTTTAGTTTCATAATTACGTAATTTTATTCGATTTGTTAAATTTTTTAATTCTTCGTTTTTCGTGCAGATTTTGTAACCTAACCTAATCTAACCTAACCTAACCCTAACCACCTATATCTTTGTGTATTAGAGTCTTAAGCATTCCAAATTGGTTTTTTGTTGTAGTATTTGTTCAGTGTAATCGTTAGACAGTCATCCTGCGCCGCATTTAGGCCATTTCTAGTCTAGTTCTAATCAGTTATTTTTAGTTTCATAATTACGTAATTTTATTCCATTTGTAAAAATTTTCATGTCTTCGTTTTTCGTGCTGATTTTGTAACCTAACCTAACCTAACCTAACCGAACATAACCATAACCACTGTTATATTTGTGTATTAGAGTCTTAGGCATTCCAAATTGGTTTTTGTTGTAGTATTTGTTCAGTGTAATCGTTAGACAGTCATCGTTCGCCGCATTTAGGCCACTTCTAGTCTAGATCTAATCAGTTATTTTTAGTTTCATAATTACGTAATTTTATTCCATTTGTAAAATTTTCATGTCTTCTGCTTTTTCGTGCTGATTTTGTAACCTAACCTAACCTAACCCTAACCACCTATATCTTTGTGTATTAGAGTCTTAAGCATTCCAAATTGGTTTTTGTTGTAGCATTTGTTCAGTGTAATCGTTAGACAGTCATCCTGCGCCGCATTTAGGCCATTTCTAGTCTAGTTGTAATCAGTTATTTTTAGTTTCATAATTACGTAATTTTATTCCATTTGTAAAAATTTTCATGTCTTCGTTTTTCGTGCTGATTTTGTAACCTAACCTAACCTAACCTAACCTAACCCTAACCACCTATATCTTTGTGTATTAGAGTCTTAAGCATTCCAAATTGGTTTTTTGTTGTAGCATTTGTTCAGTGTAATCGTTAGACAGTCATCCTGCACCGCATTTAGGACATTTCTAGTCTAGTTCTGATCAGTTATTTTTAGTTTCATAATTACGTGATTTTATTCCATTTGTAAAAATTTTCATGTCTTCGTTTTTCGTGCTGATTTTGTAACCTAACCTAACCTAACATAACCTAACCTAACCCTTACCACCTATATCTTTGTGTATTAGAGTCTTAAGCATTCCAAATTGGTTTTTTGTTGTAGCATTTGTTCAGTGTAACTGTTAGACAGTCATCCTGCGCCGCATTTAGCCATTTCTAGTCTAGATCTAATCAGTTATTTTTAGTTTCCATAATTACGTTATTTTATTTCATTTGTAAAAATTTCCATGTCTTCGTTTTTCGTGCAGATTTTGTAACCTAACCTAATCTAACCTAACCTAACCCTAACCACCTATATCTTTGTGTATTAGAGTCTTAAGCATTCCAAATTGGTTTTTTGTTGTAGTATTTGTTCAGTGTAATCGTTAGACAGTCATCCTGCGCCGCATTTAGGCCATTTCTAGTCTAGTTCTAATCAGTTATTTTTAGTTTCATAATTACGTAATTTTATTCCATTTGTAAAAATTTTCATGTCTTCGTTTTTCGTGCTGATTTTGTAACCTAACCTAACCTAACCTAACCGAACATAACCATAACCACCTATATATTTGTGTATTAGAGTCTTAAGCATTCCAAATTGGTTTTTTGTTGTAGCATTTGTTCAGTGTAATCGTTAGACAATCATCCTGTGCCGCATTTAGCCATTTCTAGTCTAGATCCAATCAGTTATTTTTAGTTTCATAATTACGTAATTTTATTCCATTTGTAAAAATTTTCATGTCTTCTGTTTTTCGTGCTGGATTTTGTAACCTTAACCTAACCTAACATAACCTAACCTAACCCTAACCACCTATATATCTTTTGTGTGTATTAGAGTCTCAAGCATTCCAAATTGGTTTTTGTTGTAGTATTTGTTCAGTGTAATCGTTAGACAGTCATCCTATGCCGCATTTAGGCCATTTCTAGTCTAGTTCTGACTGTAGTTATTTTTAGTTTCCATAATTACGTGATTTTATTCCATTTGTAAAAATTTTCATGTCTTCGTTTTTCGTGCTGATTTTGTAACCTAACCTAATCCTAACCTAACCTAACCTAACCACCTATATCTTTGTGTATTAGAGTCTTACATTCCAAATTGGTTTTTGTTGTAGCATTTGTTCAGTGTAACTGTTAGACAGTCATCCTGCGCTGCATTTAGGCCATTTCTAGTCTAGTTGTAATCAGTTATTTTTAGTTTCATAATTACGTAATTTTATTCCATTTGTAAAAATTTTCATGTCATCGTTTTTCGTGCTGATTTTGTAACTTAACCTAACCTAACCTAACCTAACTTAACCCTAACCACCTATATCTTTGTGTACTAGAGTCTTAGGCATTCCAAATTGGTTTTTTGTTGTAGCATTTGTTCAGTGTAATCGTTAGACAGTCATCCTGCGCCACATTTAGGCCATTTCTAGTCTAGTTGTAATCAGGTATTTTTAGTTTCATAATTACGTAATTTTATTCCATTTGTAAAAATTTTCATGTCTTCTTTTTTCGTGCTGATTTTGTAACCTAACCTAACCTAACCTAACCTAACTCCTAACCACCTATATCTTTGTGTATTAGAGTCTTAAGCATTCCAAATTGGTTTTTGTTGTAGTATTTGTTCAGTGTAACTGTTAGACAGTCATCCTGCCGCATTTAGGCCATTTCTAGTCTAGTTCTGATCAGTTATTTTTAGTTTCATAATTACGTAATTTTATTCCATTTGTAAAAATTTTCATGTCTTCGTTTTCGTGCTGATTTTGTAACTTAACCTAACTCTAACTCTAACCCTAACCACCCATATCTTTGTGTATTAGAGTCTTAGGCATTCCAAATTGGTTTTTGTTGTAGCATTTGTTCAGTGTAATCGTTAGACAATCATCCTGTGCCGCATTTAGGCCATTTCTAGTGTAGTTGTAATCAGTTATTTTTAGTTTCATAATTACGTAATTTTATTCCATTTGTAAAAATTTTCATGTCATCGTTTTTCGTGCTGATTTTGTAACTTAACCTAACCTAACTCTAACCTAACCTAACCTTAACCTAACCTAACCACCTATATCTTTGTGTATTAGAGTCTTAAGCATTCCAAATTGGTTTTTTGTTGAAGCATTTGTTCAGTGTAATCGTTAGACAGTCATCCTGCGCCGCATTTAGGCCATTTCTAGTCTAGTTGTAATCAGTTATTTTTAGTTTCATAATTACGTAATTTTATTCCATTTGTAAAAATTTTCATGTCTTCGTTTTTCGTGCTGATTTTGTATCCTAACCTAACCTAACCTAACCCTAACCACCTATATCTTTGTGTATTAGAGTCTTAGGCATTCCAAATTGGTTTTTTGTTGTAGCATGCGTTCAGTGTAATCGTTAGACAGTCATCCTGCGCCGCATTTAGGCCATTTTTGGTCTAGTTGTAATCAGTTATTTTTAGTTTCATAATTACGTAATTTTATTCCATTTGTAAAAATTTTCATGTCTTCGTTTTTCGTGCTGATTTTGTAACCTAACCTAACCTAACATAATCTAACCTAACCCTAACCACCTATATCTTTGTGTATTAGAGTCTTAAGCATTCCAAATTGGTTTTTTGTTGTAGTATTTGTTCAGTGTAATCTTTAGACAGTCATCCTGCGCCGCATTTAGGCCATTTCTAGTCTAGTTCTAATCAGTTATTTTTAGTTTCATAATTACGTAATTTTATTCCATTTGTAAAAATTTTCATGTCTTCGTTTTTCGTGCTGATTTTGTAACCTAACCTAACCTAATCTAACCCTAACCACTTATATCTTTGTGTATTAGAGTCTTAAGCATTCCAAATTGGTTTTTTGTTGTAGCATTTGTTCAGTGTAATCGTTAGACAGTCATCCTGCGCCGCATTTAGGCCATTTCTAGTCTAGTTGTAATCAGTTATTTTTAGTTTCATAATTACGTAATTTTATTCCATTTGTAAAAATTTTCATGTCTTCTGTTTTTCGTGCTGATTTTGTAACTCAACCTAACCTAACCTAACCTCTAACCACTCATATCTTTTGTGTGTATTAGAGTCTTAAGCATTCCAAATTGTTTTTGTTGTAGTATTTGTTCAGTGTAATCGTTAGGACAGTCATCCTGCCGCATTTAGGCCATTTCTAGTCTAGTTCTAATCAGTTATTTTTAGTTTCATAATTACGTAATTTTATTCCATTTGTAAAAATTTTCATGTCTCTGCTTTTCGTGCTGATTTTGTAACCTAACCTAACTCTAACATAACCTAATCTAACCCTAACCACTTATATCTTTTGTGTGTATTAGAGTCTCAAGCATTCCAAATTGGTTTTTGTTGTAGTATTTGTTCAGTGTAATCGTTAGACAGTCATCCTGCGCCGCATTTAGCTATTTCTAGTCTAGTTGTAACTGCTATTTTAGTTTCATAATTACGTAATTTTATCTCCATTTGTAAAAATTCTCATGTCTTCTGCTTTTCGTGCTGATTTTGTAACCTAACCTAACCTTAACCTAACCTAACTCTAACCTAACCTAACCACCTATATCTTGTGTATTAGAGTCTTAAGCATTCCAAATTGGTTTTTGTTGTAGCATTTGTTCAGTTTAATCGTTAGACAGTCATCCTGCGCCGCATTTAGGCCATTTCTAGTCTAGTTCTAATCAGTTATTTTTGTTTCATAATTACGTAATTTTATTCCATTTGTAAAAATTTTCATGTCTTCGTTTTTCGTGCTGATTTTGTAACCTAACCTAACATAACCATAACCACCTATATATTTGTGTATTAGAGTCTTAAGCATTCCAAATTGATTTTTTGTTGTAGCATTTGTTCAGTTTAATCGTTAGACAGTCATCCTGCGCCGCATTTAGGCCATTTCTAGTCTAGTTCTAATCAGTTATTTTTAGTTTCATAATTACGTAATTTTATTCCATTTGTAAAAAATTTCATGTCTTCGTTTTTCGTGCTGATTTTGTAACCTAACCTAACCTAACCCTAACCACCTATATCTTTGTGTATTAGAGTCTTAAGCATTCCAAATTGGTTTTTTGTTGTAGCATTTGTTTGTGTAATCGTTAGACAGTCATCCTGCGCCGCATTTAAGCCACTTCTAGTCTAGATCTAATCAGTTATTTTTAGTTTCATAATTACGTAATTTTATTCCATTTGTAAAAATTTTCATGTCTTCGTTTTTCGTGCTGATTTTGTAACCTAACCTAACCTAACATAACCCTAACCACCTATATCTTTGTGTATTAGAGTCTTAAGCATTCCAAATTGGTTTTTTGTTGAAGCATTTGTTCAGTGTAATCGTTAGACAGTCATCCTGCGCCGCATTTAGGCCATTTCTAGTCTAGTTCTAATCAGTTATTTTTAGTTTCATAATTATGTAATTTTATTCCATTTGTAAAAATTTTCATGTCTCTGTTTTTCAAAGGATTTTGTAACCTAACCTAACATAACCTAACCTAACCCTAACCACCTATATCTTGTGTATTAGAGTCTTGCCATTCCAAATTGGTTTCTTTTGTTGCAGCATTTGTTCAGTGTAATCGTTAGACAGTCATCCTGCTGCATTTAGGCCATTTCTAGTCTAGTTCTAGTCAGTTATTTTTAGTTTCATAATTACGTAATTTTATTCCATTTGTAAAAATTTTCATGTCTTCTGTTTTTCGTGCTGATTTTGTAACCTAACCTAACCTAACATAACCTAACCTAACCTAACCACCTATATCTTTGTGTATTAGAGTCTTAAGCATTCCAAATTGGTTTTTGTTGTAGTATTTGTTCAGTGTAATCGTTAGACAGTCATCCTGCGCCGCATTTAAGCCACTTCTAGTCTAGATCTAATCAGTTATTTTTAGTTTCATAATTACGTATTTTATTCCATTTGTAAAAATTTTCATGTCTTCGTTTTTCGTGCTGATTTTGTAACCTAAATCCTAACCTAACATAACCATAACCACCTATATATTTGTGTATTAGAGTCTTAAGCATCTCCAAATTGGTTTTTGTTGCAGCATTTGTTCAGTTTAATCGTTAGACAGTCATCCTGCCGCATTTAGGCCATTTCTAGTCTAGTTCTTATCAGTTATTTTTAGTTTCATAATTACGTAATTTTATTCCATCTGTAAAAATTTTCATGTCTTCTGTTTTTCGTGCTGATTTTGTAACCTAACCTAACCTAACCCTAACCACCTATATCTTGTGTATTAGAGTCTTAAGCATTCCAAATTGGTTTTTGTTGTAGCATTTGTTTGTGTAATCGTTAGATAGTCATCCTGCGCCGCATTTAAGCCACTTCTAGTCTAGATCTAATCAGTTATTTTTAGTTTCCATAATTACGTATTTTATTCCATTTGTGTACTTTTCATGTCTCTGTTTTTCGTGCTGGATTTTGTAACCCAACCTAACCTTAACCTAACCTAACATAACCATAACCACCTATATATTTGTGTATTAGAGTCTTAAGCATTCCAAATTGGTTTTTGTTGTAGTATTTGTTCAGTGTAACGTTAGACAGTCATCCTGCCGCATTTAGGCCATTTCTAGTCTAGTTGTAATCAGTTATTTTTAGTTTCATAATTACGCAATTTTATTCCATTTGTAAAAATTTTCATGTCTTCGTTTTTCGTGCTGATTTTGTAACCTAACCTAACCTTAACCTAACCCTAACCACCTATATCTTGTGTATTAGAGTCTTAGGCATTCCAAATTGGTTTTTTGTTGTAGCATTTGTTCAGTGTAATCGTTAGACAGTCATCCTGCGCCGCATTTAGGCCATTTCTAGTCTAGTTGTAATCAGTTATTTTTAGTTTCATAATTACGTAATTATATTCCATTTGTAAAAATTTTCATGTCTTCGTTTTTCGTGCTGATTTTGTAACCTTTTTTTACGTGGGGAAATGCCTACGCATACCCGCCCTCGCGGGGGCAGGGGCGGGTTATGTCGGACTCGCACCGACTAAAACCCCACGGTGGTCGCCACCAACGCTCGCGAGGGGTCGCGGGATCTCCGTAAGGAACACAACCGCAACCCCCCTGCGCTTCGCTGGGATAGCCCGTCCCGGGGCGTGCAAGAAGATCGCACCCCAGAACCTCGCGGAACTATCACGACGACACGGTACCACGTCGTGCCGTCGTCCTCCTCGGGGTCGTTTCATACTGACGGTCGGAGCCCCCACTCCGACCGTCAGCGACCCGAAGGGCCCTGTCATGGTAGGGGAGCACCAATAGGAGGGCCGTGAAGAGGCGCGCGAGCGCCGCGTCGGCCCCGTCTCCGAGCAGGATCGGTCCTCTCTATCCTGCTCGGCAGCCTCCTTTCGGACCATTACGGTCTCGCAGAAGGAGGCTACGGCCCTCCACGCCGGTTCCCCGCTCAGCATCGCCGACACGACTGCTGGCAGGGACAGGTTCCATCCGATGTGGCCGACCAAGACCCGCCGCTCGTCTTCCCACGCCGGGCAAGCCGCGAGCGTGTGCGATGCGGAGTCTCGGTCGTTGCCGCCACAGTGGAAGCAATTCGCCGTCGCCTCGCGACCGATCTTACACAGGTAATCACCGAAGCATCCATGCCCAGTGATCACCTGCGTAAGTCTGTAGGTGAGTCTTCCTTCTCGTCGCTGCATCCAGGCTTCGAAGACCGGCAGGAATGCTTCGACGACGCGTTTGCGCGCATACCGCTCCTCACCGAGCCGTGCGCGCCACGTCGCGAACGCGAAACGTCGTTCCTGCCGTTTTTCCGCCTCGAGCGCCTCTTCTGGCTCGCCACCACCACTCTGGCGTAGGACGCGAATTCGGTGATACACCGCGTCCATGTCCGCCAGTATATCCAGAGGTGGAAAGCGAGCCAGGATTGTCGCTGCCTCAAACGATACCGTCCGGTATCCTCGTACGACCCGTATGGCCATCCTACGCTGGACGCTGTAGATCTTAGTCCTACAGCGTCGGATGGCCAGCCTCTTCGCTCCAGACGGGCGCCCATTACAGGGCTACGGATCGTACGACCCCGGCATAGAGGCGGCGAACTACCTCCCTCGGTCCTCCGAGATTGGGCAGCAGTCTGTGCATAGCACCCGCTACCCTCTCGATCCGGGGGACCAGGCGCTCGAAATGCTCTTCGAAGCCCCAGCGACTGTCCAGAGTGAGGCCCAGGTACTTCATGTACCGCCCCACTCTGACTTCAGACCCACCTACTCGGACGCACGAGTCGGGTGGTTCCCTGCTCCGTGGCAGTTTGTGGAACCATAGCGCCTCGGTCTTGTGAGGCGCTACCCAGTCCCAACTCGTGGACTTTGGCGACGACGATTTCCGCCCCAAGCTCGGCGAGCTCCTTGGTCCTCTCGAAGGAGTCCCCGCTGGCGACCACCAACGTGTCGTCCGCATAGCAGACAACATTAACGCCAGCGGGGAGCCTGACTGCAGAACAGAGTCGTAGGCGAGATTCCACAGCAACGGGCCTAACACAGACCCCTGTGGAACCCCACACTTGATCTCCTCCGGATCCTCGTACCGTCTCGGTCCATGTACAAGATGTACCTGTCGCGCAAGTAGTCCGCGATCACGCCTTGCAGGTAGGGGGAACACCATGGTGTACGAGTGCCCCCCTAATCGCTTCCCAGGGCAGGGAGTTGAAGGCGTTGACGATGTCTAGGCTAATCGCCAACGCCACTCCACCCCGGGACACAGCCTGCTCCGACAGGGAGCGGACGCACATAACTGCGTCGACGGAACGCTCCCGTCGGAAACCGAACTGGTTATCGGCGAGATCGGGACCGACACGCGACAGATACCCGTTGAGACGGGTGGCAAGAATTCTCTCGAATAACTTGCCAGCCTCGTCCAACAGGCATATGGGACGGTACGCAGAGGGAGAATCTGCGACTCTGTCTGCCTTCTTCAAGAGGACCAGTCGGGCCTCTTTCCAGGCCCTAGGGAACGAGGAGTTACGGAGGCAGCTGGTGAACAGCTGCCTCAACCTGCTCCCTAGGGTAGCCAGACTCAACACCCAGACCCGGCCGGGAATTCCGTCGGGTCCTGGCGCGGTGTTCCTGCCTTTCAAGCGGCTCACGGCTCGGTCCAGCTCCTGCTCGGTCACCCCCATCTCGTCTCTCCACTCCCACGAAGATTGGGGGTAGACTGAGGGACTTGACCGGCCCTCCGGAAAGAGCGGAGCTTACCTAGCACCATCCGATACGGACGCCCCCACGGATCCTCGTTGAGTCCCTCTAGGAGCTGTTCCCAGGACCGAGACCTGGCGTTGCAGATGGCTACCTGCAACGCCTTCGTGGCCGCTCGATACGCTTCGTAGAGTCTGGCTATCTCCTCACTCGGAGCTCGCCTTCGCCTCCTTCGGGCTCTGGTGTACTGGCGGCGGCTCCGCAAGCAGATCGCTCGCAGCTCCGCGATCTCTGCCGACCACCAGTACACCGCCCTGCGCTTGGGGCGACCGGTCTGGGGCATCGACGTCACAAATACGCGTCATCGTGTCCCGGAACCAGTTCGCTTCCACATCCGGATCGGACGGAACCTCTTCGGCGCTTTCTGGCCATATCGCGACGTTGGCGGCGGCTCCGAGCAAGTCTCGGTCTAGCCGCTTGAGACACCAACGTCGCGCGTGGCTGCCTCTCGGCGGCTGGATTCATCGTCGGGGCGGCGGATTGCAAGATCGAACACAATATGGCGGTGGTCGGATAACGTGACCACCTCCTCTGCAACCCGCCAGCCCGAAAGCATGCGCATTGCAGCGGGAGTCGCCCATGTTAGGTCCACGACCGACTCCCCCTGCCACCGCACGCACGTGCTCACAGACCCCCGATTCGCCAGTCGAAGGTCCATTCCAGCCGCCCACTCCATCACCGTCTCTCCCCTCGGACTGTCTCTGGGATTCCCCGCCCTGGAATGGGCGTTGAAGTCTCCCAGGACACCGACGGACGAGGGAGGCACCTGCGAACGCAAAGCGCCACCTCGTCCAGGTACACCTCGTAGTCGGCGAGGGACCTCGCGGGAGAGACGTAGCAGCCGACTATGGCCAGGGTGCCCCATTGCACTGCAACGAAGCCCTGACCCCTTCTCAATAGGGAGCAGGGTGGACACCCTCACCACCCCCAGTAGATCGCCACGGAACCCAGCTCATCACCGAACCAGCGAGGGTGGTCCGGCACGGCATAGGGCTCCGCCACTACTGCCAGAGCAACCCCCCACTCCGCAACTGTCTGCATAAACAAATGCTGAGCATTGCGGCAGTGGTTTAAGTTGCTCTGGAGGACCTTGAGGGGTGTGAAGAGGCCTAGGAGACCTCCATTCCCGAGCTAGTGCTCGGGGTTGCGATGGTGCCGCCGGGACCGCTACGCTCGTGGAGGCGGGAAGAGATGGTATTTTCCCGCCCTTCTTTGAGGGTGGGGCGCATTTCTTACCATTAAGGCGGTGGTTAGAGGGACGCCCCAGATCCGAGCACAGCGGCACTTGAGTGCAGGTGTTTTGCATTCTTTGGCCCTGTGCCCGGTCTCTCCACAAGCGTAGCAGCGTGCGCTCCGGTTCACCTGATTGGGGCACCTGCTGCCAACGTGCCCTTCTCCAGGCACCGGAAGCAATGCATGGGCCTGGGATCCAATAGCTGCACCCTAACAGATCCCCAGCCCACGCATATGCGCCCAGCGGCCACCAGTTTACGCACTGCCGTAGCGGGGCACTGCACCCAGCACGTGCCCATACGCGTTGGTGTCCGGTGGACCTCCCCGACCTTCACATTGTCCACCGAACACCCTCCCGCTTCAGCCACCGCCGCCGCGACCTCACTTGGACTGACGGCATCGTCGAGGTCTCTCAGCCGAACGTCTCCCGATTTAATCGGGCGACTAATAACTAAATTCAGGTCTGAGAGGACCTCGCGCATTTTTGCCGCCAATCGGTCCGCCTTTGGGCTACAGTCTGTACCAGAGATCTCCAATAAGAGACCTCCAGTCACTGCCCGTTTTTGGCGGACCGTCTCGATGCCCATGTCCGCAAGGCGAATTTTGATTCTGATACCCATCACCTTAGCGTAGGTGATGGAAGAGCCAGTCGGCAAGGTTACCGTTACGGCAGCGGTGGATGGAGTGCGTATGACCTTCCCCTTCTTTACTTTACCCTTGGAGGGTTTAGGGGAGGTCGTCGCACCGAGAGCCGCTTGCTGGGCCTTGGCCTTCCTTGGCTTTCTTGCCACCTGTGCCCATGTGCTCGCGGGCAGCTCCACCGACATGAGTGGTATCGGCGCAGCCACCGGAGGCAGCTGCGCCACTGGGGGCGGGGGCGGCTTCGTCTTCTTTTGAGCCTCTGTGAGCGGGCGGTAACGGCTGCACAGACTGTGACAGCGGTTGTGCCCCACTCGCGGAAGGCAGCTCTGGCTGACCTACCAAGGGAGGCCGAGTTGCCCTTCCCCGAAGGATTTTCGCCTCAAAGGCAACCAGCCTTGCCTCCACAAGAGCTCCCAAGCGCTCCATGAGCCCTTCCTCTGTGCTACTGGAATTTGGAGCACTCGTAGCCCGCTGAGGAGGAGGCGTGGTTGCCCGAGGCTCCCTCCGTTTCCGGAGAGCGCTGAGCTCCTCCGACAGTCCCCCCACCTTCGTCGAGAGCTCGGCTAGCTGCGAGCGCAACTCCGCGTTCTCGCGCTCGAGCTTCTCGACATTGGGGGGCTGGGAGACCCTCCGCGCCAATTCCAAGGCAGCCGCCTCGACCATCCTCGTCGCCACCCGCAGGCTATGGACAAATGTGCCCTTAAGGTTGCCGGACTTATCGGCAACCTTGTCCACCGCTAGCAGCGAGGAACGGATGCAAACACCCAGGTCCGTCACTGACTTGCCTTCCATATCCCGCTCAAGATCTTCGGGATTAGGAAGGCTAGCCTTAGCCTCGTCTTCGACTGAGCCACCGACGGGTCCCAGATGCCGTCAACGTCCTCGGAGACCTCCGAGGCCGTACCTGCGGCTACGACAGCCTGGAACTTGTCAGCCGCCATTGTCACAGGCTTGGCTCTCCTCTTCCTCGTTGTCCTTGCGGACACGTCAGATCTCGCGGATCTGAGCGACGCATCGGACCTTCCGCCGTCGCTTTCCGCACCCAAACTAGCAGGCGTGCTCGGGCGAACAAACCGCCCACGCCTGTCCCGCGCCAGGACCACTGGTCCCCCGACACGGCTCCTCCTCGTTTTGGTCCCCTGATGGTAAGGGACCGGCGGTAGATGCTTCTGCATCACCGCGCAGCAGTGGGTTGCCCCCCAGATACGAGGGGCTGCCTGGCTAGGCCCGGGTGGACTCTCCGGCATCGCCGGTACCACCCTGGGGTAGTTTTTACTACCGACTGCTTTCATTTTTTCCTTTGAAGGGTATGGTCCCTGCCCTCAGCTCACGGCTGGACTCCCCACCAGCCATTCATCCCATCGGCACTGGAGACCTTGGGATTGGGGTTATTTTTTAGAGAGGTTTTCTTCCTCGCGGCTCCATGGCACATACGTCCATAGCGCCCCCGGGCCCTACTGGACTTACGGGTTGTCCGGTGTCGGCTTTCGCCGAAGTGCGCCTGGCACAGCACCGCACGCGTTGCTCCTGTTCCTTCACACAAGTGAAGGGTACTGGGAGCAACCTCGAGCCTACAAGAGGCCCGCCTCGTCGGGCACAGGGCCCTTGGCCGTTTCTCGGTCCCGTAAGGGACTGAAGGTACGCCCCGAACCCAGCCAGTTTTGGTCCGCGCCGGTTTCCCGGTACCGCCCATATCTGGGCAGCGATCCCCTATCCGCCACCTGGGGGACGCGCCCGATAGAAGGTCTGGCAACTCCACGGGTGATTTTGTAACCTAACCTAACTCTAACTCTAACTCTAACCTAACCTAACTCTAACCCTAACCACCTATATCTTTGTGTATTAGAGTCTTAAGCATTCCAAATTGGTTTTTGTTGTAGCATTTGTTCAGTGTAATCGTTAGACAGTCATCCTGCGCCGCATTTAGCCATTTCTAGTCTAGTTGTAATCAGTTATTTTTAGTTTCATAATTACGTAATTTTATTCCATTTGTAAAAATTTTCATGTCTTCGTTTTTCGTGCTGATTTTGTAACCTAACTCTAACTCTAACTCTAACCCTAACCACCTATATCTTTGTGTATTAGAGTCTTAGGCATTCCAAATTGGTTTTTGTTGTAGCATTTGTTCAGTGTAATCGTTAGACAGTCATCCTGCGCCGCATTTAGGCCATTTCAGTCTAGTTGTAATCAGTTATTTTTAGTTTCATAATTACGTGATTTTATTCCATTTGTAAAAATTTTCATGTCTTCGTTTTTCGTGCTGATTTTGTAACCTAACCTAACCTATCCTAACCTAACTCTAACTCTAACCTAACCTAACTCTAACCTAACCTAACTCTAACCTAACTCTAACTCTTAACCTAACCTAACTCTAACTCTAACTCTAACCTAACCTAACTCTAACCCTAACCACCTATATCTTTGTGTATTAGAGTCTTAAGCATTCCAAATTGGTTTTTGTTGTAGCATTTGTTCAGTGTAATCGTTAGACAGTCATCCTGGTGCCGCATTTAGGCCATTTCTAGTCTAGTTGTAATCAGTTATTTTTAGTTTCCATAATTACGTAATTTTATTCCATTTGTAAAAATTTTCATGTCTTCGTTTTTCGTGCTGATTTTGTAACCTAACTCTAACCTAACCTAACCCTAACCACCTATATCTTTGTATTAGAGTCTTAGGCATTCCAAATTGGTTTTTGTTGTAGCATTTGTTCAGTGTGTAATCGTTAGACAGTCATCCTGCGCCGCATTTAGCCATTTCTAGTCTAGTTGTAATCAGTTATTTTTAGTTTCATAATTACGTACTTTATTCCATTTGTAAAAATTTTCATGTCTTCTGTTTTTCGTGCTGATTTTGTAATCTAATCTAACCTAACCTATCCTAACCTAACCTAACCTAACCTAACCACCTATATCTTTGTGTATTAGAGTCTTAGGCATTCCAAATTGGTTTTTGTTGTAGCATTTGTTCAGTGTAATCGTTAGACAGTCATCCTGCTGCATTTAGGCCATTTCTAGTCTAGTTGTAATCAGTTATTTTTAGTTTCATAATTACGTAATTTTATTCCATTTGTAAAAAATTTTCATGTCTTCGTTTTTCGTGCTGATTTTGTAACCTAACCTAACCACCTATATCTTGTGTATTAGAGTCTTAAGTATTCCAAATTGGTTTTTGTTGTAGCATTTGTTCAGTGTAATCGTTAGACAGTCATCCCAGCCGCATTTAGGCCATTTCTAGTCTAGTTCTAATCAGTTATTTTTAGTTTCATAATTACGTAATTTTATTCCATTTGTAAAAAATTTCATGTCTTCGTTTTTCGTGCTGATTTTGTAACCTAACCTAACCACCTATATCTTTGTGTATTAGAGTCTTAAGCATTCCAAATTGGTTTTTTGTTGTAGCATTTGTTCAGTGTAATCGTTAGACAGTCATCCTGCGCCGCATTTAGGCCATTTCTAGTCTAGTTCTAATCAGTTATTTTTAGTTTCATAATTACGTAATTTTATTCCATTTGTAAAAATTTTCATGTCTTCGTTTTTCGTGCTGATTTTGTAACCTAACCTAACCTAACCTATCCTAACCTAACCCTAACCACCTATATCTTTGTGTATTAGGAGTCTTAAGCATTCCAAATTGTTTTTTGTTGTAGCATTTGTTCAGTGTAATCGTTAGACAGTCATCCTGCGCCGCATTTAGGCCATTTCTAGTCTAGTTCTAATCAGTTATTTTTAGTTTCATAATTACGTTATTTTATTCCATTTGTAAAAATTTTCATGTCTTCGTTTTTCGTGCTGATTTTGTAACCTAACCTAACCTAACCTAACCTAACCCTAACCACCTATATCTTTGTGTATTAGAGTCTTAAGCATTCCAAATTGGTTTTTGTTGTAGCATTTGTTCAGTTTAATCGTTAGACAGTCATCCTGCGCCGCATTTAGGCCATATTTCTAGTCTAGTTCTAATCAGTTATTTTTAGTTTCATAATTACGTAATTTTATTCCATTTGTAAAAATTTTCATGTCTCTGTTTTTCAAAGGATTTTGTAACCTAACTCTAACTCTAACTCTAACTCTAACCTAACCTAACCTAACATAACCCTAACCACCTATATCTTTGTGTATTAGAGTCTTAAGTATTCCAAATTGGTTTTTTGTTGTAGCATTTGTTCAGTGTAATCGTTAGGACAGTCATCCTGCTGCATTTAGGCCATTTCTAGTCTTAGTTGTAATCAGTTATTTTTAGTTTCATAATTACGTAATTTTATTCCATTTGTAAAAATTTTCATGTCTTCGTTTTTCGTGCTGATTTTGTGTAACCTAACCTAACCTAACCTATCCTAACCTAACTCTAACTCTAACTCTAACCTAACCTAACCTAATCTAACCTAACCTTAACCTAACTCTAACTCTAACTCTAACCTAACCTAACCACCTATATCTTTGTATTAGAGTCTTAAGCATTCCAAATTGGTTTTTGTTGTAGCATTTGTTCAGTGTAATTGTTAGACAGTCATCCTGCGCTGCATTTAGGCCATTTCTAGTCTAGTTCTAATCAGTTATTTTTAGTTTCATAATTACGTAATTTTATTCCATTTGTAAAAATTTTCATGTCTTCTGTTTTTCGTGCTGATTTTGTAACCTAACCTAACCTAACTCTAACCTAACCCTAACCACCTATATCTTTGTGTATTAGGAGTCTTAAGCATTCCAAATTGGTTTTTGTTGTAGCATTTGTTCAGTGTAATTGTTAGACAGTCATCCCAGCCGCATTTAGGCCATATTTCTAGTCTAGTTCTAATCAGTTATTTTTAGTTTCATAATTACGTGATTTTATTCCATTTGTAAAAATTTTCATGTCTTCGTTTTTCGTGCTGATTTTGTAACCTAACCTAACCACCTATATCTTTGTATTAGAGTCTTAAGTATTCCAAATTGGTTTTTGTTGAAGCATTTGTTCAGTGTAACTGTTAGACAGTCATCCTGCTGCATTTAGGCCATATTTCTAGTCTAGTTCTAATCAGTTATTTTTAGTTTCCATAATTACGTAATTTTATTCCATTTGTAAAAAATTTTCATGTCTTCGTTTTTCGTGCTGATTTTGTAACCTAACCTAACCACCTATATATTTGTGTATTAGAGTCTTAGGCATTCCAAATTGGTTTTTGTTGTAGCATTTGTTCAGTGTAATCGTTAGACAGTCATCCCAGCCGCATTTAGGCCATTTCTAGTCTAGTTCTAATCAGTTATTTTTAGTTTCATAATTACGTTATTTTATTCCATTTGTAAAAATTTTCATGTCTCTGTTTTTCGTGCTGATTTTGTAACCTAACCTAACCCTAACCACCTATATCTTTTGTGTGTATTAGAGTCTTACATTCCAAATTGGTTTTTTGTTGTAGCATTTGTTCAGTTTAATCGTTAGACAGTCATCCCAGCTGCATTTAGGCCATATTTCTAGTCTAGTTCTAATCAGTTATTTTTAGTTTCATAATTACGTAATTTTATTCCATTTGTAAAAATTTTCATGTCTTCGTTTTTCGTGCTGATTTTGTAACCTAACCTAACCTAACATAACCATAACCACCTATATATTTGTGTATTAGAGTCTTAAGCATTCCAAATTGGTTTTTTGTTGTAGCATTTGTTCAGTTTAATCGTTAGACAGTCATCCTGCGCCGCATTTAGGCCATTTCTAGTCTAGTTCTAATCAGTTATTTTTAGTTTCATAATTACGTAATTTTATTCCATTTGTAAAAAATTTCATGTCTTCGTTTTTCGTGCTGATTTTGTAACCTAACCTAACCCAAACCCTAACCCCTATATCTTTGTGTATTAGAGTCTTAGGCATTCCAAATTGGTTTTTTGTTGTAGCATTTGTTCAGTGTAATCGTTAGACGGTCATCCTGCGCCGCATTTAGGCCATTTCTAGTCTAGTTCTAATCAGTTATTTTTAGTTTCATAATTACGTAATTTTATTCCATTTGTAAAAATTTTCATGTCTTCGTTTTTCAAAGGATTTTGTAACCTAACCTAACCTAACATAACCCTAACCACCTATATCTTTGTGTATTAGAGTCTTAAGCATCCCAAATTGGTTTTTGTTGAAGCATTTGTTCAGTGTAATCGTTAGACAGTCATCCCAGCCGCATTTAGGCCATTTCTAGTCTAGTTCTGATCAGTTATTTTTAGTTTCATAATTACGTAATTTTATTCCATTTGTAAAAATTTTCATGTCTTCTGTTTTTCGTGCTGATTTTGTAACCTAACTCTAACTCTAACCTAACTCTAACCTAACCTAACCTTAACCCTAACCACCTATATCTTTGTGTATTAGAGTCTTAGGCATTCCAAATTGGTTTTTTGTTGTAGCATTTGTTCAGTGTAATCGTTAGACAGTCATTCTGCGCCGCATTTAGGCCATTTCTAGTCTAGTTCTAATCAGTTATTTTTAGTTTCATAATTACGTACTTTATTCCATTTGTAAAAATTTTCATGTCTCGTTTTTCGTGCTGATTTTGTAACTCAACCTAACCTAACCTAACTCTAACCTTAACCTAACTCTAACCTAACCTAATCTAACCTAACCTAACCACCTATATCTTTGTGTATTAGAGTCTTAAGCATTCCAAATTGGTTTTTGTTGTAGCATTTGTTCAGTGTAATCGTTAGACAGTCATCCTGGGTGCCGCATTTAGGCCATATTTCTAGTCTAGTTCTGATCAGTTATTTTTAGTTTCCATAATTACGTAATTTTATTCCATTTGTAAAAATTTTCATGTCTTCTGTTTTTCGTGCTGATTTTGTAACCTAACTCTAACTCTAACTCTAACCTAACCTATCCTAACCTAACCTAATCCCAACCTAACCTAACCTAACCTAACCTAACCTAACTCTAACTCTAACTCTAACTCTAACCCTAACCACCTATATCTTTGTGTATTAGAGTCTTAAGCATTCCAAATTGGTTTTTGTTGTAGCATTTGTTCAGTGTAATCGTTAGACAGTCATCCCAGCCGCATTTAGGCCATTTCTAGTCTAGTTCTAATCAGTTATTTTTAGTTTCCATAATTACGTAATTTTATTCCATTTGTAAAAATTTTCATGTCTTCGTTTTTCGTGCTGATTTTGTAACCTAACCTAACCTAATCTAACCTAACCTAACCTTAACCTAACCTAACCACCTATATCTTGTGTATTAGAGTCTTAAGTATTCCAAATTGGTTTTTGTTGTAGCATTTGTTCAGTGTAACTGTTAGACAGTCATCCTGCGCCGCATTTAGCCATTTCTAGTCTAGTTCTAATCAGTTATTTTTAGTTTCATAATTACGTACTTTATTCCATTTGTAAAAATTTTCATGTCTCGTTTTTCGTGCTGATTTTGTAACTCAACCTAACCTAACCTAACCTAACCTAACCTATCCTAACCTAACCTAACCTTAACCCTAACCACCTATATATTTGTGTATTAGAGTCTTAAGCATTCCAAATTGGTTTTTGTTGTAGCATTTGTTCAGTGTAATTGTTAGACAGTCATTCTGCGCCGCATTTAGGCCATATTTCTAGTCTAGTTGTAATCAGTTATTTTTAGTTTCATAATTACGTAATTTTATTCCATTTGTAAAAATTTTCATGTCTTCGTTTTTCGTGCTGATTTTGTAACCCAACCTAACCTAACTCTAACTCTAACCTAACCTAACCTAACCTAACTCTAACCTAACTCTAACCTAACCTAACCTAACCTAACCACCTATATATTTGTGTATTAGAGTCTTAAGCATTCCAAATTGGTTTTTTGTTGTAGCATTTGTTCAGTGTAATCGTTAGACAGTCATCCTGCGCCGCATTTAGGCCATTTCTAGTCTAGTTCTAATCAGTTATTTTTAGTTTCATAATTACGTAATTTTATTCCATTTGTAAAAATTTTCATGTCTTCGTTTTTCGTGCTGATTTTGTAACCTAACCTTAACCTAACCTAACATAACCATAACCACCTATATATCTTTGTGTATTAGAGTCTTAAGCATTCCAAATTGGTTTTTGTTGCAGCATTTGTTCAGTGTAATTGTTAGACAGTCATCCTGCGCTGCATTTAGGCCATTTCTAGTCTAGTTGTAATCAGTTATTTTTAGTTTCATAATTACGTAATTTTATTCCATTTGTAAAAATTTTCATGTCTTCGTTTTTCGTGCTGATTTTGTAACCTAACTCTAACCTAACCTAACCTAACCTCTAACCACCTATATCTTTGTGTATTAGAGTCTTAGGCATTCCAAATTGGTTTTTGTTGTAGCATTTGTTCAGTGTAATCGTTAGACAGTCATTCTGCGCCGCATTTAGCCATTTCTAGTCTAGTTGTAATCAGTTATTTTTAGTTTCCATAATTACGTAATTTTATTCCATTTGTAAAAATTTTCATGTCTTCGTTTTTCGTGCTGATTTTGTAACCTAACCTAACCTAACCTAACATAAACCTAACCACCTATATCTTTGTGTATTAGAGTCTTAAGCATTCCAAATTGGTTTTTTGTTGTAGCATTTGTTCAGTGTGTAATCGTTAGACAGTCATCCTGCGCCGCATTTAGCCATTTCTAGTCTAGTTCTAATCAGTTATTTTTAGTTTCATAATTACGCAATTTTATTCCATTTGTAAAAATTTTCATGTCTCGTTTTTCGTGCTGATTTTGTAACCTAACCTAACCACCTATATCTTTGTGCATTAGAGTCTTAAGCATTCAAATTGGTTTTTGTTGCAGCATTTGTTCAGTGTAACTGTTAGACAGTCATTCTGCGCCGCATTTAGGCCATATTTCTAGTCTAGTTCTAATCAGTTATTTTTAGTTTCATAATTACGTAATTTTATTCCATTTGTAAAAATTTTCATGTCTCGTTTTTCGTGCTGATTTTGTAACCTAACCTAACCACCTATATCTTGTGTATTAGAGTCTTAAGCATTCAAATTGGTTTTTGTTGCAGCATTTGTTCAGTGTAATCGTTAGACAGTCATCCTGCGCCGCATTTAGCCATTTCTAGTCTAGTTCTAATCAGTTATTTTTAGTTTCATAATTACGTAATTTTATTCCATTTGTAAAAATTTTCATGTCTTCGTTTTTCAAAGGATTTTGTAACCCAACCTAACCTAACCTAACCCTAACCACCTATATCTTTGTGTATTAGAGTCTTAAGCATTCCAAATTGATTTTTTGTTGTAGCATTTGTTCAGTTTAATCGTTAGACAGTCATCCTGCGCCGCATTTAGGCCATTTCTAGTCTAGTTCTAATCAGTTATTTTTAGTTTCATAATTACGTAATTTTATTCCATTTGTAAAAATTTTCATGTCTTCGTTTTTCGTGCTGATTTTGTAACCTAACCTAACCTAACATAATCTAACCTAACCCTAACCACCTATATCTTTGTGTATTAGAGTCTTAAGCATTCCAAATTGGTTTTTTGTTGTAGTATTTGTTCAGTGTAATCTTTAGACAGTCATCCTGCGCCGCATTTAGGCCATTTCTAGTCTAGTTCTAATCAGTTATTTTTAGTTTCATAATTACGTAATTTTATTCCATTTGTAAAAATTTTCATGTCTTCGTTTTTCGTGCTGATTTTGTAACCTAACCTAACCTAGCCTAACCTAACCTACCCACCTATAGATCTTTGTGTATTAGAGTCTTAAGCATTCCAAATTGGTTTTTTGTTGTAGTATTTGTTCAGTGTAATCTTTAGACAGTCATCCTGCGCCGCATTTAGGCCATTTCTAGTCTAGTTGTTATCAGTTATTTTTAGTTTCATAATTACGTAATTTTATTCCATTTGTAAAAATTTTCATGTCTTCGTTTTTCGTGCTGATTTTGTAACCTAACCTAACCTAACCTAACCTAATCTAACCTAACCCTAACCACCTATATCTTTGTGTATTAGAGTCTTAAGCATTCCAAATTGGTTTTTTGTTGTAGCATTTGTTCAGTGTAATCGTTAGACAGTCATCCTGCGCCGCATTTAGGCCATTTCTAGTCTAGTTGTAATCAGTTATTTTTAGTTTCATAATTACGTAATTTTATTCCACTTGTAAAAATTTTCATGTCTTCGTTTTTCGTGCTGATTTTGTAACCTAACCTAATCTAACCTAACCCTAACCACCTATATCTTTGTGTATTAGAGTCTTAAGCATTCCAAATTGGTTTTTTGTTGTAGCATTTGTTCAGTGTGTAATCGTTAGACAGTCATCCTGCGCTGCATTTAGGCCATATTTCTAGTCTAGTTCTGATCAGTTATTTTTAGTTTCATAATTACGTAATTTTATTCCATTTGTAAAAAATTTTCATGTCTTCTGTTTTTCGTGCTGGATTTTGTAACCTAACTCTAACTCTAACCTAACTCTAACCCTAACCACCTATATCTTGTGTATTAGAGTCTTAGGCATTCCAAATTGGTTTTTGTTGTAGCATTTGTTCAGTGTAATCGTTAGACAGTCATCCTGCGCCGCATTTAGGCCATATTTCTAGTCTAGTTGTAATCAGTTATTTTTAGTTTCATAATTACGTAATTTTATTCCATTTGTAAAAATTTTCATGTCTTCTGTTTTTCGTGCTGATTTTGTAACTCTAACCTAACCTAACATAACCCTAACCACCTATATCTTTGTGTATTAGAGTCTAAGCATTCCAAATTGGTTTTTGTTGTAGCATTTGTTCAGTGTAATCGTTAGACAGTCATCCTGGTGCCGCATTTAGCCATTTCTAGTCTAGTTCTGATCAGTTATTTTTAGTTTCATAATTACGTAATTTTATTCCATTTGTAAAAATTTTCATGTCTTCGTTTTTCGTGCTGATTTTGTGTAACCTAACCTAACCTTAACCTAACCTAATCCCAACCTAACCTAACCTAACCACCTATATCTTTGTGTATTAGAGTCTTAAGCATTCCAAATTGGTTTTTGTTGTAGCATTTGTTCAGTGTAATCGTTAGACAGTCATCCTGGTGCCGCATTTAGGCCATTTCTAGTCTTGTTGTAATCAGTTATTTTTAGTTTCATAATTACGTAATTTTATTCCATTTGTAAAAATTTTCATGTCTTCGTTTTTCGTGCTGATTTTGTAACCTAACCTAACCTAACCTAACCTATCCTAACCTAACCCTAACCACCTATATCTTTGTGTATTAGAGTCTAAGCATTCCAAATTGGTTTTTTGTTGTAGCATTTGTTCAGTGTAATCGTTAGACAGTCATCCTGCGCCGCATTTAGGCCATTTCTAGTCTAGTTGTAATCAGTTATTTTTAGTTTCATAATTACGTAATTTTATTCCATTTGTAAAAATTTTCATGTCTTCGTTTTTCAAAGGATTTTGTAACCTAACTCTAACCTAACCTAATCTAACCTAACCCTAACCACCTATATCTTTGTGTATTAGAGTCTTAAGCATCTAAATTGGTTTTTGTTGTAGCATTTGTTCAGTGTAACTGTTAGACAGTCATCCTGCGCCGCATTTAGGCCATTTCTAGTCTAGTTGTAATCAGTTATTTTTAGTTTCCATAATTACGTAATTTTATTCCATTTGTAAAAATTTTCATGTCTCTGTTTTTCGTGCTGGATTTTGTAACCCAACCTAACCTAACTCTAACCTAACTCTAACCTAACCTATCCTAACCTAACCTAACCCTAACCACCTATATCTTTGTGTATTAGAGTCTTAAGCATTCCAAATTGGTTTTTGTTGTAGCATTTGTTCAGTGTAATCTTTAGACAGTCATCCTGCGCCGCATTTAGCCATTTCTAGTCTAGTTGTAATCAGTTATTTTTAGTTTCATAATTACGTAATTTTATTCCATTTGTAAAAATTTTCATGTCTTCGTTTTTCGTGCTGATTTTGTAACCCAACCTAACCTAACTCTAACCTAACCTAACCTAACCCTAACCACCTATATCTTTGTGTATTAGAGTCTTAAGCATTCCAAATTGGTTTTTGTTGTAGCATTTGTTCAGTTTAATCGTTAGACAGTCATCCCAAGTGCCGCATTTAGCCATTTCTAGTCTAGTTCTAATCAGTTATTTTTAGTTTCCATAATTACGTAATTTTATTCCATTTGTAAAAATTTTCATGTCTTCGTTTTTCGTGCTGATTTTGTAACCTAACTCTAACTCTAACCTAACTCTAACTCTAACCTAACCTAACCACCTATATCTTTGTGTATTACAGTCTTAAGCATTCCAAATTGGTTTTTGTTGTAGCATTTGTTTGTGTAATCGTTAGACAGTCATTCTGCGCCGCATTTAGCCATTTCTAGTCTAGTTCTGATCAGTTATTTTTAGTTTCCATAATTACGTAATTTTATTCCATTTGTAAAAATTTTCATGTCTTCGTTTTTCGTGCTGATTTTGTAACTCCAACCTAACCTAACCTAACCACCTATATCTTTGTGTATTAGAGTCTTAGGCATTCCAAATTGGTTTTTGTTGTAGCATTTGTTCAGTGTAACTGTTAGACAGTCATTCTGCGCCGCATTTAGGCCATTTCTAGTCTAGTTGTAATCAGTTATTTTTAGTTTCCATAATTACGTAATTTTATTCCATTTGTAAAAATTTTCATGTCTTCGTTTTTCGTGCTGATTTTGTAACCTAACCTAACCTAACCCTAACCACCTATATCTTTGTGTATTAGAGTCTTAAGCATTCCAAATTGGTTTTTTGTTGTAGCATTTGTTCAGTGTAATCGTTAGACAGTCATCCTGCACCGCATTTAGGCCATTTCTAGTCTAGTTCTAATCAGTTATTTTTAGTTTCATAATTACGTAATTTTATTCCATTTGTAAAAATTTTCATGTCTTCGTTTTTCGTGCTGATTTTGTAACCTAACCTAACCTAACCTAACCTAACCTAACCTAACCTAACCTAACTCCTAACCACCTATATCTTTGTGTATTAGAGTCTTAGGCATTCCAAATTGGTTTTTGTTGTAGCATTTGTTCAGTGTAATCGTTAGACAGTCATTCTGCGCCGCATTTAGGCCATTTCTAGTCTTAGTTGTAATCAGTTATTTTTAGTTTCATAATTACGTAATTTTATTCCATTTGTAAAAATTTTCATGTCTTCTGTTTTTCGTGCTGGATTTTGTAACCTAACCTAACCTAATCCTAACCTAACCTAACTCTAACCTAACTCTAACCTAACCCTAACCACCTATATCTTTGTGTATTAGGAGTCTTAAGCATTCCAAATTGTTTTTGTTGTAGCATTTGTTCAGTGTGTAATCGTTAGATAGTCATCCTGCGCCGCATTTAGCCATTTCTAGTCTAGTTGTAATCAGTTATTTTAGTTTCCATAATTACGTAATTTTATTCCATTTGTAAAAATTTTCTATGTCTTCGTTTTTCGTGCTGGATTTTGTAACCTAACCTTAACCCTAACCACCTATATCTTTGTGTATTACAGTCTTAAGCATTCCAAATTGGTTTTTGTTGTAGTATTTGTTCAGTGTAATCGTTAGACAGTCATCCTGCCGCATTTAGGCCATTTCTAGTCTAGTTGTAATCAGTTATTTTTAGTTTCATAATTACGTAATTTTATTCCATTTGTAAAAATTTTCATGTCTTCTGTTTTTCGTGCTGGGATTTTGTAACCTAACCTAATCCTAACTCTAACCTAACCTAACTCTAACCCTAACCACCTATATCTTTGTGTATTAGAGTCTTAAGCATTCCAAATTGGTTTTTGTTGTAGCATTTGTTCAGTGTAATCGTTAGGACAGTCATCCTGCGCTGCATTTAGGCCATATTTCTAGTCTAGTTGTAATCAGTTATTTTAGTTTCATAATTACGTAATTTTATTCCATTTGTAAAAAATTTTCATGTCTTCGTTTTTCGTGCTGATTTTGTAACCTAACCTAACTCTAACTCTAACCTAACTCTAACCCTAACCACCTATATCTTTGTGTATTAGAGTCTTAAGTATTCCAAATTGGTTTTTTGTTGTAGCATTTGTTCAGTGTAATCGTTAGACAGTCATCCTGCGCCGCATTTAGGCCATTTCCTAGTCTAGTTGTAATCAGTTATTTTAGTTTCATAATTACGCAATTTTATTCCATTTGTAAAAATTTTCATGTCTTCGTTTTTCTGTGCTGATTTTGTGTAACCTAACCTAACTCTAACCTAACCTAACCTATCCTAACCTAACCTAACCTAACCACCTATATCTTTGTGTATTAGAGTCTTAAGCATTCCAAATTGGTTTTTGTTGTAGTATTTGTTCAGTGTAATCGTTAGACAGTCATCCTGCGCCGCATTTAGGCCATTTCTAGTCTAGTTGTAATCAGTTATTTTAGTTTCATAATTACGCAATTTTATTCCATTTGTAAAAATTTTCATGTCTTCGTTTTTCGTGCTGATTTTGTAACCTAACCTAATCCTAACTCTAACCTAACCTAATCCTAACTCTAACCCTAACCACCTATATCTTGTGTATTAGAGTCTTAAGCATTCCAAATTGGTTTTTGTTGTAGCATTTGTTCAGTGTAATCGTTAGACAGTCATCCTGCGCCGCATTTAGGCCATTTCTAGTCTAGTTCTAATAAGTTATTTTTAGTTTCATAATTATGTAATTTTATTCCATTTGTAAAAATTTTCATGTCTTGTTTTTCGTGCTGATTTTGTAACCTAACCTAACCTAACCTAACCTAACCCTAACCACCTATATCTTTATGTATTAGAGTCTTAAGCATTCCAAATTGTTTTTTTGTTGTAGCATTTGTTCAGTGTAATCGTTAGACAGTCATCCTGCGCCGCATTTAGGCCATTTCTAGTCTAGTTGTAATCAGTTATTTTTAGTTTCATAATTACGTAATTTTATTCCATTTGTAAAAATTTTCATGTCTTCTGTTTTTCGTGCTGATTTTGTAACCTAACCTAACTCTAACCTAACCTAACTCTAACCTAACCTAACCTAACCACCTATATATCTTTGTGTATTAGAGTCTTAAGCATTCCAAATTGGTTTTTGTTGTAGTATTTGTTCAGTGTAATCGTTAGACAGTCATCCTGCGCCGCATTTAGCCATTTCTAGTCTAGTTCTGATCAGTTATTTTTAGTTTCATAATTACGTGATTTTATTCCATTTGTAAAAATTTTCATGTCTTCGTTTTTCGTGCTGATTTTGTAACTCAACCTAACCTAACTCTAACTCTAACCTAACTCTAACCCTAACCACCTATATCTTTGTGTATTAGAGTCTTAAGCATTCCAAATTGGTTTTTGTTGTAGTATTTGTTCAGTGTGTAATCGTTAGGACAGTCATCCCAGCCGCATTTAGGCCATTTCTAGTCTAGTTCTAATCAGTTATTTTTAGTTTCATAATTACGTAATTTTATTCCATTTGTAAAAATTTTCATGTCTTCGTTTTTCGTGCTGATTTTGTAACCTAACTCTAACTCTAACCTAACCCTAACCACCTATATATCTTTGTGTATTAGAGTCTTAAGCATTCCAAATTGGTTTTTGTTGTAGCATTTGTTCAGTGTAATCGTTAGGACAGTCATCCTGCGCCGCATTTAGGCCATTTCTAGTCTAGTTCTAATCAGTTATTTTTAGTTTCATAATTATGTAATTTTATTCCATTTGTAAAAATTTTCATGTCTTCGTTTTTCGTGCTGATTTTTTAACCTAACCTAACTCTAACCTAACTCTAACTCTAACCTAACCTAACCTAACTCCTAACCACCTATATCTTTTGTGTGTATTAGAGTCTTAGGCATTCCAAATTGGTTTTTGTTGTAGCATTTGTTCAGTGTGTAATCGTTAGACAGTCATCCTGCGCCGCATTTAGGCCATTTCTAGTCTTGTTGTAATCAGTTATTTTTAGTTTCATAATTACGTAATTTTATTCCATTTGTAAAAATTTTCATGGCTTCGTTTTTCGTGCTGATTTTGTAACCTAACCTAACTCTAACCTAACCCTAACCACCTATATCTTTGTGTATTAGAGTCTTAAGCATTCCAAATTGGTTTTTGTTGCAGCATTTGTTCAGTGTAATCGTTAGACAGTCATCCTGCGCCGCATTTAGGCCATTTCTAGTCTAGTTCTAATCAGTTATTTTTAGTTTCCATAATTACGTAATTTTATTCCATTTGTAAAAATTTTCATGTCTCTGTTTTTCGTGCTGATTTTGTAACCTAACCTAACTCTAACTCTAACCTAACCTAAATCCACCTATATCTTTGTGTATTAGAGTCTTAAGCATTCCAAATTGGTTTTTGTTGTAGCATTTGTTCAGTGTAATCGTTAGACAGTCATCCTGCGCCGCATTTAGGCCATTTCTAGTCTAGTTCTAATCAGTTATTTTTAGTTTCATAATTACGTAATTTTATTCCATTTGTAAAAATTTTCATGTCTTCTGTTTTTCGTGCTGGATTTTGTAACCTAACCTAACTCTAACCTAACCTAACCTAACCCTAACCACCTATATCTTTGTGTATTAGAGTCTTAAGCATTCCAAATTGGTTTTTGTTGTAGTATTTGTTCAGTGTAACTGTTAGACAGTCATCCTGCGCTGCATTTAGGCCATTTCTAGTCTAGTTCTGATCAGTTATTTTTAGTTTCATAATTACGTAATTTTATTCCATTTGTAAAAATTTTCATGTCTTCGTTTTTCGTGCTGGATTTTGTAACCTAACCTAACATAACCCTAACCACCTATATATCTTTGTGTATTAGAGTCTTAAGCATTCCAAATTGGTTTTTGTTGTAGCATTTGTTCAGTGTAATCGTTAGACAGTCATCCTGCGCCGCATTTAGGCCATTTCTAGTCTAGTTCTAATCAGTTATTTTTAGTTTCATAATTACGTTATTTTATTCCATTTGTAAAAATTTTCATGTCTTCGTTTTTCGTGCTGATTTTGTAACCTAACCTAACCTAACCTAACATAACCCTAACCACCTATATCTTTTGTGTGTATTAGAGTCTTAAGCATTCCAAATTGGTTTTTGTTGTAGCATTTGTTTGTGTAATCGTTAGACAGTCATCCTGCGCCGCATTTAGGCCATTTCAGTCTAGTTGTAATCAGTTATTTTTAGTTTCATAATTACGTAATTTTATTCCATTTGTAAAAATTTTCATGTCTTCTGTTTTTCGTGCTGGATTTTGTAACCTAACCTAACCTAACCTAACCTAACCCTAACCACCTATATCTTTGTGTATTAGAGTCTTAGGCATTCCAAATTGGTTTTTTGTTGTAGCATTTGTTCAGTGTGTAATCGTTAGGACAGTCATCCTGCGCCGCATTTAGGCCATATTTCTAGTCTAGTTCTAATCAGTTATTTTTAGTTTCATAATTATGTAATTTTATTCCATTTGTAAAAATTTTCATGTCTTCTGTTTTTCGTGCTGATTTTGTAACCTTAACCTAACCTAACCTAAATCCACCTATATCTTTTGTGTGTATTAGAGTCTTAAGCATTCCAAATTGGTTTTTTGTTGTAGCATTTGTTTGTGTAATCGTTAGACAGTCATCCTGCGCCGCATTTAGGCCATTTCTAGTCTAGTTCTGATCAGTTATTTTTAGTTTCATAATTACGTAATTTTATTCCATTTGTAAAAATTTTCATGTCTCTGTTTTTCGTGCTGATTTTGTAACCTAATCCTAACTCTAACCTAACCCTAACCACCTATATCTTGTGTATTAGAGTCTTAGGCATTCCAAATTGGTTTTTGTTGTAGCATTTGTTCAGTGTAATCGTTAGACAGTCATTCTGCGCCGCATTTAGCCATTTCTAGTCTAGTTGTAATCAGTTATTTTTAGTTTCATAATTACGTAATTTTATTCCATTTGTAAAAATTTTCATGTCTTCTGTTTTTCGTGCTGATTTTGTGTAACCTAACCTTAACCTAACCTAACCTAACCTAACATAACCCTAACCACCTATATCTTTGTGTATTAGAGTCTTAAGCATTCCAAATTGGTTTTTTGTTGTAGCATTTGTTCAGTGTAATCGTTAGGACAGTCATCCTGCGCTGCATTTAGGCCATTTCTAGTCTAGTTCTAATCAGTTATTTTAGTTTCATAATTATGTAATTTTATTCCATTTGTAAAAATTTTCATGTCTTCGTTTTTCGTGCTGATTTTGTAACCTAACCTAACCTAACCTAACTCTAACCTAACCTAATCCTAACTCTAACCTAACTCTAACCTAACCTAATCCTAACCTAACCTAACCACCTATATCTTTGTGTATTAGAGTCTTAGGCATTCCAAATTGGTTTTTTGTTGTAGCATTTGTTTGTGTAATCGTTAGACAGTCATCCCAGCCGCATTTAGGCCATATTTCTAGTCTAGTTCTGATCAGTTATTTTAGTTTCATAATTACGTAATTTTATTCCATTTGTAAAAATTTTCATGTCTTCTGTTTTTCGTGCTGATTTTGTAACCTAATCCTAACTCTAACCTAACCTAACCCTAACCACCTATATCTTTGTGTATTAGAGTCTTAGGCATTCCAAATTGGTTTTTGTTGTAGCATTTGTTCAGTGTAATCGTTAGACAGTCATCCTATGCTGCATTTAGGCCATATTTCTAGTCTAGTTGTAATCAGTTATTTTTAGTTTCATAATTACGTAATTTTATTCCATTTGTAAAAATTTTCATGTCTTCGTTTTTCGTGCTGATTTTGTGTAACCTAACCTAACCTAACCTAATCCTAACCTAACCTAACCACCTATATCTTTTGTGTGTATTAGAGTCTCAAGCATTCCAAATTGGTTTTTGTTGTAGCATTTGTTCAGTGTAATCGTTAGACAGTCATCCCAGCCGCATTTAGGCCATATTTCTAGTCTAGTTCTGATCAGTTATTTTTAGTTTCCATAATTACGTAATTTTATTCCATTTGTAAAAATTTTCATGTTCGTTTTTCGTGCTGATTTTGTAACCTTAACCTAACTCTAACTCTAACCTAACTCTAACTCTAACTCTAACTCTAACTCTAACTCTAACTCTAACTCTAACTCTAACCTAACCTAACCTAACCTAACTCTAACCTAACTCTAACCTAACCCTAACCACCTATATATCTTTGTGTATTAGAGTCTTAAGCATTCCAAATTGGTTTTTGTTGTAGCATTTGTTCAGTGTAATCGTTAGACAGTCATCCTGCGCTGCATTTAGGCCATATTTCTAGTCTAGTTGTAATCAGTTATTTTTAGTTTCATAATTACGTAATTTTATTCCATTTGTAAAAATTTTCATGTCTTCTGTTTTTCGTGCTGGATTTTGTAACCTAACTCTAACTCTAACCTAACCTAACCTATCCTAACCTAACCTAACCCTAACCACCTATATATCTTTTGTGTGTATTAGAGTCTTAAGCATTCCAAATTGGTTTTTGTTGTAGTATTTGTTCAGTGTAATCGTTAGACAGTCATCCTGCGCCGCATTTAGGCCATTTCTAGTCTAGTTCTGATCAGTTATTTTAGTTTCCATAATTACGTAATTTTATTCCATTTGTAAAAATTTTCATGTCTCTGTTTTTCGTGCTGATTTTGTAACCTAACCTAACTCTAATCCTAACCTAACTCTAACTCTAACCTAACCCTAACCACCTATATCTTGTGTATTAGAGTCTTAGGCATTCCAAATTGGTTTTTTGTTGTAGCATTTGTTCAGTGTAATCGTTAGACAGTCATCCCAGCCGCATTTAGGCCATTTCTAGTCTAGCTGTAATCAGTTATTTTAGTTTCATAATTATGTAATTTTATTCCATTTGTAAAAATTTTCATGTCTTCGTTTTTCGTGCTGATTTTGTAACCTAACTCTAACCTAACTCTAACCTAACCTAACCACCTATATCTTTGTGTATTAGAGTCTTAAGCATTCAAATTGGTTTTTGTTGCAGCATTTGTTCAGTGTAACTGTTAGACAGTCATCCCAGCCGCATTTAGGCCATTTCTAGTCTAGCTGTAATCAGTTATTTTAGTTTCCATAATTACGTAATTTTATTCCATTTGTAAAAATTTTCATGTCTCTGTTTTTCGTGCTGATTTTGTAACCTAACCTAACCACCTATATATTTGTGTATTAGAGTCTTAAGCATTCCAAATTGTTTTTGTTGTAGCATTTGTTCAGTGTGTAATCGTTAGACAGTCATCCTGCGCCGCATTTAGCCATTTCTAGTCTAGTTCTGATCAGTTATTTTAGTTTCATAATTACGTAATTTTATTCCATTTGTAAAAATTTTCATGTCTTCGTTTTTCGTGCTGATTTTGTAACCTAACCTTAACCTAACCTAACCCTAACCACCTATATCTTTGTGTATTAGAGTCTTAGGCATTCCAAATTGGTTTTTGTTGTAGTATTTGTTCAGTGTAATTGTTAGACAGTCATCCTGCGCCGCATTTAGGCCATTTCTAGTCTAGTTCTGATCAGTTATTTTAGTTTCCATAATTACGTAATTTTATTCCATTTGTAAAAATTTTCATGTCTTCGTTTTTCAAAGGATTTTGTAACCTAACCTAACCTAACCTAACCTAACCTAACCACCTATATCTTTGTGTATTAGAGTCTTAAGCATTCCAAATTGGTTTTTGTTGTAGCATTTGTTCAGTGTAATCGTTAGACAGTCATCCCAGCCGCATTTAGGCCATTTCAGTCTAGTTGTAATCAGTTATTTTAGTTTCATAATTACGTAATTTTATTCCATTTGTAAAAATTTTCATGTCTTCTGTTTTTCGTGCTGATTTTGTAACCTAACCTAACCTAATCCTAACCTAACTCTAACCTAACCTAACCCTAACCACCTATATCTTTTGTGTGTATTAGAGTCTTAAGCATTCCAAATTGGTTTTTGTTGTAGCATTTGTTCAGTGTAATCGTTAGACAGTCATCCTGCGCTGCATTTAGGCCATATTTCTAGTCTAGTTGTAATCAGTTATTTTTAGTTTCATAATTATGTAATTTTATTCCATTTGTAAAAATTTTCATGTCTTCGTTTTTCGTGCTGGATTTTGTAACTCCAACCTAACCTAACCCTAACCACCTATATCTTTTGTGTGTATTAGAGTCTTAAGTATTCCAAATTGGTTTTTGTTGTAGCATTTGTTCAGTGTAACTGTTAGACAGTCATCCTGCGCTGCATTTAGGCCATTTCTAGTCTAGTTGTAATCAGTTATTTTTAGTTTCATAATTACGTAATTTTATTCCATTTGTAAAAATTTTCATGTCTTCGTTTTTCGTGCTGATTTTGTAACTCCAACCTAACCTAACCCTAACCACCTATATCTTTTGTGTGTATTAGAGTCTTAAGTATTCCAAATTGGTTTTTGTTGTAGCATTTGTTCAGTGTGTAATCGTTAGACAGTCATCCCAGCCGCATTTAGGCCATATTTCTAGTCTAGTTCTGATCAGTTATTTTAGTTTCCATAATTACGTAATTTTATTCCATTTGTAAAAATTTTCATGTCTTCGTTTTTCGTGCTGATTTTGTAACCTAACCTAACCACCTATATCTTGTGTATTAGAGTCTTAAGCATTCCAAATTGGTTTTTTGTTGTAGTATTTGTTCAGTGTAACTGTTAGACAGTCATCCCAGCCGCATTTAGGCCATTTCAGTCTAGTTGTAATCAGTTATTTTAGTTTCATAATTACGTAATTTTATTCCATTTGTAAAAATTTTCATGTCTTCTGTTTTTCGTGCTGATTTTGTAACCTAACTCTAACTCTAACCTAACTCTAACTCTAACCTAACCTAAATCCACCTATATCTTTGTGTATTAGAGTCTTAGGCATTCCAAATTGGTTTTTGTTGTAGCATTTGTTCAGTGTAATCGTTAGACAGTCATCCCAAGTGCCGCATTTAGGCCATTTCTAGTCTAGTTGTAATCAGTTATTTTAGTTTCATAATTACGTAATTTTATTCCATTTGTAAAAATTTTCATGTCTTCTGTTTTTCGTGCTGATTTTGTAACCTAACCTAACTCTAACCTAACCCTAACCACCTATATCTTTGTGTATTAGAGTCTTAAGCATTCCAAATTGGTTTTTGTTGTAGCATTTGTTCAGTGTAATTGTTAGACAGTCATCCTGCGCCGCATTTAGGCCATATTTCTAGTCTAGTTCTGATCAGTTATTTTAGTTTCATAATTATGTAATTTTATTCCATTTGTAAAAATTTTCATGTCTTCTGTTTTTCGTGCTGGATTTTGTAACCTAACCTAACCTAACCTAATCCTAACTCTAACTCTAACTCTAACTCTAACCTAACTCTAACTCTAACCCTAACCACCTATATCTTTGTGTATTAGAGTCTTAGGCATTCCAAATTGGTTTTTGTTGTAGTATTTGTTCAGTGTAACTGTTAGACAGTCATCCTGCGCCGCATTTAGGCCATTTCTAGTCTAGTTGTAATCAGTTATTTTTAGTTTCCATAATTACGTAATTTTATTCCATTTGTAAAAATTTTCATGTCTTCTGTTTTTCGTGCTGATTTTGTAACCTAACCTAACCTAACTCTAACTCTAACCTAACCTAACTCTAACCCTAACCACCTATATCTTTGTGTATTAGAGTCTTAGGCATTCCAAATTGGTTTTTGTTGTAGCATTTGTTCAGTGTAATCGTTAGACAGTCATCCTGCGCCGCATTTAGGCCATTTCTAGTCTAGTTGTAATCAGTTATTTTTAGTTTCATAATTACGTGATTTTATTCCATTTGTAAAAATTTTCATGTCTCTGTTTTTCAAAGGATTTTGTAACCTAACCTAACCTAACCTAACCCTAAATCCACCTATATCTTGTGTATTAGAGTCTTAAGTATTCCAAATTGGTTTTTGTTGCAGCATTTGTTCAGTGTAATCGTTAGACAGTCATCCTGCGCTGCATTTAGGCCATATTTCTAGTCTAGTTGTAATCAGTTATTTTTAGTTTCATAATTACGTAATTTTATTCCATTTGTAAAAATTTTCATGTCTTCGTTTTTCGTGCTGATTTTGTAACCTAACCTAACTCTAACTCTAACCTAACCCTAAATCCACCTATATCTTTGTGTATTAGAGTCTTAAGTATTCCAAATTGGTTTTTGTTGTAGCATTTGTTCAGTGTAATCGTTAGACAGTCATCCTGCGCCGCATTTAGGCCATTTCTAGTCTAGTTCTGATCAGTTATTTTTAGTTTCATAATTACGTAATTTTATTCCATTTGTAAAAATTTTCATGTCTTCGTTTTTCAAAGGATTTTGTAACCTAACCTAATCCTAACCTAACCTAACCTAACCCTAACCACCTATATCTTTGTGTATTAGAGTCTTAGGCATTCCAAATTGGTTTTTGTTGTAGCATTTGTTCAGTGTAATCGTTAGACAGTCATCCTATGCTGCATTTAGGCCATTTCTAGTCTAGTTGTAATCAGTTATTTTTAGTTTCCATAATTACGTAATTTTATTCCATTTGTAAAAATTTTCATGTCTTCGTTTTTCGTGCTGATTTTGTAACCTAACTCTAACCTAACCTAACCTAACTCTATCCTAACCTAACCTAACTCTAACCTAACCTAACCTAACCACCTATCTTTGTGTATTAGAGTCTTAAGTATTCCAAATTGGTTTTTGTTGCAGCATTTGTTCAGTGTAATCGTTAGGACAGTCATCCTGCGCTGCATTTAGGCCATTTCAGTCTAGTTGTAATCAGTTATTTTTAGTTTCCATAATTACGTAATTTTATTCCATTTGTAAAAATTTTCATGTCTTCGTTTTTCAAAGGATTTTGTAACCTTAACCTAACCCTAAATCCACCTATATCTTGTGTATTAGAGTCTTAAGTATTCCAAATTGGTTTTTGTTGCAGCATTTGTTCAGTGTAACTGTTAGACAGTCATCCCAGCCGCATTTAGGCCATTTCAGTCTAGTTGTAATCAGTTATTTTTAGTTTCATAATTACGCAATTTTATTCCATTTGTAAAAATTTTCATGTCTTCGTTTTTCGTGCTGATTTTGTGTAACCTAACCTAACCACCTATATCTTGTGTATTAGAGTCTTACATTCCAAATTGGTTTTTGTTGCAGCATTTGTTCAGTGTAATCGTTAGACAGTCATCCTAAGTGCCGCATTTAGGCCATTTCAGTCTAGTTGTAATCAGTTATTTTTAGTTTCATAATTACGCAATTTTATTCCATTTGTAAAAATTTTCATGTCTTCGTTTTTCAAAGGATTTTGTAACCTAACTCTAATCCTAACTCTAACCTAACCTAACCTAACCTTAACCTAACCTAACCACCTATATATTTGTGTATTAGAGTCTTAAGCATTCCAAATTGTTTTTGTTGTAGCATTTGTTCAGTGTAACTGTTAGACAGTCATCCTGCGCTGCATTTAGGCCATTTCTAGTCTAGTTGTAATCAGTTATTTTTAGTTTCATAATTACGTAATTTTATTCCATTTGTAAAAATTTTCATGTCTTCGTTTTTCAAAGGATTTTGTAACTCAACCTAACCTAACCTAACCTATCCTAACCTAACCTAACCCTAAATCCACCTATATCTTGTGTATTAGAGTCTTAAGCATTCCAAATTGGTTTTTGTTGTAGCATTTGTTCAGTGTAATCGTTAGGACAGTCATCCCAGCCGCATTTAGGCCATTTCTAGTCTAGTTGTAATCAGTTATTTTTAGTTTCATAATTACGTAATTTTATTCCATTTGTAAAAATTTTCATGTCTTCTGTTTTTCGTGCTGATTTTGTAACCTAACCTAACCTTAACCTAACCTAACCTATCCTAACCTAACTCTAACTCTAACCTAACCTAACCACCTATCTTTGTGTATTAGAGTCTTAAGTATTCCAAATTGGTTTTTTGTTGTAGCATTTGTTCAGTGTAATTGTTAGACAGTCATCCTGCGCTGCATTTAGGCCATTTCTAGTCTTAGTTGTAATCAGTTATTTTTAGTTTCATAATTACGTAATTTTATTCCATTTGTAAAAATTTTCATGTCTTCTGTTTTTCGTGCTGATTTTGTAACTCTAACCTAACTCTAACTCTAACCTAACCTAATCCTAACTCTAACCTAACCTAACCACCTATATATCTTTGTGTATTAGAGTCTTAAGCATCTCCAAATTGGTTTTTGTTGTAGCATTTGTTCAGTGTAACTGTTAGACAGTCATCCTGCGCCGCATTTAGGCCATATTTCTAGTCTAGTTCTGATCAGTTATTTTTAGTTTCATAATTACGTAATTTTATTCCATTTGTAAAAATTTTCATGTCTTCGTTTTTCGTGCTGATTTTGTAACCTTAACCTAACCTTAACCTAACCTAATCCTAACCTAACCTAACCCTAACCACCTATATCTTTGTGTATTAGAGTCTTAGGCATTCCAAATTGGTTTTTGTTGTAGCATTTGTTCAGTGTAATCGTTAGACAGTCATCCTGCCGCATTTAGCCATTTCTAGTCTAGTTGTAATCAGTTATTTTTAGTTTCATAATTACGTAATTTTATTCCATTTGTAAAAATTTTCATGTCTTCGTTTTTCAAAGGATTTTGTAACCTAACCTAATCCTAACCTAACCTAACCTAACCACCTATATCTTGTGTATTAGAGTCTTACATTCCAAATTGGTTTTTGTTGTAGCATTTGTTCAGTGTAATTGTTAGACAGTCATCCCAGCTGCATTTAGGCCATATTTCTAGTCTAGTTGTAATCAGTTATTTTTAGTTTCATAATTACGCAATTTTATTCCATTTGTAAAAATTTTCATGTCTTCGTTTTTCGTGCTGATTTTGTAACCTTAACCTAACCTAACCTAAATCCACCTATATCTTTTGTGTGTATTAGAGTCTTAAGCATTCCAAATTGGTTTTTGTTGTAGCATTTGTTCAGTGTGTAATCGTTAGGACAGTCATCCTGCCGCATTTAGGCCATTTCAGTCTAGTTGTAATCAGTTATTTTTAGTTTCATAATTACGTAATTTTATTCCATTTGTAAAAATTTTCATGTCTCGTTTTTCGTGCTGGATTTTGTAACCTAACCTAACCTTAACCTAACCTTAACCTAACCTAACCTAACTTAACCTAACCTTAACCTAACCTAACTTAACCTAACCTAACTCTAACTCTAACTCTAACCTAACCTAACTTAACCTAACCTAATCCTAACCTAACCTAACTCTAACCTAACTCTAACCTAACCTAACTTAACCTAACCTAACCTTAACCTAACCTAACCTAACCTAACTTAACCTAACCTTAACCTAACCTAACTCTAACTCTAACCTAACCTAAATCCACCTATATCTTTTGTGTGTATTAGAGTCTTAGGCATTCCAAATTGGTTTTTGTTGTAGCATTTGTTCAGTGTAATTGTTAGACAGTCATCCTGCGCCGCATTTAGCCATTTCTAGTCTAGCTGTAATCAGTTATTTTTAGTTTCATAATTACGTAATTTTATTCCATTTGTAAAAATTTTCATGTCTCGTTTTTCGTGCTGATTTTGTAACCTAACCTAACCTAACTTAACCTAACCTAACCTAACTCTAACCTAACCTAACCTATCCTAACTCTAACCTAACTCTAACCTAACTCTAACTCTAACCTAACCTAACTTAACCTAACCTAATCCTAACCTAACCTAACCTAACTTAACCTAACCTAATCCTAACCTAACCTAACTCTAACCTAACCCTAACCACCTATATCTTGTGTATTAGAGTCTTAAGTATTCCAAATTGGTTTTTGTTGTAGCATTTGTTCAGTGTAACTGTTAGACAGTCATCCCAGCCGCATTTAGGCCATTTCAGTCTAGTTGTAATCAGTTATTTTTAGTTTCATAATTACGCAATTTTATTCCATTTGTAAAAATTTTCATGTCTCGTTTTTCGTGCTGGGATT
>JAGSMU010000388.1:0-39894 GCA_029286865.1 Teinopalpus imperialis
AGGTTAGGTTAGGCTAGGTTAGGTTACAAAATCAGCACGAAAACGAAGACATGAAAATTTTTACAAATGGAATAAAATTACGTAATTATGAAACTAAAAATAACTGATTACAACTAGATCTAGAAATGGCCTAAATGCGGCGCAGCAGGATGACTGTCTAACGATTACACTGGAACAAATGCTACAACAAAACCAATTTGGAATGCTTAAAACTCTAATACACAAAGATATAGGTGGTTAGGTTAGGTTAGGTTAGGTTAGGTTAGGTTACAAAATCAGCACGAAAACGAAGACATGAAAATTTTACAAATCGAATAAAATTACGTAATTATGAAACTAAAAATAACTGATTACAACTAGACTAGAAATGGCCTTAAATGCGGCGCAGGATGACTGTCTAACGATTACACTGAACAAATGCTACAACAAAACCAATTTGGAATGCCTAAGACTCTAATAATAATAAAGATATAGGTGGTTAGGTTAGTTAGGTTAGGTTAGTTAGGTTAGGTTACAAAATCCAGCACGAAAACGAAGACATGAAAATTTTACAAATGGAATAAAATTACGTAATTATGAAACTAAAAATAACTGGATTACAACTAGACTAGAAATGGCCTAAATGCGGCGCAGGATGACTGGTCTAACGATTACACTGGAACAAATGCTACAACAAAACCAATTTGAAATGCCTAAGACTCTAATAATAATAAAGATATAGGTGGTTAGGTTAGGTTAGGTTAGGTTAGGTTAGGTTAGGTTAGGTTACAAAATCAGCATCGAAAACGAAGACATGAAAATTTTACAAATGGAATAAAATTACGTAATTATGAAACTAAAAATAACTGATTACAACTAGATCTAGAAATGGCCTAAATGCGGCGCAGGATGACTGTCTAACGATTACACTGAACAAATGCTACAACAAAACCAATTTGGAATGCCTAAGACTCTAATACACAAAGATATAGGTGGTTAGGGTTAGGTTAGGTTAGGGTTAGGTTAGGTTAGATAGGTTAGGTTAGGCTACAAAATCAGCACGAAAACGAAGACATGAAAATTTTACAAATGGAATAAAATTACGTAATTATGAAACCAAAAATAACTGATTACAACTAGACTAGAAATGGCCTAAATGCGGCGCAGGATGACTGTCTAACGATTACACTGAACAAATGCTACAACAAAACCAATTTGAATGCTTAAGACTCTAATACACAAAGATATAGGTGGTTAGGGTTAGGTTAGGTTAGGTTAGGGTTAGGTTACAAAATCAGCACGAAAACGAAGATACGAAAATTTTACAAATGGAATAAAATTACGTAATTATGAAACTAAAAATAACTGATTACAACTAGACTAGAAATGGCCTTAAATGCGGCGCAGGATGACTGGTCTAACGATTACACTGAACAAATGCTACAACAAAACCAATTTGGAATGCTTAAGACTCTAATACACAAAGATATAGGTGGTTAGGTTAGGTTAGGTTAGGTTAGGTTAGGTTAGGATAGGTTACAAAATCAGCACGAAAACGAAGACATGAAAATTTTACAAATGGAATAAAATTACGTAATTATGAAACTAAAAATAACTGATTACAACTAGACTAGAAATGGCCTAAATGCGGCGCAGGATGACCGTCTAACGATTACACTGAACAAATGCTACAACAAAACCAATTTGAATGCCTAAGACTCTAATAATAATAAAGATATAGGTATTAGGTTAGGTTAGGTTAGGTTAGGTTAGGATAGGTTACAAAATCAGCACGAAAACGAAGACATGAAAATTTTACAAATGGAATAAAATTACGTAATTATGAAACTAAAAATAACTGATTACAACTAGACTAGAAATGGCCTTAAATGCGGCGCAGGATGACTGTCTAACGATTACACTGAACAAATGCTACAACAAAACCAATTTGGAATGCTTAAGACTCTAATGCACAAAGATATAGGTGGTTAGGTTAGGTTAGGTTAGGTTAGGTTAGGATAGGTTAGGTTACAAAATCAGCACGAAAACGAAGACATGAAAATTTTACAAATGGAATAAAATTACGTAATTATGAAACTAAAAATAACTGATTACAACCAGACTAGAAATGGCCTAAATGCGGCGCAGGATGACTGTTCAACGATTACACTGAACAAATGCTACAACAAAACCAATTTGAATGCCTAAGACTCTAATACACAAAGATATAGGTGGTTAGGTTAGGTTAGGTTAGGTTAGGTTAGGATAGGTTAGGTTACAAAATCAGCACGAAAACGAAGACATGAAAATTTTACAAATGGAATAAAATTACGCAATTATGAAACTAAAAATAACTGATTACAACTAGATTCAGAAATGGCCTAAATGCGGCGCAGGATGACTGTCTAACGATTACACTGAACAAATGCTACAACAAAACCAATTTGCAATGCCTAAGACTCTAATACACAAAGATATAGGTGGTTAGGTTAGGTTAGGATAGGTTAGGTTAGGTTAGGTTAGGTTAGGTTAGGTTAGGTTACAAAATCAGCACGAAAACGAAGACATGAAAATTTTACAAATGGAATAAAATTACGTAATTATGAAACTAAAAATAACTGATTACAACTAGATCTAGAAATGGCCTAAATGCGGCGCAGGATGACTGTCTAACGATTACACTGAACAAATTCTACAACAAAACCAATTTGGAATGCTTAAGACTCTAATACACAAAGATATAGGTGGTTAGGTTAGGTTAGGTTAGGTTAGGTTAGGTTAGGTTAGGTTAGGCTACAAAATCAGCACGAAAAACGAAGACATGAAAATTTTACAAATGGAATAAAATTACGTAATTATGAAACTAAAAATAACTGATTAGAACTAGACTAGAAATGGACTAAATGCGGCGCAGGATGACTGTCTAACGATTACACTGAACAAATGCTACAACAAAACCAATTTGAAATGCCTAAATGCGGCGCAGGATGACTGTCTAACGATTACACTGAACAAATGCTACAACAAAACCAATTTGGAATGCTTAAGACTCTAATACACAAAGATATAGGTGGTTAGGTTAGGTTATTAGGTTAGGTTAGGTTAGGTTAGGTTACAAAATCAGCACGAAAACGAAGACATGAAAATTTTACAAATGGAATAAAATTACGTAATTATGAAACTAAAAATAACTGATTACAACCAGACTAGAAATGGCCTAAATGCGGCGCAGGATGACTGTCTAACGATTACACTGAACAAATGCTACAACAAAACCAATTTGAATGCTTAAGACTCTAATACAAAGATATAGGTGGTTAGGTTAGGTTAGGTTAGGTTAGGCTAGGTTAGGTTAGGCTACAAAATCAGCACGAAAACGAAGACATGAAAATTCTTTACAAATGGAATAAAATTACGTAATTGGCGAAACTAAAAATAACTGGATTACAACTAGACTAGAAATGGCCTAAATGCGGCGCAGGATGACTGTCTAACGATTACACTGAACAAATGCTACAACAAAACCAATTTGAAATGCCTAAGACTCTAATACACAAAGATATAGGTGGTTAGGTTAGGTTAGGCTAGGTTAGGTTAGGTTACAAAATCAGCACGAAAAACGAAGACATGAAAATTTTACAAATGGAATAAAATTACGTAATTATGAAACTAAAAATAACTGATTACAACTAGACTAGAAATGGCCTAAATGCGGCGCAGGATGACTGTCTAACGATTACACTGAACAAATGCTACAACAAAACCAATTTGAATGCCTAAGACTTAATACACAAAGATATAGGTGGTTAGGGTTAGGTTAGGATAGGTTAGGTTAGGTTAGGTTAGGTTACAAAATCAAAGCACGAAAACGAAGACATGAAAATTCTTTACAAATGGAATAAAATTACGCAATTATGAAACTAAAAAATAACTGATTACAACTAGATCTAGAAATGGCCTAAATGCGGTGCAGGATGACTGGTCTAACGATTACACTGAACAAATGCTACAACAAAACCAATTTGAATGCTTAAGACTCTAATACACAAAGATATAGGTGGTTAGGGTTAGGGTTAGGTTAGGTTAGTTAGGTTAGGTTAGGTTACAAAATCAGCATCGAAAACGAAGACATGAAAATTTTTACAAATGGAATAAAATTACGTAATTATGAAACTAAAAATAACTGATTACAACTAGATCTAGAAATGGCCTAAATGCGGCGCAGGATGACTGTCTGACGATTACACTGAACAAATGCTACAACAAAACCAATTTGAATGCTTAAGACTCTAATAATAAAGATATAGGTGGTTAGGTTAGGTTAGGGTTAGGTTAGGTTAGGGTTAGGTTAGGTTACAAAATCAGCACGAAAACGAAGACATGAAAATTCTTTACAAATGGAATAAAATTACGTAATTATGAAACTAAAAATAACTGATTACAATCCAGACTAGAAATGGCCTAAATGCGGCGCAGGATGACTGGTTCAACGATTACACTGAACAAATGCTACAACAAAACCAATTTGGAATGCTTAAGACTCTAATACACAAAGATATAGGTGGTTAGGCTAGGTTAGGTTAGGTTAGGTTAGGTTAGGATAGGTTAGGTTAGGCTACAAAATCAGCACGAAAACGAAGACATGAAAATTTTACAAATGGAATAAAATTACGTAATTATGAAACCAAAAATAACTGATTACAACTAGACTAGAAATGGCCTAAATGCGGCGCAGGATGACTGTCTAACGATTACACTGGAACAAATGCTACAACAAAAACCACTTGGAATGCTTAAGACTTAATACACAAAGATATAGGTGGTTAGGGTTAGGGTTAGGTTAGGTTAGGGTTAGGTTAGGTTACAAAATCAGCACGAAAACGAAGACATGAAAATTTTTACAAATGGAATAAAATTACGCAATTATGAAACTAAAAATAACTGATTACAACCAGACTAGAAATGGCCTAAATGCGGCGCAGGATGACTGTCTAACGATTACACTGAACAAATGCCAACAAAACCAATTTGAATGCTTAAGACTCTAATGCACAAAGATATAGGTGGTTAGGGTTAGGTTAGGATAGGTTAGGTTAGGTTAGGTTAGGCTAGGTTAGGTTAGTTACAAAATCAGCACGAAAACGAAGATACGAAAATTTTACAAATGGAATAAAATTACGTAATTATGAAACTAAAAATAACTGATTACAACTAGACTAGAAATGGCCTAAATGCGGCGCAGGATGACTGTCTAACGATTACACTGAACAAATGCTACAACAAAAAACCAATTTGAAATGCCTAAGACTCTAATACACAAAGATATAGGTGGTTAGGGTTAGGTTAGGTTAGGTTAGGTTAGGTTACAAAATCAGCACGAAAAACGAAGACATGAAAATTTTTACAAATGGAATAAAATTACGTAATTATGAAACTAAAAATAACTGATTACAACTAGATTCAGAAATGGCCTAAATGCGGCGCAGGATGACTGTCTAACGATTACACTGGAACAAATGCTACAACAAAACCAATTTGGAATGCCTAAGACTCTAATACACAAAGATATAGGTGGTTAGGTTAGGTTAGGTTAGGTTAGGTTAGGTTAGTTAGGTTAGGTTATTAGGTTAGGTTACAAAATCAGCACGAAAAACGAAGACATGAAAATTTTACAAATGGAATAAAATTACGCAATTATGAAACTAAAAATAACTGATTACAACTAGACTAGAAATGGCCTAAATGCGGCGCAGGATGACTGTCTAACGATTACACTGGAACAAATGCTACAACAAAACCAATTTGGAATGCTTAAGACTCTAATGCACAAAGATATAGGTGGTTAGGTTAGGTTAGGTTAGGTTAGGTTAGGATAGGTTAGGTTAGTTACAAAATCAGCACGAAAAACGAAGACATGAAAATTTTACAAATGGAATAAAATTACGTAATTATGAAACTAAAAATAACTGATTACAACTAGATTCAGAAATGGCCTAAATGCGGCGGCAGGATGACTGTCTAACGATTACACTGAACAAATGCCACAACAAAACCAATTTGAATGCCTAAGACTCTAATACACAAAGATATAGGTGGTTAGGTTAGGTTAGGTTAGGTTAGGTTAGGATAGGTTACAAAATCAGCACGAAAAACGAAGACATGAAAATTTTACAAATGGAATAAAATTACGTAATTATGAAACTAAAAATAACTGATTACAACCAGACTAGAAATGGCCTAAATGCGGCGCAGGATGACTGTCTAACGATTACACTGGAACAAATGCTACAACAAAACCAATTTGCAATGCCTAAGACTCTAATACACAAAGATATAGGTGGTTAGGTTAGGTTAGGCTAGGTTAGGTTAGGTTAGTTACAAAATCAGCACGAAAAACGAAGATTACGAAAATTTTACAAATGGAATAAAATTACGTAATTATGAAACTAAAAATAACTGGATTACAACTAGACTAGAAATGGCCTAAATGCGGCGCAGGATGACTGTCTAACGATTACACTGAACAAATGCTACAACAAAACCAATTTGAATGCCTAAGACTCTAATACACAAAGATATAGGTATTAGGTTAGGTTAGGTTAGGTTAGGTTAGGTTACAAAATCAGCACGAAAAACGAAGACATGAAAATTTTACAAATGGAATAAAATTACGTAATTATGAAACTAAAAATAACTGATTACAACTAGATTCAGAAATGGCCTAAATGCGGCGCAGGATGATCGTCTAACGATTATTAATTGAACAAATGCTAAACAAAACCAATTTGAATGCCTAAGACTCTAATACAATAAAGATATAGGTGGTTAGGTTAGTTAGGTTAGGTTAGGTTAGGTTAGGTTAGGTTACAAAATCAGCACGAAAAACGAAGACATGAAAATTTTACAAATGGAATAAAATTACGTAATTATGAAACTAAAAATAACTGATTACAACTAGACTAGAAATGGCCTAAATGCGGCGCAGGATGACTGTCTAACGATTACACTGAACAAATGCTACAACAAAAACCAATTTGAATGCCTAAGACTCTAATACACAAAGATATAGGTATTAGGTTAGGTTAGTTAGGTTAGGTTAGGTTAGGATAGGTTACAAAATCAGCACGAAAAACGAAGACATGAAAATTTTACAAATGGAATAAAATTACGTAATTATGAAACTAAAAATAACTGATTACAACTAGACTAGAAATGGCCTAAATGCGGCGCAGGATGACTGGTCTAACGATTACACTGAACAAATGCTACAACAAAACCAATTTGGAATGCTTAAAACTCTAATACACAAAGATATAGGTGGTTAGGTTAGGTTATTAGGTTAGGTTAGTTAGGTTAGGTTACAAAATCAGCACGAAAACGAAGACATGAAAATTTTACAAATGGAATAAAATTACGCAATTATGAAACTAAAAATAACTGGATTACAACTAGATTCAGAAATGGCCTAAATGCGGCGCAGGATGACTGTCTAACGATTACACTGGAACAAATGCTACAACAAAACCAATTTGAATGCCTAAGACTCTAATACACAAAGATATAGGTGGTTAGGTTAGGTTAGGTTAGGTTAGGTTAGGTTACAAAATCAGCACGAAAACGAAGACATGAAAATTTTACAAATGGAATAAAATTACGTAATTATGAAACTAAAAATAACTGATTACAACTAGATTCAGAAATGGCCTAAATGCGGCGCAGGATGACTGTTCAACGATTACACTGAACAAATGCTACAACAAAAACCAATTTGGAATGCTTAAGACTCTAATACACAAAGATATAGGTGGTTAGGTTAGGTTAGGTTACAAAATCAGCACGAAAACGAAGATTACGAAAATTTTACAAATGGAATAAAATTACGTAATTATGAAACTAAAAATAACTGATTACAACTAGACTAGAAATGGCCTAAATGCGGCGCAGGATGACTGTCTAACGATTACACTGGAACAAATGCTACAACAAAACCAATTTGGAATGCCTAAGACTCTAATACACAAAGATATAGGTGGTTAGGTTAGTTAGGTTAGGTTAGGTTAGGTTAGGTTACAAAATCAGCACGAAAACGAAGACATGAAAATTTTACAAATGGAATAAAATTACGTAATTATGAAACTAAAAATAACTGATTACAATCCAGATTCAGAAATGGCCTAAATGCGGCGCAGGATGACTGTCTAACGATTACACTGAACAAATGCTACAACAAAACCAATTTGCAATGCCTAAGACTCTAATACAATAAAGATATAGGTGGTTAGGTTAGGTTAGGTTAGGTTAGGTTAGGTTAGGTTACAAAATCAGCACGAAAACGAAGACATGAAAATTTTACAAATGGAATAAAATTACGCAATTATGAAACTAAAAATAACTGATTACAACTAGACTAGAAATGGCCTTAAATGCGGCGCAGGATGACTGTCTAACGATTATTAATTGAACAAATGCTACAACAAAACCAATTTGAATGCCTAAGACTCTAATACACAAAGATATAGGTGGTTAGGTTAGGTTAGGCTAGGTTAGGTTAGGTTACAAAATCAGCACGAAAAACGAAGACATGAAAATTTTACAAATGGAATAAAATTACGTAATTATGAAACTAAAAATAACTGATTACAACTAGACTAGAAATGGCCTAAATGCGGCGCAGGATGACTGTCTAACGATTACACTGAACAAATGCTACAACAAAACCAATTTGGAATGCCTAAGACTCTAATACAAAGATATAGGTGGTTAGGCTAGGTTAGGTTAGGTTACAAAATCAGCACGAAAAACGAAGACATGAAAATTTTACAAATGGAATAAAATTACGTAATTAAGGAAACTAAAAATAACTGATTACAACTAGACTAGAAATGGCCTAAATGCGGCGCAGGATGACTGTCTAACGATTACACTGAACAAATGCTACAACAAAACCAATTTGAATGCTTAAGACTCTAATACACAAAGATATAGGTGGTTAGGTTAGGTTAGGTTAGGTTAGGTTAGGTTAGGTTACAAAATCAGCACGAAAAACGAAGACATGAAAATTTTACAAATGGAATAAAATTACGTAATTATGAAACTAAAAATAACTGATTACAACTAGACTAGAAATGGCCTAAATGCGGTGCAGGATGACTATCTAACGATTACACTGAACAAATGCTACAACAAAACCAATTTGGAATGCTTAAGACTCTAATACACAAAGATATAGGTGGTTAGGTTAGTTAGGTTAGGTTAGGTTAGGTTAGGTTACAAAATCAGCACGAAAACGAAGACATGAAAATTTTTACAAATGGAATAAAATTACGTAATTATGAAACTAAAAATAACTGGATTACAACTAGACTAGAAATGGCCTAAATGCGGCGCAGGATGACTGTCTTAACGATTACACTGAACAAATGCTACAACAAAACCAATTTGGAATGCTTAAGACTCTAATACACAAAGATATAGGTGGTTAGGTTAGGTTAGGTTAGTTAGGTTAGGTTAGGTTAGGCTACAAAATCAGCACGAAAAACGAAGACATGAAAATTTTACAAATGGAATAAAATTACGTAATTATGAAACTAAAAATAACTGATTACAACTAGACTAGAAATGGCCTAAATGCGGCGCAGGATGACTGTCTAACGATTACACTGAACAAATGCTACAACAAAACCAATTTGAAATGCCTAAGACTCCTAATACACAAAGATATAGGTGGTTAGGTTAGGTTAGGTTAGGTTAGGCTAGGTTAGGTTACAAAATCAGCACGAAAACGAAGACATGAAAATTTTACAAATGGAACAAAATTACGTAATTAAGGAAACTAAAAATAACTGATTACAACCAGATTCAGAAATGGCCTAAATGCGGCGCAGGATGACTGTTCAACGATTACACTGAACAAATGCTACAACAAAACCAATTTGGAATGCTTAAGACTCTAATAATAAAGATATAGGTGGTTAGGTTAGGTTAGGGTTAGGCTAGGTTAGGTTAGGTTAGGTTACAAAATCAGCACGAAAACGAAGACATGAAAATTCTTTTACAAATGGAATAAAATTACGTAATTATGAAACTAAAAATAACTGATTGCTAACTAGACTAGAAATGGCCTAAATGCGGCGCAGGATGACTGTCTAACGATTACACCGAACAAATGCTACAACAAAACCAATTTGGAATGCTTAAGACTCTAATACACAAAGATATAGGTGGTTAGGTTAGGTTAGGTTAGGTTAGGTTAGGTTAGGTTACAAAATCAGCACGAAAACGAAGACATGAAAATTCTTTTACAAATGGAATAAAATTACGTAATTATGAAACCAAAAATAACTGATTACAACTAGACTAGAAATGGCCTAAATGCGGTGCAGGATGACTGTCTAACGATTACACTGGAACAAATGCTACAACAAAACCAATTTGGAATGCTTAAGACTCTAATACACAAAGATATAGGTGGTTAGGTTAGTTAGGTTAGGTTAGGTTAGGTTAGGTTAGGTTACAAAATCAGCATCGAAAACGAAGACATGAAAATTTTACAAATGGAATAAAATTACGCAATTATGAAACTAAAAATAACTGATTACAACTAGACTAGAAATGGCCTAAATGCGGCGCAGGATGACTGTCTAACGATTACACTGAACAAATGCCAACAAAACCAATTTGGAATGCCTAAGACTCTAATACACAAAGATATAGGTGGTTAGGTTAGTTAGGTTAGGTTAGGTTAGTTAGGTTACAAAATCAGCACGAAAAACGAAGACATGAAAATTTTACAAATGGAATAAAATTACGCAATTATGAAACTAAAAATAACTGATTGCTAACTAGATTCAGAAATGGCCTAAATGCGGCGCAGGATGACTGTTCAACGATTACACTGAACAAATGCTACAACAAAACCAATTTGGAATGCTTAAGACTCTAATGCACAAAGATATAGGTGGTTAGGTTAGGTTAGAAGAAGTTAGGTTAGGTTAGATAGGTTACAAAATCAGCACGAAAAACGAAGACATGAAAATTTTACAAATGGAATAAAATTACGTAATTAAGGAAACTAAAAATAACTGATTACAACTAGATTCAGAAATGGCCTAAATGCGGCGCAGGATGACTGGTCTAACGATTACACTGGAACAAATGCTACAACAAAACCAATTTGGAATGCTTAAGACTCTAATGCACAAAGATATAGGTGGTTAGGTTAGGTTAGGTTAGGTTAGGTTAGGATAGGTTACAAAATCAGCACGAAAAACGAAGACATGAAAATTTTTACAAATGGAATAAAATTACGTAATTATGAAACTAAAAATAACTGATTGCCAACTAGACTAGAAATGGCCTAAATGCGGCGCAGGATGACTGTCTAACGATTAATTGAACAAATGCTACAACAAAAAACCAATTTGGAATGCTTAAGACTATAATACACAAAGATATAGGTGGTTAGGGTTAGGCTAGGTTAGGTTAGGTTAGGTTACAAAATCAGCACGAAAAACGAAGACATGAAAATTTTTAAAAAAGGAATAAAATTACGTAATTATGAAACTAAAAATAACTGATTACAACTAGACTAGAAATGGCCTAAATGCGGCGCAGGATGACTGTCTAACGATTACACTGAACAAATGCTACAACAAAAAACCAATTTGAAATGCCTAAGACTCCTAATACACAAAGATATAGGTGGTTAGGGTTAGGTTAGGTTAGGTTAGGTTAGGTTAGGTTACAAAATCAGCACGAAAAACGAAGACATGAAAATTTTTACAAATGGAATAAAATTACGTAATTATGAAACTAAAAATAACTGATTACAACTAGATCAGAAATGGCCTAAATGCGGCGCAGGATGACTGGTCTAACGATTACACTGAACAAATGCTACAACAAAACCAATTTGGAATGCCTAAGACTCTAATACAATAAAGATATAGGTGGTTAGGTTAGTTAGGTTAGGTTAGGTTAGGTTAGGTTACAAAATCAGCACGAAAAACGAAGACATGAAAATTTTACAAATGGAATAAAATTACGCAATTATGAAACTAAAAATAACTGATTACAACTAGATTCAGAAATGGCCTAAATGCGGCGCAGGATGACTGTCTAACGATTACACTGAACAAATGCTACAACAAAAACCAATTTGGAATGCCTAAGACTCTAATACACAAAGATATAGGTGGTTAGGTTAGGTTAGGTTAGGTTAGGTTAGGTTAGGTTACAAAATCAGCACGAAAACGAAGACATGAAAATTTTACAAATGGAATAAAATTACGTAATTAAGGAAACTAAAAATAACTGATTACAACTAGACTAGAAATGGCCTAAATGCGGCGCAGGATGACTGTCTAACGATTACACTGAACAAATGCTACAACAAAACCAATTTGAATGCTTAAGACTCTAATACACAAAGATATAGGTGGTTAGGTTAGTTAGGTTAGGTTAGGTTAGGTTACAAAATCAGCACGAAAACGAAGACATGAAAATTTTACAAATGGAATAAAATTACGTAATTATGAAACTAAAAATAACTGATTACAATCCAGACTAGAAATGGCCTAAATGCGGCGCAGGATGACTGTCTAACGATTACACTGAACAAATGCTACAACAAAACCAATTTTAAATGCCTAAGACTCTAATACACAAAGATATAGGTGGTTAGGTTAGGTTAGAAGAAGTTAGGTTAGGTTACAAAATCAGCACGAAAAAACGAAGACATGAAAATTTTACAAATGGAATAAAATTACGTAATTATGAAACTAAAAATAACTGATTACAACTAGATCAGAAATGGCCTAAATGCGGCGCAGGATGATCGTCTAACGATTACACTGGAACAAATGCTACAACAAAACCAATTTGGAATGCCTAAGACTCTAATACACAAAGATATAGGTGGTTAGGTTAGGTTAGAAGAAGTTAGGTTAGGTTAGTTAGGTTACAAAATCAGCACGAAAAAACGAAGACATGAAAATTTTACAAATGGAATAAAATTACGTAATTATGAAACTAAAAATAACTGGATTACAACTAGACTAGAAATGGCCTAAATGCGGCGCAGGATGACTGTCTAACGATTACACTGAACAAATGCTACAACAAAACCAATTTGAATGCTTAAGACTCTAATGCACAAAGATATAGGTGGTTAGGCTAGGTTAGGTTAGGATAGGTTAGGTTAGGTTAGGTTAGGCTACAAAATCAGCACGAAAAACGAAGACATGAAAATTCTTTACAAATGGAATAAAATTACGTAATTATGAAACTAAAAATAACTGATTACAACTAGATCTAGAAATGGCCTAAATGCGGCGCAGGATGACTGTCTAACGATTACACTGAACAAATGCTACAACAAAACCAATTTTAAATGCCTAAGACTCTAATACACAAAGATATAGGTGGTTAGGTTAGGTTAGGTTATTAGGTTAGGTTAGGTTAGTTACAAAATCAGCACGAAAACGAAGACATGAAAATTTTACAAATGGAATAAAATTACGTAATTATGAAACTAAAAATAACTGGATTACAACTAGATTCAGAAATGGCCTAAATGCGGCGCAGGATGACTGTCTAACGATTACACTGAACAAATGCTACAACAAAACCAATTTGGAATGCCTAAGACTCTAATACACAAAGATATAGGTGGTTAGGTTAGGTTAGGTTAGGTTAGGTTAGGTTAGGTTAGGTTAGGCTAGGTTACAAAATCAGCACGAAAACGAAGACATGAAAATTTTACAAATGGAATAAAATTACGTAATTATGAAACTAAAAATAACTGATTACAACTAGACTAGAAATGGCCTAAATGCGGCGCAGGATGACTGTCTAACGATTACACTGAACAAATGCTACAACAAAACCAATTTGGAATGCCTAAGACTCTAATACACAAAGATATAGGTGGTTAGGTTAGGTTAGTTAGGTTAGGTTAGGTTAGGTTACAAAATCAGCACGAAAAACGAAGATACGAAAATTTTACAAATGGAATAAAATTACGTAATTAAGGAAACTAAAAATAACTGATTACAACTAGACTAGAATGGCCTAAATGCGGCGCAGGATGACTATCTAACGATTACACCGAACAAATGCTACAACAAAACCAATTTGAATGCCTAAGACTCTAATACACAAAGATATAGGTGGTTAGGTTAGGTTAGGTTAGGTTAGGTTAGGTTAGGTTAGGTTAGGCTACAAAATCAGCACGAAAAACGAAGACATGAAAATTTTACAAATGGAATAAAATTACGTAATTGGCGAAACTAAAAATAACTGATTACAACTAGATCAGAAATGGCCTAAATGCGGCGCAGGATGACTATCTAACGATTACACTGAACAAATGCTACAACAAAAACCAATTTGGAATGCCTAAGACTCTTATACACAAAGATATAGGTGGTTAGGTTAGGTTAGGTTAGGATAGGTTAGGTTAGGTTAGGTTAGGTTAGGTTACAAAATCAGCACGAAAACGAAGACATGAAAATTCTTTTACAAATGGAATAAAATTACGTAATTATGAAACTAAAAATAACTGGATTACAACTAGACTAGAAATGGCCTAAATGCGGCGCAGGATGACTGTCTAACGATTACACTGAACAAATGCTACAACAAAACCAATTTGGAATGCTTAAAACTCTAATACACAAAGATATAGGTGGTTAGGTTAGGTTAGGTTAGGTTAGGTTAGGTTACAAAATCAGCACGAAAACGAAGACATGAAAATTTTACAAATGGAATAAAATTACGTAATTATGAAACTAAAAATAACTGATTACAACTAGATTCAGAAATGGCCTAAATGCGGCGCAGGATGACTGTCTAACGATTACACTGAACAAATGCTACAACAAAACCAATTTTAAATGCCTAAGACTCTAATACACAAAGATATAGGTGGTTAGGTTAGGTTAGGATAGGTTAGGTTAGGTTAGGTTAGGCTACAAAATCAGCACGAAAAACGAAGATACGAAAATTTTACAAATGGAATAAAATTACGTAATTATGAAACTAAAAATAACTGGATTACAACTAGACTAGAAATGGCCTAAATGCGGCGCAGCAGGATGACTGTCTAACGATTACACTGAACAAATGCTACAACAAAACCAATTTGAATGCCTAAGACTCTAATACACAAAGATATAGGTGGTTAGGGTTAGGTTAGGTTAGGTTAGTTAGGTTAGGTTAGGTTAGGTTAGGTTAGGCTACAAAATCAGCACGAAAACGAAGATACGAAAATTTTACAAATGGAATAAAATTACGTAATTATGAAACTAAAAATAACTGATTACAACTAGACTAGAAATGGCCCAAATGCGGCGCAGGATGACTGTCTAACGATTACACTGAACAAATGCTACAACAAAACCAATTTGGAATGCTTAAAACTCTAATACACAAAGATATAGGTGGTTAGGTTAGGTTAGGATAGGTTAGGTTAGGTTAGGTTAGTTACAAAATCAGCAATGAAAACGAAGACATGAAAATTTTACAAATGGAATAAAATTACGTAATTATGAAACTAAAAATAACTGATTACAATCCAGACTAGAAATGGCCTAAATGCGGCGCAGGATGACTGTCTAACGATTACACTGAACAAATGCTACAAATAAAACCAATTTGGAATGCTTAAGACTCTAATACAATAAAGATATAGGTGGTTAGGTTAGGTTAGGTTAGGATAGGTTAGGTTAGGTTAGGCTACAAAATCAGCAATGAAAACGAAGACATGAAAATTTTACAAATGGAATAAAATTACGCAATTATGAAACTAAAAATAACTGATTACAACTAGACTAGAAATGGCCTAAATGCGGCGCAGGATGACTGGTTCAACGATTACACTGGAACAAATGCTACAACAAAACCAATTTGAAATGCCTAAGACTCTAATACACAAAGATATAGGTGGTTAGGTTAGGTTAGGTTAGGATAGGTTAGGTTAGGTTAGGCTAGGTTACAAAATCAGCACGAAAAACGAAGACATGAAAATTTTACAAATGGAATAAAATTACGTAATTATGAAACTAAAAATAACTGATTACAACCAGACTAGAAATGGCCTAAATGCGGCGCAGGATGACTGTCTAACGATTACACTGAACAAATGCTACAACAAAAACCAATTTGAAATGCCTAAGACTCTAATACAAAGATATAGGTGGTTAGGTTAGGTTAGGGTTAGGTTAGGTTAGGTTAGGTTAGGTTAGGTTACAAAATCAGCACGAAAAACGAAGACATGAAAATTTTACAAATGGAATAAAATTACGTAATTATGAAACTAAAAATAACTGATTACAACTAGACTAGAAATGGCCTAAATGCGGCGCAGGATGACTATCTAACGATTACACTGAACAAATGCTACAACAAAACCAATTTGAAATGCCTAAGACTCTAATACACAAAGATATAGGTGGTTAGGTTAGGTTAGGTTAGGGTTAGGTTAGGTTAGGTTAGTTAGGTTAGGTTATTAGGTTAGGTTATTAGGTTAGGTTATTAGGTTAGGTTAGTTAGGTTAGGTTATTAGGTTAGGTTACAAAATCAGCACGAAAAACGAAGACATGAAAATTTTACAAATGGAATAAAATTCACGTAATTATGAAACCAAAAATAACTGATTACAACTAGATTCAGAAATGGCCTAAATGCGGCGCAGGATGACTATCTAACGATTACACTGAACAAATGCTAAACAAAACCAATTTGAATGCTTAAGACTTAATACACAAAGATATAGTGGTTAGGTTAGTTAGGTTAGGTTAGTTAGGTTAGGTTAGTTAGGTTAGGTTATTAGGTTAGGTTATTAGGTTAGGTTATTAGGTTAGGTTAGGCTAGGTTAGGTTAGGTTAGGCTAGGTTAGGTTAGGTTAGGTTATTAGGTTAGGTTATTAGGTTAGGTTAGTTAGGTTAGGTTACAAAATCAGCACGAAAAACGAAGACATGAAAATTTTACAAATGGAATAAAATTACGTAATTATGAACTAAAAATAACTGATTACAACTAGATTCAGAAATGGCCTAAATGCGGCGCAGGATGACTATCTAACGATTACACTGAACAAATGCTAAACAAAACCAATTTGAATGCTTAAGACTCTAATGCACAAAGATATAGTGGTTAGGTTAGGTTAGGCTAGGTTAGGTTAGGTTATTAGGTTAGGTTAGGCTAGGTTAGGTTAGGCTAGGTTAGGTTAGGCTAGGTTAGGTTAGGCTACAAAATCAGCACGAAAAACGAAGACATGAAAATTTTACAAATGGAATAAAATTACGTAATTGGCGAAACTAAAAATAACCGATTACAACTAGACTAGAAATGGCCTAAATGCGGTGCAGGATGACTGTTCAACGATTACACTGAACAAATGCTACAACAAAACCAATTTGAATGCTTAAGACTCTAATGCACAAAGATATAGGTGGTTAGGCTAGGTTAGGTTAGGCTAGGTTAGGTTAGGTTAGTTAGGTTAGGTTACAAAATCAGCACGAAAACGAAGACATGAAAATTTTTACAAATGGAATAAAATTACGTAATTATGAAACTAAAAATAACCGATTACAACTAGATTCAGAAATGGCCTAAATGCGGTGCAGGATGACTGTTCAACGATTACACTGGAACAAATGCTACAACAAAACCAATTTGAATGCTTAAGACTCTAATACACAAAGATATAGGTGGTTAGGCTAGGTTAGGTTAGGTTAGGTTAGTTAGGTTAGGTTAGGTTACAAAATCAGCACGAAAACGAAGACATGAAAATTTTACAAATGGAATAAAATTACGCAATTATGAAACTAAAAATAACTGATTACAACTAGACTAGAAATGGCCTAAATGCGGCGCAGGATGACCGTCTAACGATTACACTGAACAAATGCTACAACAAAAACCAATTTGAATGCTTAAGACTCTAATACACAAAGATATAGGTATTAGGTTAGGTTACAAAATCAGCACGAAAACGAAGACATGAAAATTTTTACAAATGGAATAAAATTACGTAATTATGAAACCAAAAATAACTGATTACAACTAGACTAGAAATGGCCTAAATGCGGCGCAGGATGACTGGTTCAACGATTACACTGAACAAATGCTACAACAAAACCAATTTGGAATGCCTAAGACTCTAATACACAAAGATATAGGTGGTTAGGTTAGGCTAGGTTAGGTTAGTTAGGTTAGGTTAGGTTAGGTTAGGTTAGGCTAGGTTAGGTTAGGCTAGGTTAGGTTAGGCTAGGTTAGGTTAGGCTAGGTTAGGTTAGGTTAGGTTAGGTTAGGTTAGGTTAGGTTAGGTTAGGTTAGGATAGGTTAGGTTAGGTTAGGTTAGGTTAGGTTAGGTTAGGTTAGGTTAGGTTAGGATAGGTTAGGTTAGGCTAGGTTAGGTTAGGCTAGGTTAGGTTAGGCTAGGTTAGGTTAGGCTAGGTTAGGTTAGGCTAGGTTAGGTTAGGCTAGGTTAGGTTAGGTTAGGCTAGGTTAGGTTAGGCTAGGTTAGGTTAGGCTAGGTTAGGTTAGGTTAGGTTAGGTTAGGCTAGGTTAGGTTAGGTTACAAAATCAGCACGAAAACGAAGACATGAAAATTTTTACAAATGGAATAAAATTACGCAATTATGAAACTAAAAATAACTGATTACAACTAGACTAGAAATGGCCTAAATGCGGTGCAGGATGACTGTTCAACGATTACACTGAACAAACGCTACAACAAAACCAATTTGGAATGCCTAAGACTCTAATACACAAAGATATAGTGGTTAGGTTAGGTTAGTTAGGTTAGGTTACAAAATCAGCACGAAAACGAAGATACGAAAATTTTACAAATGGAATAAAATTACGCAATTATGAAACCAAAAATAACTGATTACAACTAGACTAGAAATGGCCTAAATGCGGCGCAGGATGACTGGTCTAACGATTACACTGAACAAACGCTACAACAAAACCAATTTGAATGCTTAAGACCTCTAATACACAAAGATATAGGTGGTTAGGCTAGGTTAGGTTAGGTTACAAAATCAGCACGAAAACGAAGATACGAAAATTTTACAAATGGAATAAAATTACGTAATTGGCGAAACTAAAAATAACCGATTACAACTAGATTCAGAAATGGCCTAAATGCGGCGCAGGATGACCGTCTAACGATTACACTGAACAAATGCTACAACAAAACCAATTTGGAATGCTTAAGACCTCTAATACACAAAGATATAGTGGTTAGGTTAGGTTAGGCTAGGTTAGGTTAGGTTAGGTTAGGTTAGGTTAGGTTAGGTTAGGCTAGGTTAGGTTAGGTTAGGTTAGTTAGGTTAGGTTAGGCTAGGTTAGGTTAGGTTAGGTTACAAAATCAGCACGAAAAACGAAGACATGAAAATTTTACAAATGGAATAAAATTACGTAATTGGCGAAACTAAAAATAACCGATTACAACTAGACTAGAAATGGCCTAAATGCGGCGCAGGATGACTGGTCTAACGATTACACTGAACAAATGCTACAACAAAACCAATTTGGAATGCCTAAGACTCTAATACACAAAGATATAGGTGGTTAGGGTTAGGCTAGGTTAGGTTAGGGTTAGGGTTAGGCTAGGTTAGGTTAGGCTAGGTTAGGTTAGGCTAGGTTAGGTTAGGGTTAGGCTAGGTTAGGTTAGGTTAGGTTAGGTTAGGTTAGGTTAGGATAGGTTAGGTTAGGTTAGTTAGGTTAGGCTAGGTTAGGTTAGGTTAGGTTACAAAATCAGCACGAAAACGAAGACATTACGAAAATTTTACAAATGGAATAAAATTACGCAATTATGAAACTAAAAATAACTGGATTACAACTAGACTAGAAATGGCCTAAATGCGGTGCAGGATGACTGTCTTAACGATTACACTGAACAAATGCTACAACAAAACCAATTTGGAATGCTTAAGACCTCTAATACACAAAGATATAGGTATTAGGTTAGGTTAGGTTAGGTTAGGTTAGTTAGGTTAGGTTAGGTTAGGTTAGGCTAGGTTAGGTCAGGTTAGGTCAGGTTAGGTTAGGTTAGGTTAGGTTAGGTTAGGTTAGGTTAGGCTAGGTTAGGTTAGGTTAGGCTAGGTTAGGTTAGGCTAGGTTAGGTTAGGTTAGGCTAGGTTAGGTTAGGCTAGGTTAGGTTAGTTAGGTTAGGCTAGGTTAGGTTAGGTTACAAAATCAGCACGAAAACGAAGACATGAAAATTTTACAAATGGAATAAAATTACGCAATTATGAAACTAAAAATAACTGATTACAATCCAGACTAGAAATGGCCTAAATGCGGCGCAGCAGGATGACTGGTCTAACGATTACACTCGAACAAATGCTACAACAAAACCAATTTGGAATGCCTAAGACTCTAATACACAAAGATATAGGTGGTTAGGTTAGGTTAGGTTAGGCTACAAAATCAGCACGAAAACGAAGACATGAAAATTTTACAAATGGAATAAAATTACGTAATTGGCGAAACTAAAAATAACTGATTACAATCCAGACTAGAAATGGCCTTAAATGCGGCGCAGGATGACTGGTTCAACGATTACACTGAACAAATGCTAAACAAAACCAATTTGGAATGCCTAAGACTCTAATACACAAAGATATAGGTGGTTAGGTTAGGTTAGGCTACAAAATCAGCACGAAAACGAAGACATGAAAATTTTACAAATGGAATAAAATTACGTAATTATGAAACCAAAAATAACTGATTACAACTAGACTAGAAATGGCCTAAATGCGGCGCAGCAGGATGACTGTTCAACGATTACACTGAACAAATGCTACAACAAAACCAATTTGAATGCTTAAGACCTCTAATACACAAAGATATAGGTGGTTAGGGTTAGGTTAGGTTAGGTTAGGTTAGGGTTAGGGTTAGGCTAGGTTAGGTTAGGTTAGGTTAGGTTAGGCTAGGTTAGGTTAGGCTAGGTTAGGTTAGGCTAGGTTACAAAATCAGCACGAAAACGAAGACATTACGAAAATTTTACAAATGGAATAAAATTACGCAATTATGAAACTAAAAATAACCGATTACAACTAGGACTAGAAATGGCCTTAAATGCGGCGCAGCAGGATGACTGTCTTAACGATTACACTGGAACAAATGCTACAAACAAAACCAATTTGGAATGCCTAAGACTCTAATACACAAAGATATAGGTGGTTAGGGTTAGGTTAGGTTAGGTTAGGTTAGGTTACAAAATCAGCACGAAAACGAAGACATGAAAATTTTACAAATGGAATAAAATTACGCAATTATGAAACTAAAAATAACCGATTACAACTAGATTCAGAAATGGCCTAAATGCGGCGCAGGATGACTGGTCTAACGATTACACTGGAACAAATGCTACAACAAAACCAATTTGAATGCTTAAGACCTCTAATACACAAAGATATAGGTGGTTAGGCTAGGTTAGGTTAGGTTAGGTTAGGTTAGGTTAGGGTTAGGGTTAGGCTAGGTTAGGTTAGGTCAGGTTAGGTTAGGCTAGGTTAGGTTAGTTAGGTTAGGTTACAAACCGCCGCGGGAGTTAGAACCACCCGGACTCGTGCGTCCGAGTAGGTGAGTCTGAATAGAGGGGCGGTACATGAAGTACCTGGCCTCACTCTGACAGTCGCTGGGCTCGAAGAAAGCACTTGATGCCTGGTCCCCCGGATCGAGAGGGTAGCGGGTGCTATGCACAGATTCTCGCTACCTAACTGGGGACTGAAAGAGAAGTCCGCTGCCTTATGCCGCTGGGTCAGCCGATCTGTAGCTCCAGGGCCGTAAAGTCATCTGGCGAAGAGGTTGGCCATCCGACGCTGTAGGACGAAAATCTACAGCGTCCAGAGAAGGATGGCCATATCGGGTCGTACGAGGATACCGCACGGTATCGTTTGAGGCGGCGACAATCCTACTCGCTTCCACCTCTGGATATACTGGAGGATTACGGACGCGAGGGTGTATCACCGATTCGCGTCCTACGCCAGAGCGGTGGTGGCGAGCCAGAGGAGGCGCTCGAGGCGGTAAAACGGCAGGAACGACGTGCATCGCATTCAAAGTGACGTGGCGCGCAAGGCTCCGCGAGGAGCAGTATGCGCGTGAAACGCGTCGTCGGAGCATTCCTGCTGGTCTTCGAAGCCTGGATGCAGCGACGAGGAGGAAGATCACCTACAGACTTACGCAGGTGATCACCGGGCACGGTTGTTTCGGTGATTACCTGTAAGATCGGTCGCGAGGCGACGGCATGAATTGTTTCCACTGGGGAGTAAAACCACCCAAGACTCCGCATCGCATTACGTCGCCGCTTCGTCGCCTGGCGGGAAGCCGAGCGGCGGGTCTTGGTCGGTCAGCGAAATTGACGGAACCGTCCCTACGCAGTCGTGTCGGCGATGCTGCGCGGGGAATTGGCGTGGAGGGCCGTAGCCCTTCTGCGAGACCGTAATGGTCCGAAGGAGGCTGCCGGACAGAGAGAGGACCGATCCCAGCCTGGAGACGGGTTTCATCGCGGCGCTCGCGCGCCCGTCACGGCCCTCCTAATGGTAATCCACCAGCCCAGCCCTACGGGTCGCTGACGATCGAGGAATTCCGCCCGTCCAGTATGAGCTACCCCTCGAGGAGGTGGGGACGTGACGAATGACGTGGTACCCCGTGTCGTCGTGGATAGTCTCTATGCCCTGGGGTGCGATCTTCGCCACGCACGCCCCTCGGGACGGCTATTCCAGCGAAGCGCAGGGTTGCGGTTGCGTTCCCAACGGAGATCCTGGCGACTTCTCGCGAGCTGTTGGTGGCGACCACCGGGGTTTTGAAGCCTGCGCGAGTCCGACATAATTCGCTCCCTCATGGGCGGGTATGCGTAGGCATTTCACGCCAAAAAAAAGGTTAGGTTAGGCTAGGTTAGGTTAGGTTAGGTCAGGTTAGGTTAGGTTAGGCTAGGTTAGGTTAGTTAGGTTAGGTTAGGTTAGTTAGGTTAGGTTAGGCTACAAAATCAGCACGAAAACGAAGATACGAAAATTTTTGCCAAATGGAATAAAATTACGTAATTATGAAACTAAAAATAACTGATTACAACTAGATTCAGAAATGGCCTAAATGCGGCGCAGGATGACTGTTCAACGATTACACTGGAACAAATGCTACAACAAAACCAATTTGGAATGCCTAAGACTCTAATAATAAAGATATAGGTGGTTAGGCTAGGTTAGGTTAGGCTAGGTTAGGTTAGGATAGGTTAGGTTAGGTTAGGCTAGGTTAGGTTAGGATAGGTTAGGTTAGGGTTAGGGTTAGGTTAGGTTAGTTAGGTTACAAAATCAGCACGAAAACGAAGATACGAAAATTTTTACAATGGAATAAAATTACGCAATTATGAAACTAAAAATAACTGATTACAACTAGATTCAGAAATGGCCTAAATGCGGTGCAGGATGACTGTCTAACGATTACACTGAACAAATGCCACAACAAAACCAATTTGGAATGCCTAAGACTCTAATACACAAAGATATAGGTGGTTAGGTTAGTTAGGTTAGGTTAGGCTAGGTTAGGTTAGTTAGGTTAGGTTAGGATAGGTTAGGTTAGGCTACAAAATCAGCACGAAAACGAAGACATGAAAATTTTTACAATGGAATAAAATTACGTAATTATGAAACCAAAAATAACTGATTACAACTAGATTCAGAAATGGCCTAAATGCGGTGCAGGATGACTGTCTAACGATTACACTGAACAAATGCCACAACAAAACCAATTTGAATGCTTAAGACTCTAATACACAAAGATATAGGTGGTTAGGTTAGGTTAGGTTAGGCTAGGTTAGGTTAGGCTAGGTTAGGTTAGTTACAAAATCAGCACGAAAACGAAGATACGAAAATTTTACAAATGGAATAAAATTACGTAATTATGAACTAAAAATAACTGATTACAACCAGACTAGAAATGGCCTAAATGCGGCGCAGGATGACTGTCTAACGATTACACTGAACAAATGCTACAACAAAACCAATTTGAATGCTTAAGACTCTAATACACAAAGATATAGGTATTAGGTTAGGTTAGTTACAAAATCAGCACGAAAACGAAGACATGAAAAATTTTGCCAAATGGAATAAAATTACGCAATTATGAAACTAAAAATAACTGATTACAACCAGACTAGAAATGGCCTAAATGCGGCGCAGGATGACCGTCTAACGATTACACTGGAACAAATGCTACAACAAAACCAATTTGGAATGCCTAAGACTCTAATAATAAAGATATAGGTGGTTAGGCTAGGTTAGGTTAGGCTACAAAATCAGCACGAAAACGAAGATACGAAAATTTTACAAATGGAATAAAATTACGTAATTATGAAACTAAAAATAACTGATTACAACTAGACTAGAAATGGCCTAAATGCGGCGCAGGATGACTGTTCAACGATTACACTGGAACAAATGCTACAACAAAACCAATTTGGAATGCTTAAGACTCTAATAATAAAGATATAGGTGGTTAGGCTAGGTTAGGTTAGGTTAGGATAGGTTAGGTTAGTTAGGTTACAAAATCAGCACGAAAACGAAGACATGAAAATTTTTACAATGGAATAAAATTACGTAATTATGAAACCAAAAATAACTGATTACAACCAGACTAGAAATGGCCTAAATGCGGCGCAGGATGACTGTTCAACGATTACACTGGAACAAATGCTACAACAAAACCAATTTGGAATGCCTAAGACTCTAATAATAAAGATATAGGTGGTTAGGTTAGTTAGGTTACAAAATCAGCACGAAAACGAAGACATGAAAATTTTACAAATGGAATAAAATTACGCAATTATGAAACTAAAAATAACTGATTACAACTAGATCAGAAATGGCCTAAATGCGGCGCAGGATGACTGTCTAACGATTACACTGAACAAATGCCACAACAAAACCAATTTGGAATGCCTAAGACTCTAATACACAAAGATATAGGTGGTTAGGTTAGGCTAGGCTAGGCTAGGCTAGGCTAGGCTAGGCTAGGCTAGGCTAGGCTAGGCTAGGTTAGGTTAGGCTAGGTTAGGTTAGGATAGGTTAGGTTAGGTTACAAAATCAGCACGAAAACGAAGACATGAAAAATTTTGCCAAATGGAATAAAATTACGCAATTATGAAACTAAAAATAACTGATTACAACCAGACTAGAAATGGCCTAAATGCGGCGCAGGATGACCGTCTAACGATTACACTGGAACAAATGCTACAACAAAACCAATTTGGAATGCCTAAGACTCTAATACACAAAGATATAGGTGGTTAGGGTTAGGCTTTAACCGGCCGGGCCCGCGAGAGTAAAATTTCTGGCGAAAACGACAGTCGCAAAACCCGTAAAATGGACGCTCCCTCAGTATGTAGTCTTGCCCCTCGAAAGGCGTAACCCGAGGGAAGTCGACCTGTTATTTTCGTCCAAAATGAGCAAACCTAATAGAAAACAAGATGCATTGTGGATAGTGACGACGACATTGAGCCGACCCTTTATGCTCAGCGTAGAGTCATTCGGACGAGAGAAGAAGTGGGAGAAAGACCTCTAAGGACGCAGGTATTGGTCGGTCCGTAACGGGCCCGGATGGAAGAAACAGCCAAGGCGGCTGACAGCGTCGGCCAAAAGATAGAGACGACTCACTATAGGGAAAGTACGTCGGCTCGCCTGGCCAAAATGGAGCTGGTGGCCAAGCAGCTGGCAGCGGAATTGAGGTTGGAGGCGGAGGCGGAGATCGCATCATCGTCTCGTCAGCTCCGCACCGTCAGGAAGTCAACTCCTGTCGGAGTCGTCGTCCAACGATGGCGACTTCGAGACGGCGACGGGAGCTTTGAAAAAGAGGATCGAGGATAGTGTAGGCGCTCACTACCGCGGCGCTTCGCCAAGGTCCAAAACCTTAAAGGCATAAGTGGGTGAAGGTTAAAGGAGCTGCAGGAGAGAATGCTCACGAAAATGGCGACTTCGCAGCACGCTGTACCTCGATCGAATTGTAAAGCCGCAAATGATAACGCTCGGCCTCCGGCGGCGAAGTGTCGCAGCTCAGGAGGTGGCTCATCTGCAGATGCAGGTGGAACGTGGCCCAGCCAGCACGGCTTTGCGAGTCGGGCGGCGAAGAGGCCAGGTGCTCGATCATTGGACCGTGGGTTGGGTCAATGATCAACGCCAGATTGCCGCGCTGGAGACCGCCTCCCGGAAAGCGCCTCCGCCCCCATTAGCGGCGGACAAGTACAGCGCAGTGCCTGAGTCCCTCATCCAGCCTTCGCCTTCCCAGGCACCGGTTACGACAAAACCACCTGTCGTGGCGGCTGGCGCTGCCAGCGGTTGTCGCTAGGCTGCGGTGGCCCCAAAGCGCCCCAAGTAAAGGGAAACGGTGGAGCGAAGCCATTAAGGAGAGCCCAAAGAAGCTGCAGTTGAGTCCCGACTCCCTGTCACTGCAATCTGAGTCCATGGACCAACCTTGACCACAGTGGTTAGGAAGGGGCCCAAAAACAAGGAAGGCAAAGTCACGAAAAGTGTTGGCAAACCGGAGGCCGCAGATTATGCACTCCGCGATCCTCTGCTGTGGTGGTGACCCTGGAGCCAGAGGCAGCGGCTGCAGGAGTCACCTACATTGATGTAATTACCGAGGCGAAGGCGAAAATCAACCTAGCCTCCTCGGTATCATCACTGAGATAGTAAGCTTTTCCGCATCTGCGCCACGGGGCCCGTATGTTCGAGATCCCCGGCGCAGACAGCGACAAAGGCGGGATGCCCCGTCAAAATTGAGCGAGGTGCTCATTGAAAGCGTGCGGTGCATCCAGACCGGTGAAGACCGCAGAAGTCAAGGTGTCCGGTCTGGACGACTCCACGACAGCAGAGGATGGTAGCGGCGCGACGAAGGCTGGCGGCTGTCCCAAAGACACCATTAAGTGCAGCGAGATCCAGGATATCCCGCAGGCCTTGGATGGCCTGGTCCGGTGCCGCCCCGCGGCTGCCGCCAAAAGGTGGCTGCTGCCAGCGGCGCCTAACGATTTCATGGGTGGCGGCTGAGGAGTTTCGTGGAGCCCCACCTCTTAGGGTAGTTTCCCGCTGTTATGAGGCGGACACGTGAGGCCTGTGCGCGACGCACCGATCGACTGGGGAGTTGTGCTGCCGATGTGGTCTAACCTGGTTGCGGCACAGTGCCCGCTACCCGCGTTGTGCCGCGTCGCCGCTAGAAACCGGCGGACCATAGATTTGGGGAAGGCCTGCAAAGCGCCTTCCGTTGGGTAGCGAAAAGGTTGGTCCGCCCGTTGCCACCTCGGCAACCGACCAGCCAGCCGATGGAGGAGGAAGCGTCCCGCGACCCTGGGACCACCACCGCACAGCCGCCGCAGGGGATGAGGAGATGTAGGTATTACTCGATTCCCCTACGACTCGCAGTGCGATGGACTCGTAAAGTCTGTCACCTCGCTAATGAGTCAGCGAGAAGCGCGCCCTGCGTTCCCGCGCGCTCAACACAGGCCAACATGCCGGGCCACACAACTGGCCGCCACCGGCTGCAGCACGCGGAAGAATGCTCATAGCGTACCCGCATGCACAGCACTGGGTGGAGCGATGGAATCGTGGGGTTTTTAGTCGGTGCGAGTCCGATAACCCGCCCCTCGGTTATCTCGCGGGGCGGGCGCGCAGGCATTTCCCCACGAAAAAAAAAAAAAGGTTAGGCTAGGTTAGGTTAGGCTACAAAATCAGCACGAAAAACGAAGACATGAAAAATTTTGCCAAATGGAATAAAATTACGCAATTATGAAACTAAAAATAACTGATTACAATCCAGACTAGAAATGGCCTAAATGCGGCGCAGGATGACCGTCTAACGATTACACTGAACAAATGCCACAACAAAACCAATTTGGAATGCTTAAGACTCTAATACACAAAGACATAGGTGGTTAGGGTTAGGTTAGGCTAGGCTAGGCTAGGCTAGGCTAGGCTAGGCTAGGCTAGGTTAGGCTAGGCTAGGCTAGGCTAGGTTAGGTTAGGCTAGGTTAGGTTAGATTAGGTTAGGTTACAAAATCAGCACGAAAAACGAAGATACGAAAATTTTACAAATGGAATAAAATTACGCAATTATGAAACTAAAAATAACTGATTACAACTAGATTCAGAAATGGCCTAAATGCGGCGCAGGATGACTGGTTCAACGATTACACTGAACAAATGCTACAACAAAACCAATTTGAATGCTTAAGACTCTAATACACAAAGATATAGGTGGTTAGGGTTAGGTTAGGTTAGGCTAGGCTAGGTTAGGTTAGGGTTAGGTTAGGCTAGGCTAGGTTAGGCTAGGTTAGGCTAGGCTAGGCTAGGCTAGGCTAGGCTAGGTTAGGTTAGGTTAGGCTAGGTTAGGCTAGGCTAGGTTAGGTTAGGTTACAAAATCAGCACGAAAAACGAAGACATGAAAATTTTACAAATGGAATAAAATTACGTAATTATGAAACTAAAAATAACTGATTACAACTAGATCTAGAAATGGCCTAAATGCGGTGCAGGATGACTGTCTAACGATTACACTGAACAAATGCCACAACAAAACCAATTTGAATGCTTAAGACTCTAATACACAAAGACATAGGTGGTTAGGGTTAGGTTAGGCTAGGCTAGGCTAGGTTAGGTTAGGTTAGGCTAGGCTAGGTTAGGCTAGGCTAGGCTAGGTTAGGTTAGGGTTAGGTTAGGGTTAGGGTTAGGGTTAGGGTTAGGTTACAAAATCAGCACGAAAAACGAAGACATGAAAATTTTACAAATGGAATAAAATTACGTAATTATGAAACTAAAAATAACTGATTACAACTAGATCTAGAAATGGCCTAAATGCGGCGCAGGATGACCGTCTAACGATTACACTGAACAAATGCTACAACAAAACCAATTTGGAATGCTTAAGACTCTAATACACAAAGATATAGGTGGTTAGGGTTAGGTTAGGCTACAAAATCAGCACGAAAAACGAAGACATGAAAATTTTACAAATGGAATAAAATTACGCAATTATGAAACTAAAAATAACTGATTACAATCCAGACTAGAAATGGCCTAAATGCGGCGCAGGATGACTGTCTAACGATTACACTGGAACAAATGCTACAACAAAACCAATTTGAATGCTTAAGACTCTAATACACAAAGACATAGGTGGTTAGGTTAGGTTAGGCTACAAAATCAGCACGAAAAACGAAGACATGAAAAATTTTGCCAAATGGAATAAAATTACGTAATTAAGGAAACTAAAAATAACTGATTACAACTAGACTAGAAATGGCCTAAATGCGGCGCAGGATGACCGTCTAACGATTACACTGGAACAAATGCTACAACAAAACCAATTTGGAATGCTTAAGACTCTAATACACAAAGATATAGGTGGTTAGGTTAGGTTAGGCTAGGCTAGGCTAGGCTAGGTTAGGCTAGGTTAGGCTAGGCTAGGTTAGGTTACAAAATCAGCACGAAAAACGAAGACATGAAAATTTTACAAATGGAATAAAATTACGTAATTATGAAACTAAAAATAACTGGATTACAACTAGACTAGAAATGGCCTAAATGCGGCGCAGGATGACCGTCTAACGATTACACTGGAACAAATGCTACAACAAAACCAATTTGGAATGCTTAAGACCTAATACACAAAGATATAGGTATTAGGTTAGGTTAGGCTAGGCTAGGCTAGGCTAGGCTAGGTTAGGCTAGGCTAGGCTAGGCTAGGCTAGGCTAGGCTAGGCTAGGCTAGGCTAGGCTAGGCTAGGTTAGGTTAGGCTAGGCTAGGCTAGGCTAGGCTAGGTTAGGCTAGGCTAGGTTAGGCTAGGTTAGGTTAGGCTAGGTTAGGCTAGGCTAGGTTAGGCCAGGCCAGGCCAGGCCAGGCCAGGCCAGGCCAGGCTAGGCTAGGTTAGGTTAGTTACTCACACCGCCGCCGCACCGCAACCGTTCAAAACTGGGAGTTACGTCGGCTCTCCCAGCGCGTTCGTAACCCGTTGCACTTTCGTCAAAGACCCCAGTGTTGACGATAATGGGGTACGTCGAAGCGTAGCGGAGCGGAGGGCTTGGCCTTAATTAATGGCCCGCGAGGAGAGTAAACCTCTATAAAAATAACTGCGTGACAGCGAAGTCTTGTGAAAACTCAGGGTACCCAGGCGACCCCCACAGTATGTAGCCTTGCCCTCGGAATGGCGTAACCCGGGGTCGACCTTTATTTCGTCCACAATCGTGGGAATAGTATGGAAAAGAAAACAAACAAATATATGCCGGCAATGACAGTGATGATTGATGCCATGCGGACTCGGCTGCCCGCGTAGGAGTCATTCAAACGAACGGAGAACAAAATAAGAAAACGTCCTTCTAAGGACGGACGCATGGAACCGGTAACGGCCAAAATGGAGGATTACAGCCAGCAATGATCTGCCAAAAGAGGTTTGAGGGAGGCCTCCGACAACTGGCGAGTACGTGGACTGGCCCAGGCTAAAATGGCGTTGGTGGAGGCCAGAAGAGAGGAGGAGAGTGGAGGCGACATCGCCGCAGCCTGTCAGCTCCGTGCCGGCAGGATATCAACCTGCCGGAGTCGACATCGAACGATGACGACTTCGAGCCGGCATCGGAGCTACAAAAGAGGATTGAGGACAGCGTCGGCGTCATCTCCATGGTGGCCACAAGGTCTTAAACCTGAAGGCATCTGGGTGAAGGCGCTGAAGGAGGCTGCAGACCGTTAGCGGAGACCACTGAAGACTCTGCAGCGCCGCTGTACCCTCAGGCGGTTTCACGAAGCTGCGCAGGCGGACAACGTCGCCCCAAGGCGAGGTGTCGGCTGTGGTGCTGAGGGTGGCACATACCCGCGAATGGTGACACGCGCCCGGGCCAAAACACGAGGAGCGGGCAAGGAGGAGTTGTGCGTTCGACCATTGACCAGGTAGGTCAATGATCAGCGCCAGGTCTGCGGCGCTGGAGGATCGTCTCCTCAAGCCCGAGAAGCCTTCTCCACTGGCAAAGCGGATAGAGACCGCGCCCGGTCCTCGTCCTGCCCTGCACCTGCCCAGGCAACTTGTTGCAAAACCGCCTGTCATGGCGGCTAGTGTTAAACCGGCTGTCGCTGCAAGTGCGCGCCGCCCAGAAGCACCCAAAGGAAAGCAGAGCGGGCTCGAGAAGCGGAGTCAGAAGATCGCAGCTGAGGCCCATCCTCTGCCACCAGCGCACCACAGTCCACTGACGTTCCGTGGACTACGGTTGTGAGGAAGGGCCTGAAGCAAGGGGGAAGCTAAGCGGTTAAGAGTGTTGACAAACCCGCAAAGAAGGCGGTGAAAATTGCCACCCGGAGATCCTCTGCCGGTGACCTGGAGCCGGAGGCTTCGGCGGCGGGCGTCACATATATCGAGGTTATTACTGAGGCGAAGGCCAAGATCAACTCCACGCCCTCGGTATAACCGAAATGCAGCTGCACTGCGCCACGGGGCTCGAATGTCGAGACTCGGCGCAGACAGCGACAAAGGCGGACGCCCCCGGCACAAAGTTGAGCGAGGTGCTCGCAGCGGCGGGCAAGTTGAGGGTATCCAGACCGGCGAAGGGCCGAGATCAAGGTCTCCGGTCTGATGACTCTGCCACAGCAGAGAAGGCGAAGCGGCGGCTGTGACGAGAAGGCTGGCGGCTGTCCTGGGGACGCTGTGAAGTGCAGCGAGATCCTGGTGGTATCCCGCAGGCCTTGGATGGCCTGGGTCCGGTGCCCCGTGGCTGTCGCCAAAAGGTAAGGCAGCCGACGGGCGCCTTATGGTATCCTGCGGCATCCGCGGTCAGTCTGGTGGAGCCCCCACCTCTGAGGTGCCTTACGCCTTGAAGCGGGCCTGCGTGAGGGCTCCAGTGCGCGACGCTGCACGACCGGGGAGTTTCTGCTTCCGCTGTGGTCAGCCTGGCCACAAGCAGTGGCGCAGTGCCCGCTACCCGCGATGTGCTGTGTGCGTCGCCGCGAAGAAACCAGCGGACCACAGGATGGGAGGAAGGCCTGCTCTGCTAAACCAAAGAGCGGAAGGCCGGTCCGCCTGTTAGCGCCACCTCGGCAACCGACCAGCCAGCCGATGGAGGAGGGAAACCGTCCCACGACCCCGGACCACTTCCACAGCCGCCGCAGGGGATGAGGAGGTAGGCATACCGATTCCCCCTTACGACTCGAGTGATGGACACGGGGAGGTCTGTCGCCCATCACAAGTCAGCGAGGTGAGCGCGCCCGGTGTTCCCGCGCGCTCTCAACACAGGGTCAACTGCCGGGGCCCAATAGCGAGCCGCCACCAGCTGTGCACGCGGAAGAATGCTCACAGCGCAACCGCATGCCAGTACTCTGGGTGGAGCGAAGGAACACCGTGGGTTTTAGTCGGCGGAAGTCCGACATACCCGCCTCCCGCCTTCGCGGGAGGCGGGTATGCGCAGGCATTTCCCCACGAAAAAAAAAAAAAAGGTTAGTTAGGTTGGGGTGCCACGTCAGAAAACTCCTCCCCGAGTGCCTGGTCGTTGAATTTCGATACCATTGTATCCGGGGAAAGGCAACGCCGACGGTGCACCGCTACTGGTGATGACACGCTGTTGCCAGTGGCGAATGTCTCTGACAGGGGCTGTAGCTGCTCTGCGTGTCCCTCTGATAAGCGGAGGGCACTGTGGAGGAGCAGGGTTGCATTTCCTCTTGATTTCCATATCCGGAGGAAAGGCAACCGAACGATGGTGGGTAGCATTGGGCACTGGTGACGATACGTCGTTCTCAGTGCCCAATGCGAGGGCGGAGGTTGCATTTCTCCTGATCAAAAGTATCCGGGGAAAGGCAACAAAATGAGGGTGTGCATTTCGGGAACTGGTGGCGATACGTCGTTGGCAGTGCCTACGCTCACAGTGTGGGGACGGCCTAGTGCGCTTTAATAAGCCGCCGGGCAATCCCAACCGGTCGAGTTAGGAGGTTGCATTTCTCCCTTGATTTCTGTATCCGGGGAAAGGCAACAACGATGGTGGGTAATAGGAACTGGTGACGATATATCGTTTCCAGTGCCTAATGCTCATAGTGCGGGTGCGGACGGGCTCGGTGTGCACTCACACTGCCGCCGGGCATTCAACCGTTCAAAACTGGGGGATAGCGTCGGCTCTCCATAGCCGTGTAACCCGCTGTACTTTCGTCAAAGACCCCAGCAAGCTGATGATAATGGGGTACGCTCGAAGTAGCGGAGCGGAGGGCTGGCCTTAATTGGTCGGGCCCACGAGGAGTAAACCTCTATAAAATAATCAGACAGCGAAGTTCTTGAAAACCTGTGGGTACCAGGCGACCCCCACAGTATGTGTAGCCTTGTCACCGGAATAGGCGCGTCACCTGGGACCGATGACATTTATTCGTCCCATAATCGTGGGAACAATTATGGAAAATTCAAACCAACAAAATGCATGAGGGAAATGGATAGTGAGACGACACGAGTGACTCTATGCTCAGCGTAGAGTCATTCAACGAACGGAGAACGAAAACAAGAAAAACGTCCTTCTAAGGACGCAGCAATTGGGCGGCGGTCCAGTAACGGGCCAAAATGGAGGAAGTGAAGTCAGGGCAATTCATTCGCCAAGAGGTCGAGGGCGACTAATAACAGGTGACTACGTGGACTGGCCCAGGCTAAAATGGCCTTTGGTGGAAGCCAGGAGGGGAGGAGGAGAGGTTGAGGCGGAGGCGACATCGCCGCGTCAACGCTGGTCAGCTCCGGTGCCGGCAGGGATATCAACCCTGTCGGAGTCTTCATCGAACGATGGCGACTTCGGAGCCGGCATCGGAGCTAATAAAAGAGGATTGAGGACAGCGTCGGCGTCATCTCCATGGTGGCCACAAGGTCTGGGTTAAGAACCCGAAGGGCATCTGGCATGGCGCTGAAAGATGCTGCAGAGACCGTTAGTGAAACCATTCAAGATGCAGCGCCGCTGTACCTCAGACGAGACGACGAAGTTGCAGGCGGACAACGCCTGCCTTCAAGGTGAGGTGCGTCCAAATTGAGGAAGGCTGAGGTACTCAGGATGCAGATTGACCGCCCAAGCCAACACATAGAGGGAAAGGGCAAAGAGCTTCAGGTGTTCGGATCACGACCGGTAGCTCAATGATCAACATTGGGTTCGCAGCGCTGGAGGATCGCCTGCTGCCCGAAAAGCGCCTCCGCCCTCCACTGGCGGCAGATAGGCAACCGAGTACAGTTCAGTCCTCGTCCGGCCATCTGCCTTCCCAGGCACCGGTTGTCACAAAACCGCCTGTCAAGGCGGCTAGTGTAAAACCGGCGGTCACCGTGCCACGGTCTCCGGAAACGCCCTATAAAGAGGCAGAGCGAGCCCGCTAACCAGGGCAAGAAGAAGGAAGAGGTCCCGACCCCGTTGCCAGCACCTCAGTCCATGAACGAGCCCTGGACCACGGTAGCTGGGAAGGGACATAAAGGCAAGGGAGGGAAGGCAACGAAGAGTGTTGGGAAGCCGAGGGCGGTCAAGATCGCGACTCCAAGCGAAGTTTGAGTTGTGGTGGTGACCTGAGCCGGAGGCAGCGGTGGCTGCAGGAGTCACTCACATTGAGGTTATTACTGAGGCGGAAGGCCAAGATCAACCTGGCCGCCCTCGGTATAACTGAAATTGCAGCTTCCATCTGCGCCATAATGGGGCCTGAATGTTCGAGATCCCTGAGCAGACAGCGACAAAAGGAAGTGACGCCCGCTAAAAACTGAGCTGGAGGTGCTCGGCAGCGGCGGGCAAGCGAGGCGGGTATCCAGACCGGCGAAGACTGCTGAGATCAAGGTCTCCGTCTGATGACTCTGCCACAGCAGAGGGCGAAGCGGTGGCGACAAAGGTTGGCGGCCGTCCCAAGGAAGTTGTGAAGTGCAGCGAGAGAGATCCCCAGCATCCCGCAGGCCTTGATGGCTCGGCAATTGGTGCCCCGTGGCTGCCGCCAAAAAGGTGGCAGCCGACGGGCACCTTATGGTATCCCGGGTGGCATCCGCGGTCAAGCTGGTGGGCCCTCACACTCTGAGTGCTTCCGATGCCTTGAAGCGGGTCATGTGAGGAGACTCGGTGCGGCGCTGCAGTCGGAAGCCGAGAGACGAGCTCTGCTTCCGCTGTGGTCAGCCTGGCCACAGGCGGCACAGTGACTCCCGAGTGATGGACTCGGGGAAGTCTGTCGCTCGTATGAGTCGCCGCGAGGTGAAGCGCTGCCCGGTGTTCCCGCGCTCTAGCGCAGGCACTTGCCCATCTGCGGGCACACACAGCCTGGTCGCCACCCGCTGTGCACGCGGAAGAATGCTCACAGCGTACCCGCAGTGCCCGGAACTGGGCAGAAGGAACACCGTGGGGTTTTAGTCGGTGCGAGAGTCCCGACATAGCGCCCTCGTCCCCGCGGGGGCGGGTATGCGCCGAGCATTTCCCCACGAAAAAGGTTAGGTTAGGTTGGGTGCCACGTCCAGAAAACCTCCTCGAAGTGCCTGGTCGTTGAATTTCCCTTTGATACTGTGTATCCGGGGAAAGGCAACGCCGGGTTTCAGTACACCACAGGCGCTGGTGATGACGCCACGTTGTTGCCGAAGTGGCGAAGATGATGCGGCAGGGAGGGATAAAAGCTGCTCTGCGTGTGTCCCTCTGATAAGCGGAGGCACTGCGGAGTGGCAGGGGTTGCATTTCCTCTTGGTTCCTCGGAAGCAGCCAGGCGCGATGGATGCACGTGGGCACTGGTGACGATACGTCGTTCTCAGTGTCCAGCGGGTGGAGGTTGCATTTCTCCTTGATCAAAGTATCCGGGCAACAGAAGTGATAGTGGGTATTAGGAGCTGGCGACGATATATCGTTCAGTGCCTAATGCTCATGAGTGGAGGGACGCCGGGCTCGGTGTTGCGCTGCACTGCCTCCGGGCACAACCGTCAAAACTGGGGAGTTACGTCGGCTCCACCACAGCGCGCCGTAACCCGCTGTACTCTCTTCAAAGACCCCAGCGCTGACGATCATGGGGTACGTTGAGGTCGCGAGTGGTGGAGGGCTTGTGATGGCCGGCCGCGAAAGGATCCTCTGCCAAAACCAGACAGCGAAGTCTGCAAAACCTGTAGGTACCAGGCGACCCCGGTATGCAGCCTTGTCTCCGGAATGGGCGTCACCCGGGGATCGACCGTTTATATCGACCTTAATCGTGGGAATAAAAATGGAATATACAAAACAAACAAAATGCATAACGGACATGGATAGTGATGATGATAGCAGTGACTCTATGATAGTGTGGAGTCGCGAAGATGTGAGCAAACTGGCAGGAGAAAACGTCCTTCTGGACGCATTTTCTTTCTAGTCCGGTGCAGGCCATGACAGTGGCAACTTAGGTATGGCAGGACATCTGCCAAAAGAGGTCGGTGACCCCAACAACAGGGGAGTACGTAGGCCTTGCCCAGGCAAAAATGGTGATCAGCACGAGAAAGCGGAACTGAGGTGGAGGCGGAGGCGAAGATTGTTACGCGGCGACTCGAAAGCTCCCGCGCAGCAAATCTACCCTTCTGAGTCGTCATAAAGACGATGGCGACTTCGAGGCGGCAACAGACCTAGAAGATGGTCGAGGACAGCGTTGGCGTCATCAACATGGACACCACCAGGTCAAAGAACCTAAAGGGGCAACTTTGTTCGTGCGCTTAAAGAGGCTGCCCGGAGTGCGTGACGGGTAACTCAGTCTCTCGTACTGACGCTGTACCTCTGACGAAACGCGGAAGTTGCAAGCTGACAACACTCGCCTCAAAGACTGGGGGTCTCGCAGCTGCGGAAGGAGGTGTAGCCTACCTGCGGATGCAAGTGGATCCAGGCCAGCAAACCCGGCCCAGTCCCGGCAGAGGAGGCAAAGATGAGCTCGTTCGTTCGATCATTGACCAAGGTGGGGTCAATGATCAACGCGAGCACGGCGTTGGAGGATCGCCTCCTTGACTCCGCGCCCTCCACTGGCAGCAGATACGAGGAGGTTTCAGTGCCAAAACTCCTTAGCCATCGCGCCTTCCAGGTCCCGGCTGTCACGGGGCCGCCAGCCAAAGCATTACCGCAGGGGTTTCTAAAAACTCAGGAAGCCTCCTAAAGGAAAGCGGGCGAATCCACAAGGAGAACAAAGAAGGCGCGGTGTCCCAATCCGCAACCACCGACACGCCAGGCCATGAATGAACCTGGAATACGGTGGTTAAAGGGGCTGAAAGAAAAGGGAGGAAAAAGGCGGTTATAAGTCCTTAAACCTGCAAAAGGCGGTCAAAGTTGTGACTCCGCGATCGTCCGCTGTGGTGGTGACCCTGGAGCCGGAGGCGCAGCTGCAGGAGTCACCTACATTAACGTCATAACCGAGGCGAGGCGAAGATAAACCTCTTCCTCATAACTTTCGAGATGGGTTTCCGCGTCTGCGCCACAGGGGCTCATGTTTGAAGATTCCGGCGCGGACAGCGGTGATAAGGCGGACGCCCTCGCTCAAAAACTGGGTGAGGTGCTCGCCGCGGCGGAAAAGCAGTGCGGGTGTCCAGACCGGCGAAGACTGCAGAGGTCAAAGGTGTCCGGTCTGGACGACTCTGCCACAGTGGAGGACGTGGTGACGGCAGTGACGAAGCGGTGGCTGTCCTAGGAGGCTGTGAAATGCGAGTGAGGTCGTGCGGTATCCCTGGGCAACAGGATGGCCTGGTCCGGTGTCCTGTAGCGGCTGCCAAGGAAGGTAGCCGCCAATGGGCGACTTATGGTCTCTCGTGGGTGGCAGCCGTGGTCAAGCTGGTGGAGCCCTCACCTCTGAGGTGTTCCGGTGCCTCGAACCGGCCATGTGAGGGCTCGGTGCGTCGCCACAGTCGATCGTGGGGAGCTGTGCTTCCGCTGTGGTGAATCTGGCCACAAGGCGGCACGGTGCTCGCATAACCCGCGTTGCGCTGTGTGTGTCGCAGCCAGCAAACCGGCGGACCACAAATGGGGGAGCCAAGGCCTGCAAGGCCGCGGCAAACGAGAAAAGGTGTCCGCCCGCTGCCACCCTGGGCATCCCGGCCAGCCAGCCGCAGGGACGGTTGAAGCGATGGACGAGAACCGTCCGTGACCACGGGACTAGTCCATAACCGCCGCCGGGGAGAAAAGCGTAAGCGTAAGCATACCACTTCCCCGAATTCGACTCGAGCTATGGGCCCAGGGGAGGTCCGTAGTTCCACATGAGTCAGTGAGGTGAGAGCGCGCCCGGTGTTCCCGCGCGCTCTCGCCAAAAGGTAAAATGGCCGGGGCCTGCGTTTTTAGCAAGCCGCCACGGCTGTGCACGCGGAGGAATGCTCACGCGCGCCCGTATACACAGCACCAAGTGGGCAGAAGGAACACCGTGGGGTTTTGAGGTCGGGGTGTGAGTCAGACATAACCCGCTCTCGTCCCGCGAGGGCGGGTATGCGTAGGCATTTCCCCACGCAAAAAAAGGTTAGGTTAAGGTTAGGTTGGGGTGCCACGTCAGAAAACTCCTCGAGTGCCTGGTCGTTGAATTTCCCTTTCATACTTTTGTATCGGGAAAGGCAACGCAGGACCGAATGCACCCTGGGCTGGTGATGACACGTTATTTGCCGGTGCGAATGTTCTGACAGAAGGGGGATAGCTGCTCTGCGTGTCCCTCTGATAAGCGGAGGGCACAGCGGGTGGCAGGGGGATGCATTTCAGCACGATTTTCATATCCGGAGGAAAGGCAACTGACGATGGATGCGCATTGGACACTGGTGACGATACGTCGTTCTCGGTGCTTAATGCGAGATGAAGTTGCATTTCTCCTTGATCAAAGTATCAGGAAAGGCAACAAAATGAGATGTGCATTGGGAACTGGTGGCGATACGTCGTTGGCGGTGCCTAATGTTCACAGTGTGGGGACAGGCTCGGTGTTTGCTTTTACTGCCGCCGGGCGCTCAACCGTCGAAACGTTGTGGGAGGTTGCATTTCTCCTTGATTTCTACCAGCATCCGGGGAAGGCAACAAATGATAGTGGGTATTGGGAACTGGTGACGATATGTCGTTTCCAGTGCCTAATGCTCATAGATAAGAGGACGGGCTCGGTGTGCACTCACACTGCCGCCGGGCACTCAACCGTCCAAAACTGGGGAGTTACGTCGAGAATCTCAGAAGCAGTCCAAATTTGTTTTTATTGTAGCATTCATTTAACCTTATCGTTAGATACTCATCTTGCGCCGCATTTCGGCCATTTCTAGTTCTAATCTGTTGTTTTAGTTTTATAATTACGTAATTTTATTGCTCTTGTAAAGAACATTTCTTCGTTTTTCGTGCTGTTTTGCTCTGGGTAGGATTCGGTCCGGTCACAACCGTTGAATCAAGCGAAACCTGGAAAGAAAGGCAGAATTAGGAAAAGAAATCGACTTTTCTTTGAAACAACGTTATGATGGTACAGCCCTGTTTATGGAAATCACCTATATCCTCTCGTTATTAAGTCCATGAAGAGTATCTCCAAACCCGGTTTTTCTTGTAGTATTTGCGTAGTCTAATTATTAGACACCGTTCTCGTGCCGCATTCAGGCCATTTCTAGTTATAATCGCTTACCTTCAGTTTTATGCCCGTAATTTTAATAGAATTCTAAACATTTTGTTTCTTCCTTCTTCGTGCTTGTTTTTGCTCTCGGCCGGTCGGTCCCGGTCCACAAGCATCGAATCAGGTGGAAACTTTTGTAAGAAAAAACACACATAATTAGGGAAAAATCGACTTTTTCTTTGAAACCAGAGGTGAAGTGGTGATGTCCTGTTTTATAGGAATTCACCGATATCTTTGGTGATTTTTTAGAATCCTCAAAGCGAGGTCAAATTTGTTTTATTTAGCAGCATTCGGTTGCTTATATCGTTAGATACTCATCTTGCGCCGCATTTCGGCCATTTCTAGTTCTAACCTGCAGTCCAAATT
>JAGSMU010000389.1:0-53963 GCA_029286865.1 Teinopalpus imperialis
TGTTTTTATTGTAGCATTCATTTAACCTTATCGTTAGATACTCATCTTGCGCCGCATTTCGGCCATTTCTAGTTCTAATCTGTTATTTTTAGTTTTATAATTACGTAATTTTATTGCACTTGTAAAATTATTATTTCTTCGTTTTTCGTGCTGGTTTTGCTCTGGATCGGTCAGTCCCGGTCCACAACCGTTGAATCAGGCGAAACCTGGAAAGAAAAGACTGAGAATTAGGAAAAATCGACTTTTCTTTGAAACCGAGGTATAGTGGTAAAGCCCTGTTTTATAGGAATTCACCGATATCTTTGTGTATTAGAGTCTCAAGCAGTCCAAATTTGTTTTTATTGTAGCATTCATTTAACCTTATCGTTAGATACTCATCTTGATCCGTATTTCGGCCATTTCTAGTTCTAACCTGTTATTTTTAGTTTTATAATTACGTAATTTTAATAGAATTCTAAACATTTTTGTTTCTTCCTTTTTCGTGCAGTTTTGCTCTCGGCCGGTCAGTCCCGGTCCACAACCGTTGAATCAGGCGAAACCTGGAAAGAAAAGACTGAGAATTAGGAAAAATCGACTTTTCTTTGAAACCGAGGTATAGTGGTAAAGCCCTGTTTTATAGGAATTCACCGATATCTTTGTGTATTAGAGTCTCAAGCAGTCCAAATTTGTTTTTATTGTAGCATTCGTTTAACCTTATCGTTAGATACTCATCTTGCGCCGCATTTCGGCCATTTCTAGTTATAATCGCTTACCTTCAGTTTTATACTTACGTAATTTTAATAGAATTCTAAACATTTTTGTTTCTTCCTTTTTCGTGCAGTTTTGCTCTCGGCCGGTCAGTCCCGGTCCACAACCGTTGAATCAGGCGAAACCTGGAAAGAAAAGACTGAGAATTAGGAAAAATCGACTTTTCTTTGAAACCGAGGTGAAGTGGTGATGTCCTGTTTTATAGGAATTCACCGATATCTTTGTGTATTAGAGTCTCAAGCAGTCCAAATTTGTTTTTATTGTAGCATTCATTTAACCTTATCGTTAGATACTCATCTTGATCCGTATTTCGGCCATTTCTAGTTCTAATCTGTTATTTTTAGTTTTATAATTACGTAATTTTAATAGAATTCTAAACATTTTTGTTTCTTCCTTTTTCGTGCAGTTTTGCTCTCGGCCGGTCAGTCCCGGTCCACAACCGTTGAATCAGGCGAAACCTGGAAAGAAAAGACTGAGAATTAGGAAAAATCGACTTTTCTTTGAAACCGAGGTATAGTGGTAAAGCCCTGTTTTATAGGAATTCACCGATATCTTTGTGTATTAGAGTCTCAAGCAGTCCAAATTTGTTTTTATTGTAGCATTCATTTAACCTTATCGTTAGATACTCATCTTGATCCGTATTTCGGCCATTTCTAGTTATAATCGCTTACCTTCAGTTTTATACTTACGTAATTTTAATAGAATTCTAAACATTTTTGTTTCTTCCTTTTTCGTGCAGTTTTGCTCTCGGCCGGTCAGTCCCGGTCCACAACCGTTGAATCAGGCGAAACCTGGAAAGAAAAGACTGAGAATTAGGAAAAATCGACTTTTCTGTGAAACCGAGGTGAAGTGGTGATGTCCTGTTTTATAGGAATTCACCGATATCTTTGTGTATTAGAGTCTCAAGCAGTCCAAATTTGTTTTTATTGTAGCATTCATTTAACCTTATCGTTAGATACTCATCTTGATCCGTATTTCGGCCATTTCTAGTTCTAACCTGTTATTTTTAGTTTTATAATTACGTAATTTTAATAGAATTCTAAACATTTTTGTTTCTTCCTTCTTCGTGCTGTTTTGCTCTCGGCCGGTCAGTCCCGGTCCACAACCGTTGAATCAGGCGAAACCTGGAAAGAAAAGACTGAGAATTAGGAAAAATCGACTTTTCTGTGAAACCGAGGTGAAGTGGTGATGTCCTGTTTTATAGGAATTCACCGATATCTTTGTGTATTAGAGTCTCAAGCAGTCCAAATTTGTTTTTATTGTAGCATTCATTTAACCTTATCGTTAGATACTCATCTTGCGCCGCATTTCGGCCATTTCTAGTTATAATCGCTTACCTTCAGTTTTATACTTACGTAATTTTAATAGAATTCTAAACATTTTTGTTTCTTCCTTTTTCGTGCAGTTTTGCTCTCGGCCGGTCAGTCCCGGTCCACAACCGTTGAATCAGGCGAAACCTGGAAAGAAAAGACTGAGAATTAGGAAAAATCGACTTTTCTTTGAAACCGAGGTATAGTGGTAAAGCCCTGTTTTATAGGAATTCACCGATATCTTTGTGTATTAGAGTCTCAAGCAGTCCAAATTTGTTTTTATTGTAGCATTCATTTAACCTTATCGTTAGATACTCATCTTGCGCCGCATTTCGGCCATTTCTAGTTATAATCGCTTACCTTCAGTTTTATACTTACGTAATTTTAATAGAATTCTAAACATTTTTGTTTCTTCCTTTTTCGTGCAGTTTTGCTCTCGGCCGGTCAGTCCCGGTCCACAACCGTTGAATCAGGCGAAACCTGGAAAGAAAAGACTGAGAATTAGGAAAAATCGACTTTTCTTTGAAACCGAGGTATAGTGGTAAAGCCCTGTTTTATAGGAATTCACCGATATCTTTGTGTATTAGAGTCTCAAGCAGTCCAAATTTGTTTTTATTGTAGCATTCGTTTAACCTTATCGTTAGATACTCATCTTGATCCGTATTTCGGCCATTTCTAGTTATAATCGCTTACCTTCAGTTTTATACTTACGTAATTTTAATAGAATTCTAAACATTTTTGTTTCTTCCTTTTTCGTGCAGTTTTGCTCTCGGCCGGTCAGTCCCGGTCCACAACCGTTGAATCAGGCGAAACCTGGAAAGAAAAGACTGAGAATATAGGGATTTGATTTAATTCAACGAACAGCGGATCGAATCCATGATCTAGTACTTTCCGATCGGAGTGATGCACAGGCATTGAGATGTTGCATGCATATCAATTTTTTTATCGAAATTACCAAGGGCAGTGTTCTGAATAGATGTTGGATTAATTCCAGCCGCTGAGTTTAAACGTCTTACATCACGTTAAAATGTAAACTTAAATCCTCATCATCGTGATGGCTGGGAATCCACCACTGTGCCCTTTACGCCAAATTTTCTGCCACGCAAAACTAATCTATGGAATCAGCTGCCACCAGCGGTATTTCCGAACAGATATTCGACTTCAAATAAAGAGCCTACACCTTTCTAAAGGCCGACAGCGCACCTGATGAGGCGGATGTGCATGGGTGGCGGTGATCACTTGCTACCAGGTGGGCTGCTTGCTCAGTTACTATCCATTCCATAAAAAAATCGAAGACTCAGTAGGGGCGGCATTCCATCGCCTTCTTCATTGATGTTGAGTACTTAAGGGTCTCAATCATCACTACATAAAACAATCTGATAATTTCACCTGTCGGTGATTCATGGCATCCATTATCCTTGATATGGGATCCTGAAGATGATGCCTTGACACACCCGAGGTATAAATGGAATACTCCATTACGAGTAACAAAAAAAATGTCTCCGGTTTCTTTCAGTCACCAGACGCAACAACGAAGGGCGAGGTGACGACCGACCTGGACACTGCCTCTACCACGTGCCACAAGTTCCCCGTGAGGACAAGGGGCAGAACACATTGCCTCTGGTTCCGATATTTACTCACTTATTTGCAATCGTTGGAAGGTCAGTATCCGATCTAAAAGATCTCACAGTTCGCCTGATGGTAAGTGATTACTGCGGTATTTGATATTAATAAAAGTTCAAAGTGTTCAGGATAGAAACTAGCTACAGAATGATTCTACCAAGAAAGAAATAACTGTTTATAACTATATTAAAATAAAATGAACATTGAACATTTTGAAAGAATGATTGCTGATCTTGAACCTTTTGTTTTCACCATTTCTAGTATATATAGAAGCAGTGGTAAAAAGCCAAAGCTGTAAGATGAGAGCTTCGTCTAACGGAGGAAGGTATCTGCACGAATTGTTAAACTTTCAAGTCAGTTGTAAAAACATTGAAGTCCTGAAACTTCTAGTAATAATAGTTGTACAGGGGCCTTTTAACTCGACCTGTAGATTACCTGGAAGAGATTTCCTTTTTTGTCGTCAGGTTAGTGCGGTAGGGCATGCGGTCTCCGTCTTCATCAGAAGCGGGTGAATTTGTGGTTCGAAATGAATTCAAGAGACGGCACTCACAATCAGCGCCTGCGCAAATATTTACGGCACGATAAAACATTCTGGGATATAATAGAATCGCAAATTTAAGGAGAAAATAAATTTTATTTTTAAAATAAAATCCTTTTTTATTTCACCCACAATACGAAACAGCAGCATTATGCTGTTTTATACTTTTTTTATTCAATGTATGCACGATACAAGTAATATTTTTAAGTTAAACTAGTGTTTGACTAGAATGCCACTAGTTGTTGACACTCGTAAAAATATTTTATATAGGTATTTAAAATGTATATTTATGGTATATAATAGTATTTGTGTATCACGATTTGTTGACAGTTGACACCCGTGGGTGTTATGTTTATACGTACCATGTCTTTAGCATGCATCGGATCGTGGATCAACGCTGCAGCATGTACGAAATAGAATGGGTCAGCACGACCACGGAAGGACCGCGTCCTCACGGAATATCAGCGTGAAATACCAACATTAAGTGTGCGGGATCCGGAGACCCAATAAAAGATCCTACACGGCACGTGCTGCCGCACTCATCACTTTGTCATCATCATCATTTCGGCCATTCACTAGCCCACTGCTGGACGTAGGCGATCCTGAGCCACCTGCATCCGTTGACTTCCCTCAGACTGGCACAGGTCGTCACTCCATCAGACAGACGTCAGAAGCAACAGTCCAACTGCATCTTGAATCTTTATTGATGACGAAGAGTCGCAGTACTCATTTATTATCAAGTGAACTCTGTGCTCGTTAGTCGCCATCTGTGTAAAAACATCTTATGTTGGTGGGCAAGTTAAAAAAGATATATTTCGTGCTATATTTCAATAGAAAACAGTCTTCAGAAGTGGCCACGCATCTTGAATCTTTGTCCAGGTCGTTACCGACCCCACCGTTATCACCTGTAGGTGAATTGTGTACGTATTTGTTACCCTTATTTTATATATATTAAAAAAAAATACGTTAGTTAGTACGCCTCCATACAAATTACGATATAGTTACGCGGTGACCCCTTTAACATTATTGAGAACTTATTTCGACTGGACACATCAATTAGTTGGAAGTAGAGGCTTCGGTTGTCACATACATACAATATTATACCTTAAATGCATAGAGTATACGTTTATTTGCTGCGTTATATATAAGATCGATAGGTTTCATTAAAAGATAAATTTACTTTGAAATTGAGATAGTTTAATAAATAAATATGTACAACTGTCATCTCGTTATTGTATGAAACGAAATCCCCGTCGTATCTGTTAGTTTATGAACAATCGGAAACTTCGATACTTTTTTTTTTTGTGAGTATTGCTGTTGGTCCAGAGACCTTTACAGCATTATCTAATCAGAGTCCCAAGCGGGAGGCCCGCTGAGTAGGTAGACAACGAGGATGCTGCGAAGCTGGCGCAGAGACTGCTGCTGCACCAACGCTGCACTCCGACCCCTGTGGACGAAGACCGTCGACAACAGAAGGGGGGCGATAATACGTTCCGAGGGCCCCACATAAGGAGGTACGAGACCTCGACTATATTATATTCGATTCGATATTTAGAAGCGGCGTAGAATACGAGTAAATCGCGTGTAAGCCGCTGTGCGAGGAAGACGACGTCGCGCTCCCCGACGAATGCGGTGTGGTGTGTCTTTCAAATTTAACATAAGCAAACTTCAGGTGGCCGACAGTACGAAGAAGTGCTACCTGCTTTACGTAGTGAAATAAGCCTCTGACAATTTTAATATAAAAATATTTTATATAGGTATTTAAAATGTATATTTATGGTATATAATAGTATTTGTGTATCACGATTTGTTGACAGTTGACACCCGTGGGTGTTATGTTTATACGTACCATGTCTTTAGCATGCATCGGATCGTGGATCAACGCTGCAGCATGTACGAAATAGAATGGGTCAGCACGACCACGGAAGGACCGCGTCCTCACGGAATATCAGCGTGAAATACCAACATTAAGTGTGCGGGATCCGGAGACCCAATAAAAGATCCTACACGGCACGTGCTGCCGCACTCATCACTTTGTCATCATCATCATTTCGGCCATTCACTAGCCCACTGCTGGACGTAGGCGATCCTGAGCCACCTGCATCCGTTGACTTCCCTCAGACTGGCACAGGTCGTCACTCCATCAGACAGACGTCAGAAGCAACAGTCCAACTGCATCTTGAATCTTTATTGATGACGAAGAGTCGCAGTACTCATTTATTATCAAGTGAACTCTGTGCTCGTTAGTCGCCATCTGTGTAAAAACATCTTATGTTGGTGGGCAAGTTAAAAAAGATATATTTCGTGCTATATTTCAATAGAAAACAGTCTTCAGAAGTGGCCACGCATCTTGAATCTTTGTCCAGGTCGTTACCGACCCCACCGTTATCACCTGTAGGTGAATTGTGTACGTATTTGTTACCCTTATTTTATATATATTAAAAAAAAATACGTTAGTTAGTACGCCTCCATACAAATTACGATATAGTTACGCGGTGACCCCTTTAACATTATTGAGAACTTATTTCGACTGGACACATCAATTAGTTGGAAGTAGAGGCTTCGGTTGTCACATACATACAATATTATACCTTAAATGCATAGAGTATACGTTTATTTGCTGCGTTATATATAAGATCGATAGGTTTCATTAAAAGATAAATTTACTTTGAAATTGAGATAGTTTAATAAATAAATATGTACAACTGTCATCTCGTTATTGTATGAAACGAAATCCCCGTCGTATCTGTTAGTTTATGAACAATCGGAAACTTCGATACTTTTTTTTTTTGTGAGTATTGCTGTTGGTCCAGAGACCTTTACAGCATTATCTAATCAGAGTCCCAAGCGGGAGGCCCGCTGAGTAGGTAGACAACGAGGATGCTGCGAAGCTGGCGCAGAGACTGCTGCTGCACCAACGCTGCACTCCGACCCCTGTGGACGAAGACCGTCGACAACAGAAGGGGGCGATAATACGTTCCGAGGGCCCCACATAAGGAGGTACGAGACCTCGACTATATTATATTCGATTCGATATTTAGAAGCGGCGTAGAATACGAGTAAATCGCGTGTAAGCCGCTGTGCGAGGAAGACGACGTCGCGCTCCCCGACGAATGCGGTGTGGTGTGTCTTTCAAATTTAACATAAGCAAACTTCAGGTGGCCGACAGTACGAAGAAGTGCTACCTGCTTTACGTAGTGAAATAAGCCTCTGACAATTTTAATATAAAAAATATTTTAAGATAAATTAATATATTTAGCCGTAATATTATTGTATTAGCTCACTGCTGTGTTTTGTATGGTCAAGTCACCCGAGACCCAAGTTCATTGTACTTGTGTTGGACCTATTTATATTATTTTTAAGACTACTAAGGTACAATATTGCTTTAATATGTAATATTTAAACACAGTATCATATATAGAAAAGAAGTTTTGTTGCCGTTTCATATGCAGTTTAGGACAATCCACCATTAGATTAAAACCTTTGGAAGTTGATAGATGCAATTGGCTCGCAGTGGTACATTGATACAATATGTGGTAAGTTTTGTGATCAGCGGTACATGGACGGATGAATGAGATAATTATTAGTAGACTAAAAATGAAATATGAATTATAATGAAAATATTGTAATATATAAATGAGAAAATTTTTATGTTTGTTACTCAAAATCTAAAAATAGTGCACATATTTGAATGAAATTAAACACACAAATAGTTTATAACCTGGATTAGCACATAGGACAATTTTTATCTAGGTAAATGAGACAACTGTCAGGAATTTGAATTAAAACTAGTATCTGCCTGTGACTTCAGAATAGTCAAGAGAGAAATGAAAAATGTTTGAGTGGCTTTAGCTTTACGTTCCTGAAGAGTATTCGGTGCCCAAAACTTACATGTACAGACAGAAAATATTAATTCATATAATGTTTTCTATATATTTTTCTATAAATATTGTTTTATTAGTCAAAAATTTTTATTTGTTTGGATTCAATTCTGAAGTTAACGTAGACAAAATGCAGACGGAAAAATTTTATTAAGTTAGTGCATGCGTTCCGGTATTTACAATACTTCACTTTTGTGATTTCATCGTTTGATCATTTATACATCATAGTCTATTAAGTTTGTTTCTATTACGTATTGATTTGAGAACTCCTGGTGTTATCCGTGATTTCAGACATTGTTTTCGTTTCGGGATTTTGATAATTTTTGTATTTATATTAATAATGTTCTGTAGTTTTGATTCTAAATGATTTGATATTTCATCAACTTCCGAAAGACTATAGTATTCGTTTCAGTTTTCCTCAGCAAGAACTTTTTACTACCTAAATATGTTAGATATATTGTTATCACTATGCTACACCACACATCGTCACGAGGACGCGCTAGCCTCCCGCTGCGCCGGGCCCCGGCAGCTCAGTGTCGGAGGGTCACTTTTAATTTAGGGGAACGCTTGCGCGCCGTGTTCGAGTCCGCTGAAGCTATCCTGCAGCTCCTATCGTGTGTAAGGTACTTGTAGTTTCCTACGTATACATATATTGTGCATTACATATTATTATTATATGTACACATAAGAGAACGTGGATGTGAAATTGAATAAGTTGTTATCGGTTAATTACGCGTACACATTATTATATAAATGTCTAAGTATGTAAACAAAAAGAACAAGGGAACGTATCGTGTAAACTCCATTTATAACAAGAAATCGCGATTTCTCAATTTTGAAGCTAAATGTGAATAGGACTTGCGCAGAGATCGGCACGTGCGAGACCAAACGAAACGAGCACGTTATTAATTTATAGAAGCTATCAAGTTAAGCAATAATACCTTAGGTCACGCTTTCATACCGTACGAGCTTCTAATGAGTTTCATGTTTAAATACAAAATATAATAACAAAAAGTCAGAGTTAATGTTTATAGAAGCGCATTAGAGCAAACGTGAAACTTTATTGGAAAATGAAAACCAAATAATAAAATTAGTATATTGTGTAATGACCATCCATTTCCTTACACAGCATCTGACTTTACACATTCCTTCGATCTTCTTGCACATAAATTACACCGATTCCGGTAAACGGATGACGAATGAGTATCTATTTGCGCTAACGTTTACAGTCCTGTAAATCCTGCCAGATCGATGTCCTTTGGTGGCAATCGGAAGATATTTCCGTTACCAATAATTGAATGGTTGGACACCATGAACATTTCTTAACATTTTAACCAGCCGTAATGTATAGTAGATATAAATTATATAGCTAAAAGAACGTATTTTTGCACTCAAAACCATGGCATGTAATTAAATTTTAATGAAAATAGGTATGTGTCCGTTAATTTATTGTCCATTCATCATTTATTCAAGGATTTTTAATATCCCATGAAGCATAATCTCTCTTCCGTTAACTCATATACGTGAAATGAACTATGCTATTTCTTTTACTACACGCTAAATAAAATGAACAATTTAAATGGTGTACTCGTACTCGTAGAAAGGTGCTCCAATTATTTCGTGCTTAATTAGTGTGGCGTTTATTTAGTATATTCGTTGACAACGTCTAAATTATACAACGTCTATATTATAGTATCCTGCAAAATTCTGTATTGTCTTTTGTACTAACAGTAGCTTTCCCAAGGATTTTAATATCCCATGAAGCATAATCTCTCTTCCGTTAACTCATATACGTGAAATGAACTATGCTATTTCTTTTACTACACGCTAAATAAAATGAACAATTTAAATGGTGTACTCGTACTCGTAGAAAGGTGCTCCAATTATTTCGTGCTTAATTAGTGTGGCGTTTCGGGATTTTGATAATTTTTGTATTTATATTAATAATGTTCTGTAGTTTTGATTCTAAATGATTTGATATTTCATCAACTTCCGAAAGACTATAGTATTCGTTTCAGTTTTCCTCAGCAAGAACTTTTTACTACCTAAATATGTTAGATATATTGTTATCACTATGCTACACCACACATCGTCACGAGGACGCGCTAGCCTCCCGCTGCGCCGGGCCCCGGCAGCTCAGTGTCGGAGGGTCACTTTTAATTTAGGGGAACGCTTGCGCGCCGTGTTCGAGTCCGCTGAAGCTATCCTGCAGCTCCTATCGTGTGTAAGGTACTTGTAGTTTCCTACGTATACATATATTGTGCATTACATATTATTATTATATGTACACATAAGAGAACGTGGATGTGAAATTGAATAAGTTGTTATCGGTTAATTACGCGTACACATTATTATATAAATGTCTAAGTATGTAAACAAAAAGAACAAGGGAACGTATCGTGTAAACTCCATTTATAACAAGAAATCGCGATTTCTCAATTTTGAAGCTAAATGTGAATAGGACTTGCGCAGAGATCGGCACGTGCGAGACCAAACGAAACGAGCACGTTATTAATTTATAGAAGCTATCAAGTTAAGCAATAATACCTTAGGTCACGCTTTCATACCGTACGAGCTTCTAATGAGTTTCATGTTTAAATACAAAATATAATAACAAAAAGTCAGAGTTAATGTTTATAGAAGCGCATTAGAGCAAACGTGAAACTTTATTGGAAAATGAAAACCAAATAATAAAATTAGTATATTGTGTAATGACCATCCATTTCCTTACACAGCATCTGACTTTACACATTCCTTCGATCTTCTTGCACATAAATTACACCGATTCCGGTAAACGGATGACGAATGAGTATCTATTTGCGCTAACGTTTACAGTCCTGTAAATCCTGCCAGATCGATGTCCTTTGGTGGCAATCGGAAGATATTTCCGTTACCAATAATTGAATGGTTGGACACCATGAACATTTCTTAACATTTTAACCAGCCGTAATGTATAGTAGATATAAATTATATAGCTAAAAGAACGTATTTTTGCACTCAAAACCATGGCATGTAATTAAATTTTAATGAAAATAGGTATGTGTCCGTTAATTTATTGTCCATTCATCATTTATTCAAGGATTTTTAATATCCCATGAAGCATAATCTCTCTTCCGTTAACTCATATACGTGAAATGAACTATGCTATTTCTTTTACTACACGCTAAATAAAATGAACAATTTAAATGGTGTACTCGTACTCGTAGAAAGGTGCTCCAATTATTTCGTGCTTAATTAGTGTGGCGTTTATTTAGTATATTCGTTGACAACGTCTAAATTATACAACGTCTATATTATAGTATCCTGCAAAATTCTGTATTGTCTTTTGTACTAACAGTAGCTTTCCCAAGGATTTTATTTAACATTGTGTATGAATGATGCCAACAATCCTTTATGAAATAAAATTTAAACTACAGATAATTGAAACAGTATTCTATAAACTATAGAAAAACACTAAGCTCTTAATTTGTTTCTCCTAGTGAATGAAGATATGAACTAACTACTAACTAATGCATGGAAGCTTTTGCGCAGCAGAAGCATCTTGCGCCGCATTTCGGCCATTTCTAGTTCTAATCTGTTATTTTTAGTTTTATAATTACGTAATTTTAATAGAATTCTAAAATTTTTGTTTCTTCCTATTTCGTGCTGTTTTGCTCTCGGCCGGTGAGTCCCGGTCCACAAGCATCGAATCAGGTAAAACCTGTAAGAAAAACACACAGAATTAGGAAAAAATCTACTTTTCTTTGAAACCGAGGTATAGTGGTAAAGCCCTGTTTTATAGGAAATCACCTATATCCTCGCGTTATTAAGTCCATGGTATCTCCAAACAGTTTTTCTTGTAGTATTTGTGTAGTCTAATCATTAGACACCGTTCTCGTGCCGCATTTAGGCCATTTCTAGTTCTAATCTGTTATTTTTAGTTTTATAATTACGTAATTTTAATAGAATTCTAAAATTTTTGTTTCTTCCTATTTCGTGCTGTTTTGCTCTCGGCCGGTGAGTCCCGGTCCACAAGCATCGAATCAGGTAAAACCTGTAAGAAAAACACACAGAATTAGGAAAAAATCTACTTTTCTTTGAAACCGAGGTATAGTGGTAAAGCCCTGTTTTATAGGAAATCACCTATATCCTCGCGTTATTAAGTCCATGGTATCTCCAAACAGTTTTTCTTGTAGTATTTGTGTAGTCTAATCATTAGACACCGTTCTCGTGCCGCATTTAGGCCATTTCTAGTTATAATCGCTTACCTTCAGTTTTATACTTACGTAATTTTAATAGAATTCTAAAATTTTTGTTTCTTCCTATTTCGTGCTGTTTTGCTCTCGGCCGGTGAGTCCCGGTCCACAAGCATCGAATCAGGTAAAACCTGTAAGAAAAACACACAGAATTAGGAAAAAATCTACTTTTCTTTGAAACCGAGGTATAGTGGTAAAGCCCTGTTTTATAGGAAATCACCTATATCCTCGCGTTATTAAGTCCATGGTATCTCCAAACAGTTTTTCTTGTAGTATTTGTGTAGTCTAATCATTAGACACCGTTCTCGTGCCGCATTTAGGCCATTTCTAGTTCTAATCTGTTATTTTTAGTTTTATAATTACGTAATTTTAATAGAATTCTAAAATTTTTGTTTCTTCCTATTTCGTGCTGTTTTGCTCTCGGCCGGTGAGTCCCGGTCCACAAGCATCGAATCAGGTAAAACCTGTAAGAAAAACACACAGAATTAGGAAAAAATCTACTTTTCTTTGAAACCGAGGTATAGTGGTAAAGCCCTGTTTTATAGGAAATCACCTATATCCTCGCGTTATTAAGTCCATGGTATCTCCAAACAGTTTTTCTTGTAGTATTTGTGTAGTCTAATCATTAGACACCGTTCTCGTGCCGCATTTAGGCCATTTCTAGTTCTAATCTGTTATTTTTAGTTTTATAATTACGTAATTTTAATAGAATTCTAAAATTTTTGTTTCTTCCTATTTCGTGCTGTTTTGCTCTCGGCCGGTGAGTCCCGGTCCACAAGCATCGAATCAGGTAAAACCTGTAAGAAAAACACACAGAATTAGGAAAAAATCTACTTTTCTTTGAAACCGAGGTATAGTGGTAAAGCCCTGTTTTATAGGAAATCACCTATATCCTCGCGTTATTAAGTCCATGGTATCTCCAAACAGTTTTTCTTGTAGTATTTGTGTAGTCTAATCATTAGACACCGTTCTCGTGCCGCATTTAGGCCATTTCTAGTTATAATCGCTTACCTTCAGTTTTATACTTACGTAATTTTAATAGAATTCTAAAATTTTTGTTTCTTCCTATTTCGTGCTGTTTTGCTCTCGGCCGGTGAGTCCCGGTCCACAAGCATCGAATCAGGTAAAACCTGTAAGAAAAACACACAGAATTAGGAAAAATCTACTTTTCTTTGAAACCGAGGTATAGTGGTAAAGCCCTGTTTTATAGGAAATCACCTATATCCTCGCGTTATTAAGTCCATGGTATCTCCAAACAGTTTTTCTTGTAGTATTTGTGTAGTCTAATCATTAGACACCGTTCTCGTGCCGCATTTAGGCCATTTCTAGTTCTAATCTGTTATTTTTAGTTTTATAATTACGTAATTTTAATAGAATTCTAAAATTTTTGTTTCTTCCTATTTCGTGCTGTTTTGCTCTCGGCCGGTGAGTCCCGGTCCACAAGCATCGAATCAGGTAAAACCTGTAAGAAAAACACACAGAATTAGGAAAAAATCTACTTTTCTTTGAAACCGAGGTATAGTGGTAAAGCCCTGTTTTATAGGAAATCACCTATATCCTCGCGTTATTAAGTCCATGGTATCTCCAAACAGTTTTTCTTGTAGTATTTGTGTAGTCTAATCATTAGACACCGTTCTCGTGCCGCATTTAGGCCATTTCTAGTTATAATCGCTTACCTTCAGTTTTATACTTACGTAATTTTAATAGAATTCTAAAATTTTTGTTTCTTCCTATTTCGTGCTGTTTTGCTCTCGGCCGGTGAGTCCCGGTCCACAAGCATCGAATCAGGTAAAACCTGTAAGAAAAACACACAGAATTAGGAAAAATCTACTTTTCTTTGAAACCGAGGTATAGTGGTAAAGCCCTGTTTTATAGGAAATCACCTATATCCTCGCGTATTAGAATCTCAAGCAGTCCAAATTTGTTTTTATTGTAGCATTCGTTTAACCTTATCGTTAGATACTCATCTTGCGCCGCATTTCGGCCATTTCTAGTTCTAATCTGTTATTTTTAGTTTTATAATTACGTAATTTTATTGCACTTGTAAATATTTTTATTTCTTCGTTTTCGTGCTGGTTTTGCTCTGGATCGGTCAGCCCCGATCCACAACCGTTGAATCAGGCAAACCTGGAAAGAAAAGACTGAGAATTAGGAAAAATCGACTTTTCTTTGAAACCGAGGTATAGTGGTAAAGCCCTGTTTTATAGGAATTCACCGATATCTTTGTGTATTAGAATCTCAAGCAGTCCAAATTTGTTTTTATTGTAGCATTCGTTTAACCTTATCGTTAGATACTCATCTTGCGCCGCATTTCGGCCATTTCTAGTTATAATCGCTTACCTTCAGTTTTATACTTACGTAATTTTATTGCACTTGTAAATATTTTTATTTCTTCGTTTTTCGTGCTGGTTTTGCTCTGGATCGGTCAGTCCTGGTCCACAACCCTTGAATCAGGCGAAACCTGGACCCGTGGGAGTTGCCAGAGCTTCTATCGGGCGCGTCCCCCAGGTGGCGGATAGGGGATCGCTGCCCAGATATGGGCGGTACCGGGAAACCGGCGCGGACCAAAACTGGCTGGGTTCGGGGCGTACCCTCAGTCCCTTAAGGGACCGAGAAACGGCCAAGGGCCCTGTGCCCGACGAGGCGGGCCTCTTGTAGGCTCGAGGTTGCTCCCAGTACCCTTCGCTTGTGTGAGGGAACAGGGGAGGCAACGCGTGCGGTGCTGTGCCAGGCGCACTTCGGCGAAAGCCGATACCGGACAACCCGTAAGCCCAGTAGGGCCCGGGGCTCTATGGACGTACGCGCCATGGAGCCAAGAGGAAGAAAGCCTCTCTAAAAAATAACCCCAATCCTAAGGTCTCCAGTGCCGATGGGATGAATGGCTGGTGGGGAGTCCAGCCGTTAGCTGAGGATAGGGACCTCACCCTTCAAAGGAAAACATGAGAGCAGTTGGAAAGAAAAATCTACCCCAGGGTGGTACCGGCAATGCCGGAGAGTCCATACCGGGCCTTGCCCGGGCAGCCCCGTCGTATCTTGGGGGAGGGCTACCCACTGCTGCGCGGTGATGCAGAAGCATCTACCGCCGGTCCCTTACCAGCAGGGGACCAAAACGAGGGAGGAGCCGTGTCAGGGGGACCAGAGGTCCCGGCGCGGGACAGTCGTGGGCGGTTTGTTCGCCCGAGCACGCCTGCTACTTTGTGTGCGGTAAGCGACGGCGGATAGTCCGATACGTCGCTCAGATCCGCGACATCTGACGTATCCGCAAGGACATCGAGGAAGAGGAGAGTCAAGCCTGCGACAATGATAGCCGACAAGTTTCAGGCTGTCGCAGCCGCAGGCACGGCCTCGGAGGTCGCCCAGGACGATGACGGCATCTGGGACCCGTCGGTGGCTCAGTCAAAGACCAGGTCTAAGGCTGGCCTTCCTACTCCCGAAGATCTTGAGCGGGATATGGAAGGCAAGTCAGTGACGGACCTGGGTGCTTGCATCCGGTCGTCGTTGCTAGCGGTGGACAAGGTTGCCGATAAGTCCGGCAACCTCAAAGGCACATTTTTCCATAGTCTGCGGGTACCTTCAGTTTTATACTTACGTAATTTTAATAGAATTCTAAAATTTTTGTTTCTTCCTATTTCGTGCTGTTTTGCTCTCGGCCGGTGAGTCCCGGTCCACAAGCATCGAATCAGGTAAAACCTGTAAGAAAAACACACAGAATTAGGAAAAATCGACTTTTCTTTGAAACCGAGGTGTAGTGGTGATGTCCTGTTTTATAGGAATTCACCGATATCTTTGTGTATTAGAATCTCAAGCAGTCCAAATTTGTTTTTATTGTAGCATTCGTTTAACCTTATCGTTAGATACTCATCTTGCGCCGCATTTCGGCCATTTCTAGTTATAATCGCTTACCTTCAGTTTTATACTTACGTAATTTTAATAGAATTCTAAAATTTTTGTTTCTTCCTATTTCGTGCTGTTTTGCTCTCGGCCGGTGAGTCCCGGTCCACAAGCATCGAATCAGGTAAAACCTGTAAGAAAAACACACAGAATTAGGAAAAATCGACTTTTCTTTGAAACCGAGGTGTAGTGGTGATGTCCTGTTTTATAGGAAATCACCTATATCCTCGCGTTATTAAGTCCATGGTATCTCCAAACAGTTTTTCTTGTAGTATTTGTGTAGTCTAATCATTAGACACCGTTCTCGTGCCGCATTTAGGCCATTTCTAGTTATAATCGCTTACCTTCAGTTTTATACTTACGTAATTTTATTGCACTTGTAAATATTTTTATTTCTTCGTTTTTCGTGCTGGTTTTGCTCTGGATCGGTCAGTCCTGGTCCACAACCCTTGAATCAGGCGAAACCTGGACCCGTGGGAGTTGCCAGAGCTTCTATCGGGCGCGTCCCCCAGGTGGCGGATAGGGGATCGCTGCCCAGATATGGGCGGTACCGGGAAACCGGCGCGGACCAAAACTGGCTGGGTTCGGGGCGTACCCTCAGTCCCTTAAGGGACCGAGAAACGGCCAAGGGCCCTGTGCCCGACGAGGCGGGCCTCTTGTAGGCTCGAGGTTGCTCCCAGTACCCTTCGCTTGTGTGAGGGAACAGGGGAGGCAACGCGTGCGGTGCTGTGCCAGGCGCACTTCGGCGAAAGCCGATACCGGACAACCCGTAAGCCCAGTAGGGCCCGGGGCTCTATGGACGTACGCGCCATGGAGCCAAGAGGAAGAAAGCCTCTCTAAAAAATAACCCCAATCCTAAGGTCTCCAGTGCCGATGGGATGAATGGCTGGTGGGGAGTCCAGCCGTTAGCTGAGGATAGGGACCTCACCCTTCAAAGGAAAACATGAGAGCAGTTGGAAAGAAAAATCTACCCCAGGGTGGTACCGGCAATGCCGGAGAGTCCATACCGGGCCTTGCCCGGGCAGCCCCGTCGTATCTTGGGGGAGGGCTACCCACTGCTGCGCGGTGATGCAGAAGCATCTACCGCCGGTCCCTTACCAGCAGGGGACCAAAACGAGGGAGGAGCCGTGTCAGGGGGACCAGAGGTCCCGGCGCGGGACAGTCGTGGGCGGTTTGTTCGCCCGAGCACGCCTGCTACTTTGTGTGCGGTAAGCGACGGCGGATAGTCCGATACGTCGCTCAGATCCGCGACATCTGACGTATCCGCAAGGACATCGAGGAAGAGGAGAGTCAAGCCTGCGACAATGATAGCCGACAAGTTTCAGGCTGTCGCAGCCGCAGGCACGGCCTCGGAGGTCGCCCAGGACGATGACGGCATCTGGGACCCGTCGGTGGCTCAGTCAAAGACCAGGTCTAAGGCTGGCCTTCCTACTCCCGAAGATCTTGAGCGGGATATGGAAGGCAAGTCAGTGACGGACCTGGGTGCTTGCATCCGGTCGTCGTTGCTAGCGGTGGACAAGGTTGCCGATAAGTCCGGCAACCTCAAAGGCACATTTTTCCATAGTCTGCGGGTGGCGACGAGGATGGTCGAGGCGGCCACCTTGTAGTTGGCGCGGAGGGTCTCCCAGCCCCCAATGTCGAAGCTTGAGCGTGAGAACGCGGAGTTGCGCTCGCAGCTCGCCGAGCTCTCGACGAAGGTGAGGAGGCTGTCGGAGGAGCTCAGCACCCTCCGTAATCGTGGGGAATCTCAGGCAGCCATGCCTCCTCCTCGGCGGGCCCCAAGCGCGCCAAAGTCAGGAGCGCGGATGAGGCGCTCATTGAGCGCTTTGGGGCTCTTGTTGAGGCAAGGTTGGATGCCTTTGAGAAGCAATGGGGCACCCTGGCCATAGTCGGCTGCTACGTCTCTCCCGCGAGGTCCCACGCCGACTACGAGGTGTACCTGGATGAGGTGGCGCTTTGCATTCGCAGGTGCCTACCTCGTCCGTCGGTGTCCTGGGAGACTTCAATGCCCACTCCAGGGCATGGGGAATCCCAGTGACAATCGAAGGAAGACGGTAATGGAATGGGCGGCTGGATTGGACCTCCGACTGGCGAATCGGGGGTCTGTGAGCACGTGCGTGCAGTGGCAGGGGGAGTCGGTCGTGGACCTAACATAAGGGACTCCCGCTGCGATGCGCATGCTGTCGGGCTGGCGGGTTGCAGAGGAGGTGGTCACGCTATCCGACCACCGCCACATTGTATTTGATCTTGCAATCCGCCGCCCCGACGATGACTCCAGCCGCCGAGAAGGCAGCCACGCGCGACGTTGGTGTCTCAAGCGGCTAGACCGAGACTTGCTCGGGGCCGCCGCCAACGTTGCGATATGGCCAGAAAGCGCCGAAGAGGTTCCGTCCGACCCGGTTGTGGAAGCGAACTGGTTCCGGGACACGATGACGCGCATTTGTGACGCGTCGATGCCCCGGACCGGTCGCCCCAAGCGCGGGGCGGTGTACTGGTGGTCGGCAGAGATCGCGGAGCTCCGAGCGATCTGCTTGCGGAGCCGCCGCCAGTACACCAGAGCCCGAAGGAGGCGAAGGCGAGCTCCAAGTGAGGAAATAGCCAGACTCTACGAGGCGTATCGAGCGGCCACGAAAGCGTTGCAGGTAGCCATCTGCAACGCCAGGTCTCGGTCCTGGGAACAGCTCCTGGAGGGACTCAACGAGGATCCGTGGGGTCGTCCGTATCGGATGGTGCTAGTAAAGCTTCATCCCTGGATGCCCCCGGTGACGGAAACTCTCGATCCGGCCCTTTTGGAAGGAGTGATCAGCTCGCTCTTTCCGTAGGGCCGGTCAAGTCCCTCAGTCCACCCCCACTCTTCGTGGGAGTGGAGAGACGAGATGGGGGTGACCGAGCAGGAGCTGGACCGAGCCGTGAGCCGCTTGAAAGGCCGGAACACCGCGCCTGGACCAGACGGAATTCCCGGCCGGGTCTGGGTGTTGAGTCTGGCTACCCTCGGGAACAGGCTGAGGCAGCTGTTCACCAGCTGCCTCCGTAAATCCTCGTTCCCTAGGGCCTGGAAGGATGCCCGAATGGTCCTCTTGAAGAAGGTAGACAGAGTCGCAGATTCTCCCTCTGCGTACCGTCCCATATGCCTGTTGGACGAGGCTAGCAAGTTATTCGAGAGAATTCTTGCCGCCCGTTTCAACGGGCATCTGTCGCGTGTTGGTCCCGATCTCGCCGAAAACCAGTTCGGTTTCCGACGGGAGCGTTCCACTATCGACGCGGTCCTACGCGTCCGCTCCCTGTCAGAGAAGGCTGTGTCCCGGGGCGGTGTGGCGTTGGCGATAAGTCTCGACAACGTCAACGCCTTTAACTCTCTGCCCTGGGAGCGATTAGGGGGGGACTCGTACACCATGGTGTTCCCCCCTACCTGCGAGGCGTGATCGCGATTGCGCGACAGGTACATCTTGTACATGGACCGAGACGGTATGAGGATCCGGAGGGAGATCCAGTGTGGTGTTCCACAGGGGTCGGTGTTAGGCCCGTTACTGTGGAATCTCGCCTACGACTCTGTTCTGCGAGTCGAGCTCCCCGCTGGCGTTAGTGTCGTCTGTTCGCGGACGACACGTTAGTGGTCGCCAGCGGGGACTCCTTCGAGAGGACCAAGGAGCTCGCCGAGCTTGGGGCGGAAATCGTCGTCGCCAAAGTCCACGAGTTGGGACTGGACGTAGCGCCTCACAAGACCGAGGCGCTATGGTTCTACAAACTGCCGCGGAGTAGGGAACCACCCGACTCGTGCGTCCGAGTAGGTAAGTCTGAAGTCAGAGTGGGGCGGTACATGAAGTACCTGGGCCTCACTCTGGACAGTCGCTGGGGCTTCGAAGAGCACTTCGAGCGCCTGGTCTCCCGGATCGAGAAGGTAACGGGTGCTATGCACAGACTGCTGCCCAATCTCGGGGGACCGAGGGAGGAAGTTCGCCGCCTCTATGCCGGGGTCGTACGATCCGTAGCCCTCTATGGGGCGCCCGTCTGGGCGAAGATGCTGGCTATCCGACGCTGTAGGAGTAAGATCTACAGCGTCCAGCGTAGGATGGCCATACAGGTCGTACGAGGATAACGGACGGTATAGTTCGAGGCAGCGACAATCCTGGCTCGCTTTCTACTCTGGACATACTGGCGGACATGGACTTGATGGTGTATCACCGGATTCGCGTCCTACGCCAGAGCGGTGGTGGCGAGCCAGAAACGGCACTCGATGCGGTGAAACGGCAGGAACGACGTATCGCGTTCGCGACGTGGCGCGCACGGCTCGGTGAGGAGCGGTATGCGCGCAAACGCGTCATCGAAGCATTCCTGCCGGTCTTTAAAGCCTGGATGCAGCAACGAGGAGGAAGACTCACCTACAGACTTGTGCAGGTAATCACCGGGCATGGATGCTTCGGTGATTACCTGTGTAAGATCGGTCGCGAGGCGACGGCGAATTGCTTCCACACTGTGGCGGCAATCTCCGCATCGCACACGCTCTCTGCTTGCCCGGCGTGGGAAGACGAGCGGCGGGTCTGGTCGGCCACATCGGACGGAACCTGTCCCTGCCAGCAGTCGTGTCGGCGATGCTGAGCGGGGAACCGGCGTGGAGAGCCGTAGCCTCCTTCTGCGAGTCCGTAATGGTCCGAAAAGAGGCTGCTGAGCGGGATAGAGAGAGGACCGATCCTGCTCGGAGACGGGGCCAACGCGGCGCTCCCGCGCCTCTTCACGGCCCTACCATTGGTGCTCCCCTACCGTAAACGGGGCCCTTCGGGTCGCTGACGGTCGGAATGGGGGCTCCGACCGTCCAGTATTAGCGACCCCTAGGAGGACGACGGCACGACGTGGTACCGTGTCGTCGTGATAGTTCCGCGAGGGTTCTGGGGGTGCGATCTTCACGCACGCCCCCGGGACGGGCTATCCCAGCGAAGCGCAGGGGGGTGGCGGATGCGTTCCTTACGGAGATCCCGCGACCCCTCGCGAGCGTTGGTGGCGACCACCGTGGGGTTCTAGTCGGTGCGAATCCAACATAACCCGCCACTGCCCCTGCGAGGTGAAGTGGTTTTCAGTGAAACCGAGGTGTAGTGGTGAAGTCCTGTTTTATAGGTATTCACCGATATATTTGTGTATTAGAGTCTCAAGCAGTCCGAATTTGTTTTTTATTGTAGCATTTGTTTAACCTTATCGTTAGATATTCATCTTGCGCCGCATTTCGGCCATTTCTAGTTATAATCTGTTATTTTTAGTTTTATAATTACGTTGCACTTGTAAAAAATTTTATTTCTTCGTTTTTCGTGCTGGTTTTGCTCCTGATCGGTCAGCCCTGGTCCACAACAGTTGAATCAGGCGAAACCTGGAAAGAAAAAACAGAGAAATACGAAAAAAACGACTTTTTCAGTGAAACCGAGGTGTAGTGGTGAAGTCCTGTTTTATAGGTATTCACCGATATATTTGTGTATTAGAGTCTCAAGCAGTCCACATTTGTTTTTATTGTAGCATTTGTTTAACCTTATCGTTAGATATTCATCTTGCGCCGCATTTCGGCCATTTCTAGTTCTAATCTGTTATTTTTAGTTTTATAATTACGTTGCACTTGTAAAAATTTTATTTCTTCGTTTTTCGTGCTGGTTTTGCTCTGGATCGGTCAGTCCCGGTCCACAACCGTTGAATCAGGCGAAACCTGGAAAGAAAAACAGAGAAATACGAAAAATCAACTTTTCAGTGAAACCGAGGAGTAGTGAAGTCCTGTTTTATAGGTATTCACCGATATATTTGTGTATTAGAGTCTCAAGCAGTCCGAATTTGTTTTTTATTGTAGCATTTGTTTAACCTTATCGTTAGATATTCATCTTGCGCCGCATTTCGGCCATTTCTAGTTCTAATCTGTTATTTTTAGTTTTATAATTACGTTGCACTTGTAAAAATTTTATTTCTTCGTTTTTCGTGCTGGTTTTGCTCTGGATCGGTCAGTCCCGGTCCACAACCGTTGAATCAGGCGAAACCTTGAAAGAAAAGACAGAGAAATACGAAAAAATCAACTTTTTCAGTGAAACCGAGGTGTAGTGGTGAAGTCCTGTTTTATAGGTATTCACCGATATATTTGTGTATTAGAGTCTCAAGCAGTCCACATTTGTTTTTTATTGTAGCATTCGTTTAACCGTATCGTTAGATACTCATCTTGCGCCGCATTTCGGCCATTTCTAGTTCTAATCTGTTATTTTTAGTTTTATAATTACGTTGCACTTGTAAAAAATTTTATTTCTTCGTTTTTCGTGCTGGTTTTGCTCTGGATCGGTCAGTCCCGGTCCACAACCGTTGAATCAGGCGAAACCTGGAAAGAAAAAACAGAGAAATACGAAAAAAACGACTTTTTCAGTGAAACCGAGGAGTAGTGAAGTCCTGTTTTATAGGAATTCACCGATATCTTTGTGTATTAGAGTCTCGAGCAGTCCAAATTTGTTTTTTATTGTAGCATTCGTTTAACCTTATCGTTAGATACTCATCTTGCGCCGCATTTCGGCCATTTCTAGTTCTAATCTGTTATTTTTAGTTTTATAATTACGTTGCACTTGTAAAAATTTTTATTTCTTCGTTTTTCGTGCTGGTTTTGCTCCTGATCGGTCAGCCCTGGTCCACAACAGTTGAATCAGGCGAAACCTGGAAAGAAAAAACAGAGAAATACGAAAAAATCAACTTTTTCAGTGAAACCGAGGTGTAGTGGTGAAGTCCTGTTTAATAGGAATTCACCGATATCTTTGTGTATTAGAGTCTCAAGCAGTCCACATTTGTTTTTTATTGTAGCATTCGTTTAACCGTATCGTTAGATACTCATCTTGCGCCGCATTTCGGCCATTTCTAGTTCTAATCTGTTATTTTTAGTTTTATAATTACGTTGCACTTGTAAAAAATTTTATTTCTTCGTTTTTCGTGCTGGTTTTGCTCTGGATCGGTCAGTCCCGGTCCACAACCGTTGAATCAGGCGAAACCTGGAAAGAAAAACAGAGAAATACGAAAAATCAACTTTTCAGTGAAACCGAGGTGTAGTGGTGAAGTCCTGTTTTATAGGTATTCACCGATATATTTGTGTATTACGATTTGCCAGTTGACACCCGTGGATGTTATGTTTATACGTACCAAGTCTTTAGCATGCATCGGATCGTGGATCAACGCTGCAGCATGTACGAAATAGAATGGGTCAGCTCGACCACGGAAGGACCGCGTCCTCACGGAATATCAGCGTGAAATACCAACATAAAGTGTACGGGATCCGGACGCAATAAAAGATCCTACACGGCACGTGCTGCCGCACTCATCACTTTGTCATGATCATTATTTCGGCCCATCACTAGCCCACTGCCGGACATTGGCGATCCTGAGCCACCTGCATCCGTTGACTTCCCGCAAACTGGCACAGGTCGTCACTCCATCAGACAGACGTCAGAAGCAACAGTCCAACTGCATCTTGAATCTTTGTTGATTACGAAGAGTCGCAGTACTCATTTATTATCAAGTGAACTCTGTGCTCGTTAGTCGCCATCTGTGTAAAAACATCTTATGTTGGTGGGCAAGTTAAAAAGATATATTTCGTGCTATAGATATAGATATAGATATAGATATAGATATAGATATAGATATAGATATAGATATAGATATAGATATAGATATAGATATAGATATAGATATAGATATAGATATAGATATAGATATAGATATAGATATAGATATAGATATAGATATAGATATAGATATAGATATAGATATAGATATAGATATAGATATAGATATAGATATAGATATAGATATAGATATAGATATAGATATAGATCCGATTGTCCCCCTTAGTTTTTTTTAAAAAAAAAGTAGTGCAAACTATTGCGCATACGCATCCTCATAACGTTTCGGAGTGTTATATAATGTTTTTTTCCCTGGGAGGCAGGGCGTCTTTTCAAGAGTTAACCCCTGATACCAAAACAGGCCTCATTTCTATAGAAGATATAGAAGCAAAAGTTGTTCAAAAGATTTCGGCGTTTCGGCGCATTTGTGAATTTCATATTATCATCGTCACTTTTTTATTTATTTTTAAGTACAGCTCGACAATTTGATTATGATTCCTTATCAAGGATGAATGTAGATTTTATGGGCCGCGGCAATCACTTGGCATCAGGTGAACTGTATGCTCGTTTGTTACTCTCAATTTAAAAAAAAAGTAGTACAGACTTTTCAATAATTCTTTTTTGCACTAAACTTGTTAAGATTTTGACTTTTATTTCTTTATCTGAATCATTAAGGTATCTAGGCGATGTATGGAAACCAACATTCATTATCATGATTATCGTCGTCATATGAGCTTGACTGACGCTAGTGTAACAAAACGTTATAGAAGATTAAAAAACCACTACACAAAATTTTCTTTACTTAATCGCTATTTGCTAATTTCGTACCCTTATCTTTTATTTCTGTAGTCACAAGTCTCTACTGTTTCGGACCTTACTTTCATTTCATGTTCGCTATCCAAACTGTGGGATCAACTTAAAGTGCTTCAGGTAGTTGATAGGACAAACTTTTGTTCAAAGTTAATATACAGGTGAAAGCTTAAATTATATAATACATATTCGTACGATGTTTTCTTTCACCGCCGAGCGCGTCATTAATCAGCACTTGAAATTGCAATTAACAATTCCAGTGGTTTTGCCATCGAAGATTGAATATGTTCCGTGAATTAAAAGCGAGCGCTTAAATTTTAAGCGTTCGCGGCTCTAAGAGAATATAATATTGAAGTCTAGAAACAAGAATACGACACATAACGTATATAATTTTTATTTTTAAAATAAAATCCTTTTTATTTCACCCACAATACGAAACAGCAGCATTATGCTGTTTTATACTCGTATTCAATGTATGCATGATACAAATAATATTTTTAAGTTAAACTAGTGTTTGACTAGAATGCCACTAGTTGTTGACACTCGTAAAATATTTTATATAGGTATATAAAATGTATATTTTATGCATGTTTGTACATAAATATAGTTCTGTATTCATTTTTATTCTATTATTTTCTTTATTTCTTTTTGTATTTTTTTTATTTTTATGAGTACACTGTTTATATTCCTGATAATATATCCAAGCAGGCCTGCTGGAAGAGATTTTTATTATAAATTAAGACTCTCCTTTGTACATACATTTCCTATATTACTTCCCTTATATAAATGCTTTATGTACATAAAAGTAAAATAATAATATAAATATTATTGTGTCGGAGTCCTGAGTTCGATTCCTTCTCATGGAATAGTATTTGTGTATTACGATTTGCCAGTTGACACCCGTGGATGTTATGTTTATACGTACCAAGTCTTTAGCATGCATCGGATCGTGGATCAACGCTGCAGCATGTACGAAATAGAATGGGTCAGCTCGACCACGGAAGGACCGCGTCCTCACGGAATATCAGCGTGAAATACCAACATAAAGTGTACGGGATCCGGACACCCAATAAAAGATCCTACACGGCACGTGCTGCCGCACTCATCACTTTGTCATGATCATTATTTCGGCCCATCACTAGCCCACTGCCGGACATTGGCGATCCTGAGCCACCTGCATCCGTTGACTTCCCGCAAACTGGCACAGGTCGTCACTCCATCAGACAGACGTCAGAAGCAACAGTCCAACTGCATCTTGAATCTTTGTTGATTACGAAGAGTCGCAGTACTCATTTATTATCAAGTGAACTCTGTGCTCGTTAGTCGCCATCTGTGTAAAAACATCTTATGTTGGTGGGCAAGTTAAAAAAGATATATTTCGTGCTATAGATATAGATATAGATCCGATTGTCCCCCTTAGTTTTTTTTAAAAAAAAAGTAGTACAGACTTTTCAATAATTCTTTTTTGCACTAAACTTGTTAAGATTTTGACTTTTATTTCTTTATCTGAATCATTAAGGTATCTAGGCGATGTATGGAAACCAACATTCATTATCATGATTATCGTCGTCATATGAGCTTGACTGACGCTAGTGTAACAAAACGTTATAGAAGATTAAAAAACCACTACACAAAATTTTCTTTACTTAATCGCTATTTGCTAATTTCGTACCCTTATCTTTTATTTCTGTAGTCACAAGTCTCTACTGTTTCGGACCTTACTTTCATTTCATGTTCGCTATCAAACTGTGGGATCAACTTAAAGTGCTTCAGGTAGTTGATAGGACAAACTTTTGTTCAAAGTTAATATACAGGTGAAAGCTTAAATTATATAATACATATTCGTACGATGTTTTCTTTCACCGCCGAGCGCGTCATTAATCAGCACTTGAAATTGCAATTAACAATTCCAGTGGTTTTGCCATCGAAGATTGAATATGTTCCGTGAATTAAAAGCGAGCGCTTAAATTTTAAGCGTTCGCGGCTCTAAGAGAATATAATATTGAAGTCTAGAAACAAGAATACGACACATAACGTATATAATTTTTATTTAATATGGTGTAAACGATGATGTCCATATTGATATCAATCATGAAGATATCTTTCTAGTTATCAACAGATGACATTTACTGCGCGGTACAAATTATAGTGCCTTTTGGTAGAATAACGGTTAGAAACACGTTTAAAGGAAAGAGTTAGTATTGGTTAGCTGAAGGTTGTTGTTGTAATGTTATTCTAAAATTAATTCATAACAAAAATATTACATGATAATATTGAGTACATGCCTTAGAAGATATTAATTTAAAACCACGGGCAAGTTTAATAATAAAATATGATGAGTATGTACTAATTCTTTTTGCACTAAACTTGTTAAGATTTTGACTTTTATTTCTTTATCTGAATCATTAAGGTATCTAGGCGATGTATGGAAACCAACATTCATTATCATGATTATCGTCGTCATATGAGCTTGACTGACGCTAGTGTAACAAAACGTTATAGAAGATTAAAAAACCACTACACAAAATTTTCTTTACTTAATCGCTATTTGCTAATTTCGTACCCTTATCTTTTATTTCTGTAGTCACAAGTCTCTACTGTTTCGGACCTTACTTTCATTTCATGTTCGCTATCCAAACTGTGGGATCAACTTAAAGTGCTTCAGGTAGTTGATAGGACAAACTTTTGTTCAAAGTTAATATACAGGTGAAAGCTTAAATTATATAATACATATTCGTACGATGTTTTCTTTCACCGCCGAGCGCGTCATTAATCAGCACTTGAAATTGCAATTAACAATTCCAGTGGTTTTGCCATCGAAGATTGAATATGTTCCGTGAATTAAAAGCGAGCGCTTAAATTTTAAGCGTTCGCGGCTCTAAGAGAATATAATATTGAAGTCTAGAAACAAGAATACGACACATAACGTATATAATTTTTATTTAATATGGTGTAAACGATGATGTCCATATTGATATCAATCATGAAGATATCTTTCTAGTTATCAACAGATGACATTTACTGCGCGGTACAAATTATAGTGCCTTTTGGTAGAATAACGGTTAGAAACACGTTTAAAGGAAAGAGTTAGTATTGGTTAGCTGAAGGTTGTTGTTGTAATGTTATTCTAAAATTTATTCATAACAAAAATATTACATGATAATATTGAGTACATGCCTTAGAAGATATTAATTTAAAACCACGGGCAAGTTTAATAATAAAATATGATGAGTATGTACTAATTTTTGCAAAGAATCACAATGCAGATGCGTTGTCACCCCTGGGGATCGCGATGGAATGTCTGGTCACCAGTAATAAAGGTCTATGTATCCCTGCACTCACCAGACTAAACACAGCATCACCAGGTTATTATTTTACGCTAGTATTCTGTGAGGGCATAGTCCTACCACGGTAGATTTGACCCATTCATTCTGCTGGTAGAACCAAACTGCAGTGTAGATCTACCATAAATTGCCACAAAGCACGATACTGAGCCACTTCCCATAAACTTGCATATGTCGCTCCATCCATTGGCGGTCATCCTATACTGCAACTGCATGTCCGAGGTTGCCACTTATTAGCCTTACTGCCCCATAGGTAGACCACATTGCCTTTACAGCTTACTGACCTTTTGAGCTATGTCAGTTCTCCCGTTCTACTACTGATGTCTACGTTGTCTCTACGTATTCTATCATGTAGAGAAACACCCCCATCCTAGCCTACGCTATAGCTAACAGGAACTGAGGGACTGTCTCGGTACCTGAGTCATGGTTTATTTGAAATGATTTCTGAATTTTTAAAGCCATTGAATATTAAAACATTTGTAAAGAAGTTTCAAATATTTTATTCAAAAACTAAACAAAAACCTAACGGTGCCAGTCCGTATTGCAAATTACTTTTCATATAAATTGTCATACATACAGTTTCTGGATTTTGATAAAGTGAAACAACGTAACCTATTTATCATATTTACTTATTTTAAACGCATTCATTTTAACAGTTTATTTCAGTCCTCTTCAATAATCTTCGAATCCAATCACTACCGCATCCAGGCTCGTGTACCCACAACCCTTTTTCACACGGTCTTTTCGTCCTGTCAATGAAAGTAAAACCGAGTTAGATACCAGTTTAAAAAATAGCATCAAAGTGTAAAAAATACTTACAAGTACTATTGTACTACCACAGCGATTCTCCCAGGGAAAAACGCCCTTACATAATGGCAACTCGAAATAGCATAACGCTGCTATGTATGGTCGGTGAGTGTAGGGATCCTATTTTTTTCATGGGGGATATGCCTAAAACCTAACGGTGCCAGTCCGTATTGCAAATTACTTTTCATATAAATTGTCATACATACAGTTTCTGGATTTTGATAAAGTGAAACAACGTAACCTATTTATCATATTTACTTATTTTAAACGCATTCATTTTAACAGTTTATTTCAGTCCTCTTCAATAATCTTCGAATCAATCACTACCGCATCAGGCTCGTGTACCCACAACCCTTTTCACACGGTCTTTTCGTCCTGTCAATGAAAGTAAAACCGAGTTAGATACCAGTTTAAAAAATAGCATCAAAGTGTAAAAAATACTTACAAGTACTATTGTACTACCACAGCGATTCTCCCAGGGAAAAACGCCCTTACATAATGGCAACTCGAAATAGCATAACGCTGCTATGTATGGTCGGTGAGTGTAGGGATCCTATTTTTTTCATGGGGGATATGCCTAAGTAAACCTCTCGGGGGCAAGGCCCATCCTTAAACGCATTCATTCTAACAGTTTATTTCTATCCTCTTCAATAATATTCGAATCAATCACTACCGCATCCAGGCTCGTGTACCCACAACCCTTTTTCACACGGTCTTTTCGTCCTGTCAATGAAAGTAAAACCGAGTTAGATACCAGTTTAAAAAATAGCATCAAAGTGTAAAAAATACTTACAAGTACTATTGTACTACCACAGCGATTCTCCCAGGGAAAAACGCCCTTACATAATGGCAACTCAAAATAGCATAATGCTGCTATGTATGGTTGGTGAGTGTAGGGATCCTATTTTTTCATGGGGATATGCCTAAGTAAACCTCTCGGGGGCAAGGCCCATCCTTAAACGCATTCATTCTAACAGTTTATTTCAGTCCTCTTCAATAATATTCGAATCCAATCACTACCGCATCAGGCTCGTGTACCCACAACCCTTTTCACACGGTCTTTTCGTCCTGTCAATGAAAGTAAAACCGAGTTAGATACCAGTTTAAAAAATAGCATCAAAGTGTAAAAAATACTTACAAGTACTATTGTACTACCACAGCGATTCTCCCAGGGAAAAACGCCCTTACATAATGGCAACTCAAAATAGCATAACGCTGCTATGTATGGTCGGTGAGTGTAGGGATCCTATTTTTTTCATGGGGGATATGCCTAAGTAAACCTCTCGGGGGCAAGGCCCATCCTTAAACGCATTCATTCTAACAGTTTATTTCAGTCCTCTTCAATAATATTCGAATCAATCACTACCGCATCAGGCTCGTGTACCCACAACCCTTTTCACACGGTCTTTTCGTCCTGTCAATGAAAGTAAAACCGAGTTAGATACCAGTTTAAAAAGCATCAAAGTGTAAAAATACTTACAAGTACTATTGTACTACCACAGCGATTCTCCCAGGGAAAAACGCCCTTACATAATGGCAACTCAAAATAGCATAATGCTGCTATGTATGGTTGGTGAGTGTAGGGATCCTATTTTTTCATGGGGGATATGCCTAAGTAAACCTCTCGGGGGCAAGGCCCATCCTTAAACGCATTCATTCTAACAGTTTATTTCTATCCTCTTCAATAATATTCGAATCCAATCACTACCGCATCCAGGCTCGTGTACCCACAACCCTTTTTCACACGGTCTTTTCGTCCTGTCAATGAAAGTAAAACCGAGTTAGATACCAGTTTAAAAAATAGCATCAAAGTGTAAAAAATACTTACAAGTACTATTGTACTACCACAGCGATTCTCCCAGGGAAAAACGCCCTTACATAATGGCAACTTGAAATAGCACAACGCTGCTATGTATGGTCGGTGAGTGTAGGGATCCTATTTTTTTCATGGGGGATATGCCTAAGTAAACCTCTTGGGGGCAAGGCCCATCCTTAAACGCATTCATTTTAACAGTTTATTTCTATCCTCTTCAATAATATTCGAATCAATCACTACCGCATCAGGCTCGTGTACCCACAACCCTTTTCACACGGTCTTTTCGTCCTGTCAATGAAAGTAAAACCGAGTTAGATACCAGTTTAAAAAGCATCAAAGTGTAAAAATACTTACAAGTACTATTGTACTACCACAGCGATTCTCCCAGGGAAAAACGCCCTTACATAATGGCAACTCGAAATAGCATAACGCTGCTATGTATGGTTGGTGAGTGTAGGGATCCTATTTTTTCATGGGGATATGCCTAAGTAAACCTCTCGGGGCAAGGCCCATCCTTAAACGCATTCATTTTAACAGTTTATTTCTATCCTCTTCAATAATATTCGAATCAATCACTACCGCATCCAGGCTCGTGTACCCACAACCCTTTTCACACGGTCTTTTCGTCCTGTCAATGAAAGTAAAACCGAGTTAGATACCAGTTTAAAAAGCATCAAAGTGTAAAAATACTTACAAGTACTATTGTACTACCACAGCGATTCTCCCAGGGAAAAACGCCCTTACATAATGGCAACTCGAAATAGCATAACGCTGCTATGTATGGTTGGTGAGTGTAGGGATCCTATTTTTTCATGGGGATATGCCTAAGTAAACCTCTCGGGGCAAGGCCCATCCTTAAACGCATTCATTTTAACAGTTTATTTCTATCCTCTTCAATAATATTCGAATCAATCACTACCGCATCAGGCTCGTGTACCCACAACCCTTTTCACACGGTCTTTTCGTCCTGTCAATGAAAGTAAAACCGAGTTAGATACCAGTTTAAAAAGCATCAAAGTGTAAAAATACTTACAAGTACTATTGTACTACCACAGCGATTCTCCCAGGGAAAAACGCCCTTACATAATGGCAACTCAAAATAGCATAATGCTGCTATGTATGGTCGGTGAGTGTAGGGATCCTATTTTTTCATGGGGATATGCCTAAGTAAACCTCTCGGGGCAAGGCCCATCCTTAAACGCATTCATTTTAACAGTTTATTTCAGTCCTCTTCAATAATATTCGAATCAATCACTACCGCATCAGGCTCGTGTACCCACAACCCTTTTCACACGGTCTTTTCGTCCTGTCAATGAAAGTAAAACCGAGTTAGATACCAGTTTAAAAATAGCATCAAAGTGTAAAAATACTTACAAGTACTATTGTACTACCACAGCGATTCTCCCAGGGAAAAACGCCCTTACATAATGGCAACTCAAAATAGCATAATGCTGCTATGTATGGTCGGTGAGTGTAGGGATCCTATTTTTTCATGGGGATATGCCTAAGTAAACCTCTCGGGGCAAGGCCCATCCTTAAACGCATTCATTTTAACAGTTTATTTCAGTCCTCTTCAATAATATTCGAATCAATCACTACCGCATCAGGCTCGTGTACCCACAACCCTTTTCACACGGTCTTTTCGTCCTGTCAATGAAAGTAAAACCGAGTTAGATACCAGTTTAAAAAGCATCAAAGTGTAAAAATACTTACAAGTACTATTGTACTACCACAGCGATTCTCCCAGGGAAAAACGCCCTTACATAATGGCAACTCAAAATAGCATAATGCTGCTATGTATGGTTGGTGAGTGTAGGGATCCTATTTTTTCATGGGGATATGCCTAAGTAAACCTCTCGGGGGCAAGGCCCATCCTTAAACGCATTCATTCTAACAGTTTATTTCAGTCCTCTTCAATAATATTCGAATCCAATCACTACCGCATCCAGGCTCGTGTACCCACAACCCTTTTTCACACGGTCTTTTCGTCCTGTCAATGAAAGTAAAACCGAGTTAGATACCAGTTTAAAAAATAGCATCAAAGTGTAAAAAATACTTACAAGTACTATTGTACTACCACAGCGATTCTCCCAGGGAAAAACGCCCTTACATAATGGCAACTCGAAATAGCATAACGCTGCTATGTATGGTCGGTGAGTGTAGGGATCCTATTTTTTTCATGGGGGATATGCCTAAGTAAACCTCTCGGGGGCAAGGCCCATCCTTAAACGCATTCATTCTAACAGTTTATTTCTATCCTCTTCAATAATATTCGAATCCAATCACTACCGCATCCAGGCTCGTGTACCCACAACCCTTTTTCACACGGTCTTTTCGTCCTGTCAATGAAAGTAAAACCGAGTTAGATACCAGTTTAAAAAATAGCATCAAAGTGTAAAAAATACTTACAAGTACTATTGTACTACCACAGCGATTCTCCCAGGGAAAAACGCCCTTACATAATGGCAACTCAAAATAGTTGGATATGGAGAGGGCAATGCTTGGTGTTTCTTTTAAGCTATTTCAAGTAGTTCTTATTTAATCGTTATATCTATTTTATTTATTCTGGAACCTTTCTGAAAAGAGAAAAATATATATTATTTAGAAAAGGCTAATAATAGCTAATATATAATATACCGATCCGACTTATCCTAATCCTTATCCTTATCCTTATCCTTATCCTTCTCCTTCTCATTCTCATTCTCATTCTCCTTCTCCTTCTCCTTCCTCCTTCTCCTTCTCCTTCTCCTTCTCCTTCTCCTTCTCCTTCTCTCCTTCTCCTTCTCCTTCTCTTCTCCTTCTCCTTCTCATTCTCATTCTCCTTCTCCTTATCCTAATCCTTATCCTTATCCTTATCCTAATCCTTATCCTTATCCTTCTCCTTCTCATGCTCCTTCTCCTTCCTTCTCCTTCTCTTCTCCTTCTCCTTCTCCTTCTCTTCTCCTTCTCCTTCTCCTTCTCCTTCCTTCTCCTTCTCCTTCCTTCTCCTTCTCCTTCCTCCTTCTCCTTCTCCTTCTCTTCTCCTTCTCCTTCTCCTTCTCCTTCTCCTTCTCCTTCTCCTTCCTCCTTCTCCTTCTCCTTCCTCCTTCTCCTTCTCCTTCTCCTTCTCTTCTCCTTCTCCTTATCCTTATCCTTATCCTTATCCTTATCCTTATCCTTATCCTTATCCTAATCCTTCTCCTTCTCCTTCTCCTTCTCCTTCTCCTTCTCCTTCTCCTTCTCCTTCTCCTTCTCCTTCTCCTTCTCCTTCTCCTTCTCCTTCTCCTTCTCCTTCTCCTTCTCCTTCTCCTTCTCCTTCTCATTCTCATTCTCATTCTCATTCTCCTTCTCCTTATCCTTATCCTAATCCTTATCCTTATCCTTCTCCTTCTCCTTCTCCTTATCCTTATCCTTATCCTTATCCTTATCCTTATCCTAATCCTTATCCTTATCCTAATCCTAATCCTTCTCCTTCTCATTCTCATTCTCATTCTCATTCTCATTCTCATTCTCCTTCTCCTTCTCCTTATCCTAATCCTTCTCCTTCTCCTTATCCTAATCCTAATCCTTCTCCTTCTCCTTCTCATTCTCCTTCTCCTTCTCATGCTCCTTCTCCTTCTCCTTATCCTTATCCTTATCCTTATCCTAATCCTTATCCTTATCCTAATCCTTATCCTTATCCTAATCCTAATCCTTCTCCTTCTCCTTATCCTAATCCTTATCCTTATCCTAATCCTTATCCTTATCCTTATCCTAATCCTAATCCTTCTCCTTCTCCTTATCCTTATCCTAATCCTTATCCTTATCCTAATCCTTATCCTTATCCTAATCCTTATCCTTATCCTAATCCTTATCCTTATCCTAATCCTTATCCTTATCCTTATCCTAATCCTTATCCTTATCCTTATCCTAATCCTTATCCTTATCCTAATCCTAATCCTTCTCCTTCTCCTTATCCTTATCCTAATCCTTATCCTTATCCTTCTCATTCTCCTTCTCCTTATCCTAATCCTAATCCTTCTCCTTCTCCTTATCCTAATCCTAATCCTTCTCCTTCTCCTTATCCTAATCCTAATCCTTCTCCTTCTCCTTATCCTAATCCTAATCCTTCTCCTTCTCCTTATCCTAATCCTAATCCTTCTCCTTCTCCTTATCCTAATCCTAATCCTTCTCCTTCTCCTTATCCTAATCCTAATCCTTCTCCTTCTCATTCTCCTTCTCCTTATCCTAATCCTAATCCTTCTCCTTCTCCTTATCCTAATCCTAATCCTTCTCCTTCTCCTTATCCTAATCCTAATCCTTCTCCTTCTCCTTATCCTAATCCTAATCCTTCTCCTTCTCCTTATCCTAATCCTAATCCTTCTCCTTCTCCTTATCCTAATCCTAATCCTTCTCCTTCTCCTTATCCTAATCCTAATCCTTCTCCTTCTCATTCTCCTTCTCCTTATCCTAATCCTAATCCTTCTCCTTCTCCTCCTTCTCCTTCTCCTTATCCTAATCCTAATCCTTCTCCTTCTCATTCTCCTTCTCCTTCTCCTTCCTCCTTCTCCTTCTCATTCTCCTTCTCCTTATCCTAATCCTAATCCTTCTCCTTCTCCTTATCCTAATCCTAATCCTTCTCCTTCTCCTTATCCTAATCCTAATCCTTCTCCTTCTCCTTCTCATTCTCCTTCTCCTTATCCTAATCCTAATCCTTCTCCTTCTCCTTATCCTAATCCTAATCCTTCTCCTTCTCCTTATCCTAATCCTAATCCTTCTCCTTCTCCTTATCCTAATCCTAATCCTTCTCCTTCTCCTTCTCCTTATCCTAATCCTAATCCTTCTCCTTCTCCTTATCCTAATCCTAATCCTTCTCCTTCTCATTCTCCTTCTCCTTATCCTAATCCTAATCCTTCTCCTTCTCCTTATCCTAATCCTAATCCTTCTCCTTCTCATTCTCCTTCTCCTTATCCTAATCCTAATCCTTCTCCTTCTCCTCCTTCTCCTTCTCCTTCTCCTTCCTCCTTCTCCTTCTCCTTATCCTAATCCTAATCCTTCTCCTTCTCCTTCTCCTTATCCTAATCCTAATCCTTCTCCTTCTCCTTATCCTAATCCTAATCCTTCTCCTTCTCCTTATCCTAATCCTAATCCTTCTCCTTCTCCTTATCCTAATCCTAATCCTTCTCCTTCTCCTTATCCTAATCCTAATCCTTCTCCTTCTCCTTATCCTAATCCTAATCCTTCTCCTTCTCATTCTCCTTCTCCTTATCCTAATCCTAATCCTTCTCCTTCTCCTTCTCCTTATCCTAATCCTAATCCTTCTCCTTCTCCTCCTTCTCCTTCTCATTCTCCTTCTCCTTATCCTAATCCTAATCCTTCTCCTTCTCCTTATCCTAATCCTAATCCTTCTCCTTCTCCTTCTCATTCTCCTTCTCCTTATCCTAATCCTAATCCTTCTCCTTCTCCTTCCTCCTTCTCCTTCTCTTCTCCTTCTCCTTCTCCTTCTCCTTATCCTAATCCTAATCCTTCTCCTTCTCCTTATCCTAATCCTAATCCTTCTCCTTCTCCTTATCCTAATCCTAATCCTTCTCCTTCTCCTTCTCCTTATCCTAATCCTAATCCTTCTCCTTCTCCTTATCCTAATCCTAATCCTTCTCCTTCTCCTTATCCTAATCCTAATCCTTCTCCTTCTCCTTCTCATTCTCCTTCTCCTTCTCCTTATCCTAATCCTAATCCTTCTCCTTCTCCTTATCCTAATCCTAATCCTTCTCCTTCTCATTCTCCTTCTCCTTATCCTAATCCTAATCCTTCTCCTTCTCCTTCTCCTTATCCTAATCCTAATCCTTCTCCTTCTCATTCTCCTTCTCCTTATCCTAATCCTAATCCTTCTCCTTCTCATTCTCCTTCTCCTTCTCATTCTCCTTCTCCTTATCCTAATCCTAATCCTTCTCCTTCTCATTCTCCTTCTCCTTCTCCTTATCCTAATCCTAATCCTTCTCCTTCTCATTCTCCTTCTCCTTATCCTAATCCTAATCCTTCTCCTTCTCATTCTCCTTCTCCTTATCCTAATCCTAATCCTTCTCCTTCTCCTTATCCTAATCCTAATCCTTCTCCTTCTCCTTATCCTAATCCTAATCCTTCTCCTTCTCCTTATCCTAATCCTAATCCTTCTCCTTCTCCTTATCCTAATCCTAATCCTTCTCCTTCTCCTTCTCCTTATCCTAATCCTAATCCTTCTCCTTCTCCTTATCCTAATCCTAATCCTTCTCCTTCTCCTTATCCTAATCCTAATCCTTCTCCTTCTCCTTATCCTAATCCTAATCCTTCTCCTTCTCATTCTCCTTCTCCTCCTTCTCCTTCTCCTTATCCTAATCCTAATCCTTCTCCTTCTCCTTATCCTAATCCTAATCCTTCTCCTTCTCCTTATCCTAATCCTAATCCTTCTCCTTCTCCTTATCCTAATCCTAATCCTTCTCCTTCTCCTTATCCTAATCCTAATCCTTCTCCTTCTCATTCTCCTTCTCCTTATCCTAATCCTAATCCTTCTCCTTCTCCTTATCCTAATCCTAATCCTTCTCCTTCTCCTTCTCATTCTCCTTCTCCTTATCCTAATCCTAATCCTTCTCCTTCTCATTCTCCTTCTCCTTCTCATTCTCCTTCTCCTTATCCTAATCCTAATCCTTCTCCTTCTCATTCTCCTTCTCCTTATCCTAATCCTAATCCTTCTCCTTCTCTTTCCAGGTTTCGCCTGATTCAACGGTTATGGACCGGGACTGACCGATCCAGAGCAAAACCAGCACGAAAAACGAAGAAATAATTTTTTTTACAAGTGCAATAAAATTACGTAATTATAAAACTAAAAATAACAGATTAGAACTAGAAATGGCCGAAATGCGGCGCAAGATGCTTCTGCTGCGCAAAAAGCTTCCAGGCATTAGTTAGTAGTTAGTTCATATCTTTATTCACTAGGAGAAACAAATTAAGAGCTTAGTGTTTTTCTATAGTTTATAGAATACTGTTTCAATTATCTGTAGTTTAAATTTTATTTCATAAAGGATTGTTGGCATCATTCATACACAATGTTAAATAAAATCCTTGGGAAAGCTACTGTTAGTACAAAAGACAATACAGAATTTTGCAGGATACTATAATATAGACGTTGTATAATTTAGACGTTGTCAACGAATATACTAAATAAACGCCACACTAATTAAGCACGAAATAATTGGAGCACCTTTCTACGAGTACGAGTACACCATTTAAATTGTTCATTTTATTTAGCGTGTAGTAAAAGAAATAGCATAGTTCATTTCACGTATATGAGTTAACGGAAGAGATTATGCTTCATGGGATATTAAAATCCTTGAATAAATGATGAATGGACAATAAATTAACGGACACATACCTATTTTCATTAAAATTTAATTACATGCCATGGTTTTGAGTGCAAAAATACGTTCTTTTAGCTATATAATTTATATCTACTATACATTACGGCTGGTTAAAATGTTAAGAAATGTTCATGGTGTCCAACCATTCAATTATTGGTAACGGAAATATCTTCCGATTGCCACCAAAGGACATCGATCTGGCAGGATTTACAGGACTGTAAACGTTAGCGCAAATAGATACTCATTCGTCATCCGTTTACCGGAATCGGTGTAATTTATGTGCAAGAAGATCGAAGGAATGTGTAAAGTCAGATGCTGTGTAAGGAAATGGATGGTCATTACACAATATACTAATTTTATTATTTGGTTTTCATTTTCCAATAAAGTTTCACGTTTGCTCTAATGCGCTTCTATAAACATTAACTCTGACTTTTTGTTATTATATTTTGTATTTAAACATGAAACTCATTAGAAGCTCGTACGGTATGAAAGCGTGACCTAAGGTATTATTGCTTAACTTGATAGCTTCTATAAATTAATAACGTGCTCGTTTCGTTTGGTCTCGCACGTGCCGATCTCTGCGCAAGTCCTATTCACATTTAGCTTCAAAATTGAGAAATCGCGATTTCTTGTTATAAATGGAGTTTACACGATACGTTCCCTTGTTCTTTTTGTTTACATACTTAGACATTTATATAATAATGTGTACGCGTAATTAACCGATAACAACTTATTCAATTTCACATCCACGTTCTCTTATGTGTACATATAATAATAATATGTAATGCACAATATATGTATACGTAGGAAACTACAAGTACCTTACACACGATAGGAGCTGCAGGATAGCTTCAGCGGACTCGAACACGGCGCGCAAGCGTTCCCTAAATTAAAGTGACCCTCCGACACTGAGCTGCCGGGGCCCGGCGCAGCGGAGGCTAGCGCGTCCTCGTGACGATGTGTGGTGTAGCATAGTGATAACAATATATCTAACATATTTAGGTAGTAAAAAGTTCTTGCTGAGGAAAACTGAAACGAATACTATAGTCTTTCGGAAGTTGATGAAATATCAAATCATTTAGAATCAAAACTACAGAACATTATTAATATAAATACAAAAATTATCAAAATCCCGAAACGAAAACAATGTCTGAAATCACGGATAACACCAGGAGTTCTCAAATCAATACGTAATAGAAACAAACTTAATAGACTATGATGTATAAATGATCAAACGATGAAATCACAAAAGTGAAGTATTGTAAATACCGGAACGCATGCACTAACTTAATAAAATTTTTCCGTCTGCATTTTTGTCTACGTTAACTTCAGAATTGAATCCAAACAAATAAAAATTTTTTGACTAATAAAAACAATATTTATAGAAAAATATATAGAAAACATTATATGAATTAATATTTTCTGTCTGTACATGTAAGTTTTGGGCACCGAATACTCTTCAGGAACGTAAAGCTAAAGCCACTCAAACATTTTTTCATTTCTCTCTTGACTATTCTGAAGTCACAGGCAGATACTAGTTTTAATTCAAATTCCTGACAGTTGTCTCATTTACCTAGATAAAAATTGTCCTATGTGCTAATCCAGGTTATAAACTATTTGTGTGTTTAATTTCATTCAAATATGTGCACTATTTTTTTAGATTTTTGAGTAACAAACATAAAAATTTTCTCATTTATATATTACAATATTTTCATTATAATTCATATTTCATTTTTAGTCTACTAATAATTATCTCATTCATCCGTCCATGTACCGCTGATCACAAAACTTACCACATATTGTATCAATGTACCACTGCGAGCCAATTGCATCTATCAACTTCCAAAGGTTTTAATCTAATGGTGGATTGTCCTAAACTGCATATGAAACGGCAACAAAACTTCTTTTCTATATATGATACTGTGTTTAAATATTACATATTAAAGCAATATTGTACCTTAGTAGTCTTAAAAATAATATAAATAGGTCCAACACAAGTACAATGAACTTGGGTCTCGGGTGACTTGACCATACAAAACACAGCAGTGAGCTGATACATTAATGTTACAGCTAAATATATTAATTTATCTTAAAATATTTTTTATATTAAAATTGTAAGAGGCTTATTTCGCTACGTAAAGCAGGTAGCACTTCTTCGTACTGTCGGCCACCTGAAGTTTGCTTATGTTAAATTTGAAAGACACACCACACCGCATTCGCCGGGGAGCGCGACGTCGTCTTCCTCGCACAGCGGCTTACACGCGATTTACTCGTATTCTACGCCGCTTCTAAATATCGAATCGAATATAATATAGTCGAGGTCTCGTACCTCCTTATATGGGGCCCTCGGAACGTATTATCGCCCCCTTCTGTTGTCGACGGTCTTCGTCCACAGGGGTCGGAGTGCAGCGTTGGTGCAGCAGCAGTCTCTGCGCCAGCTTCGCAGCATCGTCGTTGTCTACCTACTCAGTTACCTACCTACCTAGACAGTTGTACATATTTATTTATTAAACTATCTCAATTTCAAAGTAAATTTATCTTTTAATGAAACCTATCGATCTTATATATAACGCAGCAAATAAACCTATACTCTATACATTTAAGGTATAATATTGTATGTATGTGACACCCGAAGCCTCTACTTCCAATCGCGTAACTATATCGTAATTTGTATGGAGTAACGTATTTTTTTTTAATATATATAAAATAAGGGTAACAAATACGTACACAATTCACCTACTGGTGATAACGGTGGGGTCGGTAACGACCTGGACAAAGATTCAAGATGCGTGGCCACTTCTGAAGACTATAAGTTTTCTATTGAAATATAGCACGAAATATATCTTTTTTAACTTGCCCACCAACATAAGATGTTTTTACACAGATGGCGACTAACGAGCACAGAGTTCACTTGATAATAAATGAGTACTGCGACTCTTCGTAATATGTAAATTATTTATAATATAATTAAGATATGAGTTTTAGTGATACAACGTTTTTTTTTTTAAACAAACCCTTTTTTTATAATCTTATTTTATACTCGTGGTTTTTTGTGTCGTACTTGGGATGACGAACCAGTTCATCTGATTTTAGGTAACGTGTGCGCCCCATAAAAACAAATATGAATCTTATTTTGATGGAATAAGATCCTTAAAGTATAATATATATCGTAGATCAAATTGAACTTACAAAAGAACAAAGTTAAAGAAACAATTTCAAAAATGGAGGATTCAAGTTTATTTGATAAAATATTTCAAATATTCCTTTCATTGTTACAAAACAGGATTAAGCCCGTGGGAAGGTTTCATGCTTACAAAAACTGAAGTTATTGATACTTTTTCACATGAAAACACCCTTAAATTGTTAAGTTAATTGTTAAGTGTTACTCGTATATTTGTGGGACTTCGGAGTGCAGGCAGAGATTTCGATGCCGATAACCCCTAGTCGGGGGTATGGTAGAGTATCTCTACCCGACCCTCCGACGTAACAATCGATAGAGGGCATGCGCGATTCGATACGGTGACGTACCGTCTCGTTCCCGGCGGGTTTAACGGACACGGAGGTGGTCGCTGACGAGGAGGATGGCATCTGGGATCAACGGTGGCCCAGAGCTTGACGAGGGCTAAGGCTGGCCTTCCAAAACCCGCCGATCTGGAGCGGGAGATGGAGGCCACGTCGACCACGGACCTGGATGCCTTCATCCGGTCGTCCTTGCTGGCGGTGGACAAGGTTGCCGACAAATCGGGCAACCTCAAGGGCTCATTCGTCCACAGCCTACGAATGGCGACCCGATTTGTGGAGGTGGCCACATCGGAACTGGCGCGGAGGGTGGCCCAGCCCCCCAACGTCGAGAGGCTCGAGCGGGAGAATGCTGAGCTTCGCTCGCAATTGGCCGAGCTCTCGACGAAGGTGGGGAGGCTTTCGGAGGAGCTCGGCGCTCTCCGGATGCGAGGGGAACATCAGGCAGCCATGCCTCCTCCTCAGCGGGCCCCTAGCGCTCCGAGGACAAAGAACGCAGAGGAAGGGCTGATGGAGCGCTTGGGAGCGCTCGTAGAGGCAAGATTGGCTGCGTTCGAGGCAAGGATATTCCCGGAGAGGGCAACCCGGCCTCCCCTGAAAGCGAGACCGGGGCAAACTACTATAAACTAAATCCGCAGCCGGTGCAGGAGGCACCGTCGCACTCGCGGAAGACAAACACGAAGAAGAAGCCCTCTCACCCTCCGGTGGCTGAGCTGCCTCCAGTGGTGACACCGAGGCCACTAAAGGACGTGCCCGCAAGCACATCGTGGGCACAGGTGGCCAAGAAGGCCAAAAAGCCTAAGGCCCAACAGGCAGCGGCCCCTGCGGCCACCAAGGCAAAAACGGCGAAGCCCATACGCACACCGTCCACAGCTGCCGTGACGGTGACGCTGCCGACTGGCTCCTCCACCACTTACGCAAAAGTGATGGGGGTAGCCAAGTCGAAGATAAGGCTGGCGGACATCGGCATTGAGACTGTTCGCCAAAAACGGGCTGTGACCGGTGGTCTCCTCTTGGAGATCAGCGGTCCCGAGGCAGTTCGAGGGCGGACGGTCTCGCGGCAAAATGCGTGAGGTCCTTCAGAGCTGGATGTCGAATTGGCCGCCCGGTCAAGTCGGGCGACATTCGGGTGAAGGACCTCGACGATGCCGTCAGCCCGAGCGAGGTCGCAGCGGCTGTGGCAAAGGCTGGAGGGTGTTCGGTGGACGACGTTAAGGTCGGAGAGGTCCACCGAACACCCATGCGTATGGGCACGTGCTGGGTACGGTGCCCCGCGGCAGCTATTGCACAAGTTGGTGACCGCCGGACGCGTAAGCGTGGGCTGGGGTTCTGCTCGGGTAGAGCAGTTAGAACCAGGCCCATGCACTGCTTCCGGTGCCTGGAAAAGGGACACGTGGGCAGTAGGTGCCCTAACCAGGTAAATCGGAGCACGCGTTGCTACGCTTGTGGGGAGACCGGGCACAGGGCCAAGGAGTGCAGAGCTCCTGCTCTCAAATGTCCACTGTGCTCGGACCTGGGGCTGCCCTCTAACCATCGTCTTGGTAAGAGGTGCGCCCCACCACAGAAGAGAGGTAGGAAGGACAAGGAGAGTCCTCCTGCCTCCACAAGCGTGGCAGTTCCGGCGGCACCAGCCGCAACCCCGAGCACCAGCTCGGGAATGGAGGTCGCGTAGGCCTCTTCGCACCCCTCAAGGTCCTTCAGAGCAACCTGAACCGCAATGCTCACCATTTGTTTATGCATTTGTAAATGTTTCATGGGTCTGAAATAAAATTTATTTAAATAATATTATCCCTGAGCAACGTTGTCACTATATAACGTTTGTATACTACGAGGGTACCACTATTGCTATGGGCAACCTTAGCTGTGGCAGGATAATGCTATCCTAGAATATTAAAATTGATAGTATACGTCATAATTAGCGATTTGTTTTCTTAAAACTCTTAGAGATTTTTGGTTAATGGTATCACATTATAAAGCTATTGAATAGAACGATGTTTTCAATTAAGTTAGGTTTATGCATTTTCAGGATTTATTTTGATAGTATTACTAAAATAAATACAGTAATACACAAAGATATATACATACACAACTATACTATATATAATACTTTTTGAATCTTAGATTTCATAAATCATGATCATCTCAAATCTTTTTTGAGAATAGATATAAATTTCATGGGCCACAAGGTCAGTTGCCATAAGGTAAGCGTGCTCGTTTTCACCTCTAATATTAAAAAAAAGAAAACATCTACAACATCGAAACTGTTGCAAGTGCATTTCCGGCTATTGAGTCTTCTATGTGTTCTAAAATACTAAGTCAGAGTCAAACCCCGCTCTCTGACTGTCTCGTACTTCAACGCGGACGGACTCAGGTCTTAAAAGACGAAGTAGCGAACCACTTAAAAAAACACAACGTCGACGTTATACTAGTGCAAGAAACCTTCTTAAAACCTAGCCACAGCGATCCCAAGATCGCAAAGTATAGAACCATCCGTGGAGACAGGCTGACCGCCACCAAAGGCGGCACCCTGATCTACTATAACTATATAATTATATCACTAGTCCACTACTGAACCCATCTACACCGACTGCCACAAAGCATGGTCGTCCTCCATGCTGTTACAATACAAGGTTATCACCCGAATCTTTCTTCTCCATGTGTTATCGGTTCTACGAGCTAATATATGCCATTTCAGCTTACTGATCATTTGTTCTACGTCAGTTGATTTCATCTTACTAATATCTACATTGCAAATTATATCACGCAAAGAAACACCGAGCATTGCCCTCTCCATATCCAAGCTACTTTGAGATTCCTCATACGGCCAGCAGTAAAATATTTGAAGCCAAGTCATTCATTATTTAATAAGTCAAGGATATTTAAAGCGTTTCGTCTCTGATAGTCAAATTTTTGAAACCTCCCAAGTTGTAATGTTAAAAGGAGAGTACAGAGTACGCAATTAAAAAAGTGTACGGTACCTCTGGTGTTCGTAGCGATGTTATTAGCCCTTATAATTACGACATAGCTAGATTAAGTTTAAGCGTACTCGTAACATTTACTCGTACACTATGTGACGAGGTGCCTCCCTCGTCCGTCGATTGTCCTGGGAGACTTCAACGCCCACTCCAGGGCGTGGGGAATCCCAGCGACAGTCGAAGGAGAGACGGTGATGGAATGGGCGGCTGGATTGGACCTCCGATTGGCAAATCGGGGTCCGTAAGCACGTGCGTGCGGTGGCAGGGGGAGTCGGTCGTGGATCTTACATGGGCGACTCCCGCTGCGATGCGCATGTTGTCGGGTTGGCGGGTTGCAGAGGAGGTGGTCACGTTATCCGACCACCGCCATATTTTATTCGATCTTGCAATCCGCCGCCCCGACGCTGTCACCAGTCTACCTATGGGGCAAGTAAGGCTAATAAGAGGCAACCTCGGACATGTAGTTGCAGTATAGGATGACCGCCAATGGATGGAGCGACATATGCAAGTTCATGGGAAGTCGATCAAAGCAGGTGGCTCAGTATCGTGCTTTGTTGCAATTTATGGTAGATCTACACTGCAGTTTGTTTCTACCAGCAGAATGAATGGGTCAAATCTACCCTGGGAGGACTATGCCCTCACAGAAGACTAGCGTAAAATAATAACATGGTGCTGCTGTGTTACGTCTGGTGAGTGCAGGGATACGTAGACCTTTATTACTGGTGACCAGACATTCCATCGCGATCCCCAGGGGTGACAACGCATCTGCATTGTGATTCTTTGCAAAAATTAGTACATACTCATCATATTTTATAATTAACTTACCCGTGGATTTAAATTAATATCTTGTAAGGCCTGTACTCAATATTATCATGTAAAATTTTTGGTATGAATTAAATTTAGAATAACATTACTACAACAACCTTCAGCTATCCAATACTAACTCTTTCCTTTAAAACGTGTTTCTTACGGTTATTGTACCAAAAGGCTCTATAATTTGTAACGCGCAGTAAATGTCATCTGTTGATAACTAGAAAGATATCTTCATGAATGTTATCAATACGGATATCATCGTTTACACCATATCAATTAAATATTATATATTTAGTTAAGTGTCGTATTCTTGTTTCTTAGACTTTAATATTATATTCTCTTCGAGTCGCGAAAGCTCAAAATCTAAGCGCTCGCTTTTAATTCACGGTTCATGTTCAATCCTCGATGGCGAAACCACTGGAATTGTTAATTGCAATTTCAAATGCTGATTAATCACGCGCTCGGCGGTGAAAGAAAATATCGTACGAATATGTATTATATAATTTAAGCTGTCACCTGCATATTAGCTTTGAATAAAAGTTTGTCCTATCAACTACCAGGAGCACTTTAAGCAAATTGATCCCACAGCTTGGATAGCGAACATGAAATGAAAATAAGGTCCGAAACAGTAGAGACTTGTAACTACAGAAATAAAAGATTAGGGTACGAAATTAGCAAATAGCGATTAAGTAAAGAAAATTTTGTGTATTGGTTTTTTAATCTTCTATAACGTTTTGTTACACTAGCGTCAATCAAGCTCATATGACGACGACAATCATGATAATGATGAAATAATGTTGGTTTCCATACATTGCCTAGATACCTTAATGATTCAGATAAAGAAATAAAAGTCAAAATCTTAACAAGTTTAGTGCAAAAAAGAATTATTGAAAAGTCAGTACTACTTTTTTTTTAAAATTGAGAGTAACAAACGAGCATACAGTTCACCTGATGCCAAGTGTTTGCCGCGGCCCATAAAATCTACATTCATCCTTGATAAGGAATCATAATCAAACTGCAGTGTAGCTCTATCAGTGTCGAGCTGTACTTAAAAATAAATAAAAAAGTGACGATGATAATATGAAATTCGCAAATGCGCCGAAACGCCGAAATCTTTTGAACAACATTTGCTTCTATATCTTCTATAGAAATGAGGCCTGTTTTGGTATCAGGGGTTAAGTCTTGAAAAGACGCCCTGTCTCCCAGGAAAAAAAACATTATATAACACTCCGAAATGTTATGAGGATGCGTATGCGCAATAGTTTGCACTACTTTTTTCTTAAAAAAAACTAAGGGGGACAATCGTCCATAAGCACCAAAAACGATCCTCTACAATTTTTTATTTTTTTAAATTACTTTAATATAAACCAATAACATTAATTCTTTTGAATACGACTAACTTCTTCATTCATCTCGCTCACAGAACTCCATCCATCCCGACAATAGTACCATTAATTTATCTGCATACAGATTCCACCTACGGTTTGAGTCCAGTAGAGCGATGTGCGCTATAAGGACAGGATGAGATAAGGTAGAGTTAGCACGTGCAATAGTGTGCAAAGACCAAGATGGTTTACCTCGCTACCAATAACCGGATCTGGTGAACCGGATCCATTCACTAAACATAAGAAACCAGTTGACCATTTCACACTGATAGAAACCAGCCGCACCGTGGTCTTTACGACTGTTCGATTATTACCACGTAGAGAAATCGAAATCAGTGTAAGGTGATTTTAGCGTTCTATCTCAGTGCACAGTAATGACAAATCTTTGTTAAAAATGTATTCCTGTTTTTATGGGGCGCACACGTTACTTAAAATCTGGTTCGTCATCCCAAGTACGACACAAAAAACCACGAGTATAAAATAAGATTATAAAAAAAAGGGTTTGTTTAATAAAAAACGTTGTATTACTAAAACTCAGGTTACTAAAATATGTTAAGTATTTGATGGGTGACCGCTTTAGTAGCTCTCACTGGCGTGCCGCGTGCTTGAGAAGTTAAGCATGTACCGGTTTACTACTGTAACAAAGTGTAATTATGCAATTTTCCACATTTTTTTCCCTTAACACAGTTTGCCTTGTTTATCATTGTGAATTTAAAAATATACTAAATAGCTAGAAATAAATTTACGGCTGTGTTATAATAGCGATGTAGTAAAACAGAATACAGAATTGTTATTTAATTTACTGTGCCCCCGTGCAGAATTAGTTTAGTTCTGCACGGTTCTCTGGAACATGGTTTTTTTTATGTTTATTATTGATTAGGAAGTTTTAAGCATTATACAAAGATTACATATTGATTAAGAAGCACGCAACTGTTTATCCATCTTGATTCCAACATCGCTTAAGCTTCTATAAATTATAGAGATTTAGATGCATGTAAAGCTTCTTCAAGAAATCTAAGATGAGAATAGTATGTTCAAAAGTGCAGCTTATTTGACCCATAAAAACTCTTCCAGCACTCCTGCTGTTGGGGACTTCATCGACAGTGGTAGAGCTACACTATAGTTTATTTCTAGCTGCAGAATGAATGGGTCAGCTCGATCGAGGTAAGACTATGCCCTCATGGAATAACAGCGTTCCATAATTAATAAATATATACATATATATATATATATGTATATATATATATGTATATATATATATGTATATATATATATATATATGTATATATATATATATATATATATATATGTATATATATATATATATATATATATGTATATATATATATATACATATTTATAATACAAAACAATAACGTTAACATAATATTATAATGGACAGCGCACTTGCGGTAATCACTTAACATCGGCTGCGCTGCTCGTTTGCCACCTATTCCATAAAAAATGTATTCAGCTGGATAAAGGTTAGCTGCATAAAGTGTTCTTTCACTGGTTTTAAATAATATAACAGTTCTTTTGACACAACAGTTTTTAAAAGAACATTCCACAAGCGATATTAGTGATGGCGTGATAGATTTAAAACTGTAGACTGAAATGTTGAATGACCGATCATTTTGATTATTTATTAATGATACATCTTATAAGTGACCATGTGACCATTGCAGAAACTAAGTAGTCCATAACCCTTAGAATCATATAAAACTATAATGAATTTGTGTATTTACAAGAAATTCATTAGTTTATCGACTGTTTATCTACATGCTTTAAATCGGTTGACGACGAAATATTCTCTCCGTATTTGCACAAATACCCCTGTACTATTTTAACGTCCTGCCTTTCATCACATATATTTAGGTAATAACCAAAAATTACAACCTGATGAGACCTGCACACCAACTACATAATGAAAATATAAAAAAAAAAGGGTTTGTTTAATAAAAAACGTTGTATTACTAAAACTCAGGTTACTAAAATATGTTAAGTATTTGATGGGTGACCGCTTTAGTAGCTCTCACTGGCGTGCCGCGTGCTTGAGAAGTTAAGCATGTACCGGTTTACTACTGTAACAAAGTGTAATTATGCAATTTTCCACATTTTTTTCCCTTAACACAGTTTGCCTTGTTTATCATTGTGAATTTAAAAATATACTAAATAGCTAGAAATAAATTTACGGCTGTGTTATAATAGCGATGTAGTAAAACAGAATACAGAATTTTTATTTAATTTACTGTGCCCCCGTGCAGAATTAGTTTAGTTCTGCACGGTTCTCTGGAACATGGTTTTTTTTATGTTTATTATTGATTAGGAAGTTTTTAAGCATTATACAAAGATTACATATTGATTAAGAAGCACGCAACTGTTTATCCATCTTGATTCCAACATCGCTTAAGCTTCTATAAATTATAGAGATTTAGATGCATGTAAAGCTTCTTCAAGAAATGATGACGGATCCATACACTGACCAAACGAAACACAACAGCATTATGCTGCTATTTCATGATGATATCCTGTGAAAACGTAGTCCATCCCCGGTAGAGCCGACTTATTCATAATACAGCATAAAACTACCGACAACGTGACTCATCTTGTAAATGCGCAAGTGTTAATCGACTTAGATTCAAACGCAGGCATTTCACTGCAGCCATATACTCTAACCACTACCCCATGGAGTAGTCAAATCAATATATTAATAAGAAGTAAGTACAAGTACTTAAAGCATCATCGTTATAGGTCTCTAATATATCATTATTTATTTATTTAACTTTCATCTACACACAGTATTTCTTCAAGAAATCTAAGATGAGAATAGTATGTTCAAAAGTGCAGCTTATTTGACCCATAAAAAACTCTTCCAGCACTCCTGCTGTTGGGGACTTCATCGACAGTGGTAGAGCTACACTATAGTTTATTTCTAGCTGCAGAATGAATGGGTCAGCTCGATCGAGGTAAGACTATGCCCTCATGGAATAACAGCGTTCCATAATTAATAAATATATACATATATATATATATATATAAATATGTATATATATATATATATATATATATAAAAATATTTATATATATACATATTTATAATACAAAACAATAACGTTAACATAATATTATAATGGACAGCGCACTTGCGGTAATCACTTAACATCGGCTGCGCTGCTCGTTTGCCACCTATTCCATAAAAAAATTGTATTCAGCTGGATAAAAGGTTAGCTGCATAAAGTGTTCTTTCACTGGTTTTTTAAATAATATAACAGTTCTTTTGACACAACAGTTTTTAAAAAGAACATTCCACAAGCGATATTAGTGATGGCGTGATAGATTTAAAACTGTAGACTGAAATGTTGAATGACCGATCATTTTGATTATTTATTAATGATACATCTTATAAGTGACCATGTGACCATTGCAGAAACTAAGTAGTCCATAACCCTTAGAATCATATAAAACTATAATGAATTTGTGTATTTACAAGAAATTCATTAGTTTAACTCGACTGTTTATCTACATGCTTTAAATCGGTTGACGACGAAATATTCTCTCCGTATTTGCACAAATACCCCCTGTACTATTTTAACGTCCTGCCTTTCATCACATATATTTAGGTAATAACCAAAAAATTACAACCTGATGAGACCTGCACACCAACTACATAATGAAAATATAAAAAAAAATAAACCGTATCGTAAGACGGGTTTAAAATATTTCGCTAAATTTTTACGTACAAACGTGTATTAGATAACAACTGGAGCTTTAAATTACTTACAAATTTGTCAAAGCATCTGGTATAACGAAATCAAACAAATATGAATCTTATTTTGATGGAATAAGGTCCTTAAAGTATAATATATATCGTAAATCAAATTTAACTTACAAAGAACAAAGTTAAAGAAACAATTTCAAAAAATGGAGGATTCAAGTTAATTTGATAAAATATTTCAAATATGCCTTTCATTGTTACAAAACAGGATTAAGCCCGTGGGAAGGTTTCATGCTTACAAAAACTGAATGTGAAAATGTTATTGATACTTTTTCACATGAAAACACCTCCATCGTAGCCTACGCTATAGCTAACAGGAACTGAAGGACTGTCTCATTACCTGAGTCATGGTTTATTTGAAATGATTTCTGAATTTTCAAAGCCATGGAATATAAAACATTTGTAAAGAAGTTCCAAATATTTCATTCAAAATTAAACAAAAACCTAACGGAGCCAGTCCATATTGCAAATTACTTTTCATATATTCAGAGCTATTATTTTAAGATTATTGTAAATTGTCATACTTACAGTTTCTGGATTTTGATAAAGTGAAACAACGTAACCTATTTATCATATTTACTAATTTTTCAGTTTATTTCAGTCCTCTTCAATATCTTCGAATCAATCACTACCGCATCCAGGCTCGTGTACCCACAAACCTTTTTCACCCAGTCTTTTCACCCTGTCAATAAAAGTCAAACCGAGTTTGATACCAGTTTAAAAAAAGCATCAAAGTGTAAAAAATACTTACAAATACTACCACAGCGATTCTCCCAGGGAAAAACGCCCTTACATAATGGCAACTCGAAATAGCATAACGCTGCTATGTATGGTTGGTGAGTGTAGGGATCCTATTTTTCATGAGGGATATGCCTAAGTAAACCTCTCGGGGGCAAGGATGGGTCATATTGGACTCTTACCAAATAATACCCCATGGTGTTACTCCTTCGCCGCGTATGGCGGGGCACGGGAACGCTTTCACGCACATCCGCGATCCTTCCTGCACTGGTCACCCAGACAGCCACTCCTCCGGGGGAGGACAATTCCCCTCTACACCCTTCCAGGCAGACGTGGTGGTAACATCAACATAAGTTCACAGGGATGTCTGCGTATGTACATCTTTAATTTTTCGTGGAGACAGATGCAGATGTTATGGGTCACAGTTATGATTTTCCATCATGAACCCATAATATTATAAAAATTCCTTTATGATTACATAGTGTACGAGTAAATGTTACGAGTACGCTTAAACAATCTAGCTATTATTGTCGTAATTATAAGGGCTAATAACATCGCTACGAACACCAGAGGCACCGTACACTTTTTAATTGCGTACTCTGTACTCTCCTTTTAACATTACAACTTGGGAGGTTTCAAAATTTGACTATCAGAGACGAAACGCTTTAAATATCCTTGACTTATTAAATAATGAATGACTTGGCTTCAAATATTTCATTCAAAATTAAACAAAAACCTAACGGAGCCAGTCCATATTGCAAATTACTTTTCATATATTCAGAGCTATTATTTTAAGATTATTGTAAATTGTCATACTTACAGTTTCTGGATTTTGATAAAGTGAAACAACGTAACCTATTTATCATATTTACTAATTTTTCAGTTTATTTCAGTCCTCTTCAATATCTTCGAATCCAATCACTACCGCATCCAGGCTCGTGTACCCACAAACCTTTTTCACCCAGTCTTTTCACCCTGTCAATAAAAGTCAAACCGAGTTTGATACCAGTTTAAAAAAAGCATCAAAGTGTAAAAAATACTTACAAATACTACCACAGCGATTCTCCCAGGGAAAAACGCCCTTACATAATGGCAACTCGAAATAGCATAACGCTGCTATGTATGGTTGGTGAGTGTAGGGATCCTATTTTTTTCATGAGGGATATGCCTAAGTAAACCTCTCGGGGGCAAGGATGGGTCATATTGGACTCTTACCAAATAATACCCCATGGTGTTACTCCTTCGCCGCGTATGGCGGGGCACGGGAACGCTTTCACGCACATCCGCGATCCTTCCTGCACTGGTCACCCAGACAGCCACTCCTCCGGGGGAGGACAATTCCCCTCTACACCCTTCCAGGCAGACGTGGTGGTAACATCAACATAAGTTCACAGGGATGTCTGCGTATGTACATCTTTAATTTTTCGTGGAGACAGATGCAGATGTTATGGGTCACAGTTATGATTTTCCATCATGAACCCATAATATTATAAAAATTCCTTTATGATTACATAGTGTACGAGTAAATGTTACGAGTACGCTTAAACTTAATCTAGCTATTATTGTCGTAATTATAAGGGCTAATAACATCGCTACGAACACCAGAGGCACCGTACACTTTTTTTTTTAATTGCGTACTCTGTACTCTCCTTTTAACATTACAACTTGGGAGGTTTCAAAAATTTGACTATCAGAGACGAAACGCTTTAAATATCCTTGACTTATTAAATAATGAATGACTTGGCTTCAAATATTTCATTCAAAATTAAACAAAAACCTAACGGAGCCAGTCCATATTGCAAATTACTTTTCATATATTCAGAGCTATTATTTTAAGATTATTGTAAATTGTCATACTTACAGTTTCTGGATTTTGATAAAGTGAAACAACGTAACCTATTTATCATATTTACTAATTTTTCAGTTTATTTCAGTCCTCTTCAATATCTTCGAATCCAATCACTACCGCATCCAGGCTCGTGTACCCACAAACCTTTTTCACCCAGTCTTTTCACCCTGTCAATAAAAGTCAAACCGAGTTTGATACCAGTTTAAAAAAAGCATCAAAGTGTAAAAAATACTTACAAATACTACCACAGCGATTCTCCCAGGGAAAAACGCCCTTACATAATGGCAACTCGAAATAGCATAACGCTGCTATGTATGGTTGGTGAGTGTAGGGATCCTATTTTTTTCATGAGGGATATGCCTAAGTAAACCTCTCGGGGGCAAGGATGGGTCATATTGGACTCTTACCAAATAATACCCCATGGTGTTACTCCTTCGCCGCGTATGGCGGGGCACGGGAACGCTTTCACGCACATCCGCGATCCTTCCTGCACTGGTCACCCAGACAGCCACTCCTCCGGGGGAGGACAATTCCCCTCTACACCCTTCCAGGCAGACGTGGTGGTAACATCAACATAAGTTCACAGGGATGTCTGCGTATGTACATCTTTAATTTTTCGTGGAGACAGATGCAGATGTTATGGGTCACAGTTATGATTTTCCATCATGAACCCATAATATTATAAAAATTCCTTTATGATTACATAGTGTACGAGTAAATGTTACGAGTACGCTTAAACAATCTAGCTATTATTGTCGTAATTATAAGGGCTAATAACATCGCTACGAACACCAGAGGCACCGTACACTTTTTAATTGCGTACTCTGTACTCTCCTTTTAACATTACAACTTGGGAGGTTTCAAAATTTGACTATCAGAGACGAAACGCTTTAAATATCCTTGACTTATTAAATAATGAATGACTTGGCTTCAAATATTTCA
>JAGSMU010000390.1:0-30924 GCA_029286865.1 Teinopalpus imperialis
GTAATTTTATTCCATTTGAAAAAATTTCATGCCTTCGTTTTCGGCCTGATTTTGTAGCCTAACCTAACCTAACCTAACCTATTCTAACCTAGCCCTAACCACCTATATCTTTGTGTGTGTAGAGTCTTAAGCATTCCAAATTGGTTTTGTTTAGCATTTGTTCAGTGTAATCGTTAGACAGTCATCCTGCGCCGCATTTAAGCCATTTCTAGTCTAGTTGTAATCAGTTATTTTTAGTTTCATAATTACGTAATTTTATTCCATTTGTAAAAATTTTCATGTCTTCGTTTTTCGTGCTGATTTTGTAACCTAATCTAACCTAATCTAACCTATCCTAACCTAACCCTAACCACCTATATCTTTGTGTATTAGAGTCTTAAGCATTCCAAATTGGTTTTTTGTTGTAGCATTTGTTCAGGGTAATCGTTAGTGATCATCCTGCCACGCCGCATTTAGGCCATTTCTGAGTCTAGTTGTAATCAGTTATTTTTAGTTTCATGAATTACGTAATTTTGTTCATTTTGTAAAATTTTCATGTCTTCGTTTTTCGTGCTTTGATTTGTAACCTAATCTAACCTAATCTAACCTATCTAACCTAACCCAACCACCTATATCTTTGTGTATTGAGTGTAGAAAGCATTCCAAATTGGTTTTGTTGTAGCATTTGTTCAGGGTAATCGTTAGACAGTCATCCTGCTGCGCCGCATTTAGGCCATTTCTAGTCTAGTTGTAATCCAGTTATTTTTAGTTTCATAATTACGTAATTTTATTCCATTTGTAAAATTTTCATGTCTTCGTTTCGTGCTGATTTTGTAACCTAACCTTTTTTTTTTTTAGCGTGGGGAAATGCCTGCATACCCGCCCTCATGAGGGCAAGGGCAGGTTATGTCGGACTCGCACCGACTAAAACCCCCGGTGGTCGCCACCAACGCTCGCGGGGGTCGCGGGATCTCCGTTAGGAGACAACCGCAACCCCTGCGCTTCGCTGGGATAGCCCGTCCGGGGGCGTGCGTGAAGATCAGCACCCCAGAACCCTCCACGGAACTATCACGACGACACGGTACCATCGTGCCGTCGTCCTCGAGGGTCGCTCATACTGGACGGTCCGGAGCCCCACTCCGATCGTCAGCGACCGTAAGGGGCCCCGTTTACGGTAAGGGGATCACCGATAGGAGGCCGTGACGAGGCGCGCAGGCGCGCGTCGGCAAATCTCCAACAGGATCGGTCACTCTCTCTGTTCGCTCCGGCAGCCTCCTTCCGGACCGTACGGTCTCGCAGAAGGCTACGGCCCTCCGCATATTCCCCGCGCAGCATCGCCGACACGACTACTGGCGGGACAGGTTCCGTCGATGTGACCGACCAAGACCGCCGCTCGGCCTACCCACGCCGGGCAAGCGGCGAGCGTGTGCGATGCGGAGTCTTGGTCGTTGCCGCCACAATGGAGGCAATTCGCCGTCGCCTCGCGACCGATCTTACACAGGTAATCACCGAAGCAACCGTGCTTGATCACCTGCGTAAGTCTAATAGGTGAGTCTTCCTCCTCCTTCCTAACCACCTATATCTTTGTGTATTAGAGTCTTAAGCATTCCAAATTGGTTTTTTGTTGTAGCATTTGTTCAGGGTAATCGTTAGACAGTCATCCTGCGCCGCATTTAGGCCATTTCTAGTCTAGTTGTAATCAGTTATTTTTAGTTTCATAATTACGTAATTTTTATTCCATTTGTAAAATTTTCATGTCTTCGTTTTTTTCGTGCTGATTTTGTAACCTAACCTTTTTTTTTTTTGTTATCGGAAATCTTCCCGAAAGATACCTGCCTCCTGGGGAGAGACAGGGTTATGTGGTATTCTAACCACTAAAACCCCAGTGGTCATCCTCGGTGCGACATTTAGGGGGCTCCGGGATCTCCATAGGAACGCACCGGTGCCCCTCTGCCACGGTGCCTGAGCACGTCCCTGGGGGAGGAGTCAGACCTCCTCGCACCCTCGCGGTGCTACGGGAACTCGAGACCACTACGGGTTGCGTCCTTCCCGGGATTCGCTTTGGTGGTCAAACCCCCACCCTGACCACCCGCAGTTGAATCTGCCTGGTCGCCTTGCGACAGGCGGGGTACCTTAGCCTATTCTTATGCCCGGGACTAAGGGCTGACGGGCCGGAGCGTACGTTGCCACCGCCCCGGCGTCGCCCGTCTCCGAGCGGGATCGGCCTCTCCCCATTTGCACTCGGCGGTCCTCAACTTCTGTACCATGACGGCTTCCACAGAGACCAGCGCCTTCCACGCGCCTTTATCCGCCAGCGCAGCCGCTTCTGCGACCCGGCGGAGAGAGATCTGCCCGATCCTCTGGACCAGGATCCGTCGCTCGGACTCCCACGCAGGGCACTCGGCGGCGTGTGCTGTGCGGAATCCGGCCCCCGCCACAGTGGTGGCATTGCGTTGTCGATTCGCGTCAATCCTGTTCCGGGTATACCAGAAACACCCGTGCCCGGTGGTACCTGCGTCGATCGGTGGCGTGCGCCTCTTCCCCGCTCGCAGCCAGGCTTCGGCTCGGCGAGGCGCTGGCTTCGATGCGCGCTGGCGCGAAGCGAGGCTCATGGAGCCTCTCGCGCCACACTCGCGTAGCGCCCGTCTGCGCTCCTGCCTTCGCACCTCGCGCCCGCATCAGGGGCTCGGCTGCACTCCTGGGAAGACGAAGGCGGGCATACACCCGCGCATCCATCTCCGCCAAGATGTCAAAGGTGGAAACCGAGCTAGGACAGTGGCCGCCTCGAAGATATCGTACGATATCCTCGTGCGATCCTGATGGCCATCCTTCGCTGCAGGCTATTGAGCTTAGCTCTGCGGCGACGGACACCGATGAGTCGATGTGACCATACGGGCGCGCAGAAGGCATCGATCGCACGACGCCCGCGGCTCAGAGGCGGCGGACTCCTTCCCTGGGGCCCCGGGGTGGGTAGCAGCTGGTGCGTGGCGCCACTACCCTCTCGATCTTGGGGACCAGGCGGTCGAAGTGCTCCTCGAAGCCCCAGCGACCGTCCAGGATGAGACCGAGATATTTCATCACCGGTCCCACCCGGACTTGCACGTCACCAACGCGAACCGACAAGCTGGGTGGTTCCCTCCCTCTGGGAGTTTGTGGAACCAAAGCGCCTCGGTCTTATGAGGCGCTATCCGGAACCCAGCTCGTGGATTTTATCGACGCATGCCACCAAGCTCAGCAAACCCGGATGGTTGCTGAAGCTGTCCCCGTCGGCCAGTACCAGAGTGTGTCATCTGCGCCAGCAGACGGCACTAACACCGGCAGGAGATCAATACCAGGACCGCGTCGTACGCGAGGTTCCACATTGCGGACCCAACACGGATCCCTTGTGGAACCCACAGTTCACCTCCCTCCAGATTGGACAGACGCGTCCCGACCCACGTACCGGATGCACCTGTCGTGCAAGTACGCCCCAGCGATGCGCAGCAGGTAGGGAGCACGCGATGGTATGCGCCAGAGCCTCCCTAATGGTTACCCAGGGCAGCCCGAATTAAAGGCATTGACTATGTCAAGATTGACCGCCAATGCCACACCGCCCCGGGCAACTGCCTGCTGCGACTGCTCTCGGACGCGAAGGATCGCGTCCGCAGTCGATCGCGCGCCTGCCGAAAGCCGGGTGGCTGTCCGACGGGTCAGAGACCCCACTTGACGCAGGTGCGTGTTGGGGCGGGCGGCAATTATCGCTCGAACAATTTGCCCGCCTCATCCAGCAAACAAATGGGTCGGTACGCGGAGGAGATTCAGCGATCCTGCCATCTTTCCTCAAGAGCACCATCCTTGCCTCTTTCCAGGCAGAGGGGAAGACACCGACACTTAAGGCAGCTGTTGAACAGCTGTCTCAGTCTTCAACCCAGCTGCGGAAGAGCGATCACCCAGGCCCGACCAGGAATCCCGTCGGGGCCTGGGGCCGTATTCCTTTCTCCGAGGCGCCTCACGGCTCGGTCCAGCTCCTCGTTGGTCACCCCAACTCATCAGACCACGCGACCTCGTCTGATCCGCAATGTTGAGGGTGCGGGAACGCCCTGGACCCTAGGGAAGAGAGTGTCCACAACTCTTCCAACGAAAGTGGTCAGGTTTCCGTCAGCGGAGGACCCATGGTCGAACTTGCCTGAGTACGATTTTGTACAGCCGCCCCCATGGGTCCTGTTCAGCGAGAGTTCGCTCCGGAACCAGCCCTAGCATCCTCGATTGCGAGTTGGAGCGCTTTTGTGGCGCCTCTATACAGCTCACGCTCTCGCCTTTTCATCGGCAGTGGCTTGCCTTCTTCTGCGGGCTCTGGTGTACTGGCGTCGGGCCCGTAAAGCAGTCCCTGCGCAACTGTGCTATGGCTTCCGACCACCAGTACCGCCCGGTGATTTTGTAACCTAACCTAACCTAACCTAACCTTTTTTTTTTTTTTTTTACATGGGAAATGCCTGCGCATACCCGCCCCGCGAGACGGGCGGGTTATGTCGGACTCGCACCGACTAAAACCCCCACGGTGTTCCTTCGCTCCACCCAAGTACTGTGCATGCGGGTACGCTGGGCATTCTTCCGCGTGCACAGCGGGTGGCGGCCAGTTATTGTGGCCCCGGCAGACTTTGCCCTGTGTTGAGCGCGGGAACACCGGGCGCTCTCACCTCCTTGACTCATACGAGCGACGTTCCCGGAGTCCATCACTCGAGTCGTAAGGGGGGAATCGAGAGTATGCCTATGCTCTCCTCATCCCCCTGCGGCGGCTGTGGAAGATGGTCGGGGTCTCAGGACTTCCTCCTCCATCGGCTGGCTGGTCGGTTGCCGAGGTGGCAGCAGGCGGACGGCCTTTTCCTCGCCTTGGAAGGCGCGTTGCGATTCCCCACCCATCTGGTCCGCCGGTTTCTTAGCGGCGACGCACGCAGCACAACGCGGAGTAGCGGAGCACTGCGCCGCCTTGTGGCCAGGTTGACCACAGCGACAGCTGGCTCCCCGGTCGATCAGTTGCGTCGCACTGAGCCCTCACGTGTCCCGCCTCAAGCAGCGGAAACACCTCAGAGGTGAGGGCTCTACGAGCTCACCTCGGCCACCACCCACGAGACCATCAGACGTCCCCGGCGGCCACCTTTTGGCAGCAGCCACGGGACACCAGACAGAGCCATCGAGGCCTGCGGGATGCCACCAGGACCTCGCTACATAATGGTGTCCTGGGACAGTCGCCAGCCAACGAAACAGCCGCCACCACTTCCTCCACCGAGACCGAGTCATCAAGACCGGACACTTTATCTCGGCGGTCTTTGCCGGTCTTGAGACCCGGACCGCTTTGCCCGCTGCGGTGAGAACCTCCCTCAACTTCTGAGCAGGGGCGTCTGCCTTGTCCCCGCTGTCTGCGCCGGGGATCTCGAACATTCGAGCCTGTGGCGCAGATGCGGAAGCTTATCAGTTATCCCAAGGGCGGCGGGGTTTATTTTCGCCTTCGCCTCGGTGATCACCTCAATGAGGTGACGCCGCTGCCGCAGCCTCCGGCTCCAGTGTAACCACCACAGCGGACGATCGTGGAGTCGCTGATCTTGACCAGTCTCGGTGCGGGTATGCCGGGACCCTTCACCGGTTTCCACCCTTCTTTTTGGCCCTTCTTCACCACCGTCGTCCATGGTTTCTCTACGGACTGCGGCAACGGTGGCAGAGGAAGGAGACTCAGTTACCGTCTTTGGCCTTCCTTCGCGGCCTTGCTCAACCTTCCTTGGGATGCTTCGGGGCCACAGAAGACCCGCTATAGCCGGCTTCACAACGGGCGCCTTTACAGGCGGCTTTGCAGGAACCGGTGCCCGGAAACAGGGGCTGGACGGTGGACCGGGCACCTCATCCGGTCTCTTGTCCGCCGCCAGTGATGGGCGAAGACGCTTCTCCGGAAGGAGACGGTCCTCCAGTGCGGCGAACCTGGCGTTGATCATTGGCCCACCTGGTCAATGATCGAACGCTAACTCCTCTTTCCTGCTCCCTCGGCTTGTTGGGTGGGCGGTCAATTTGCATCCGCAAGTAGGCCACCTCCTTCCTCAATTCTGATACTTCGCTCTGGAGTCGAGCGTTGTCCGCCTGCAGCTTCCTCGTCTCTTCCGAGGTACAGCGTTGCTGCAGAGTCTTAGCGGTCTCGCTTACGTTCTCTGCAGCCTCCTTCAGCGCCTTCACCCAGATGCCCTTTAGGTTTTCGACCTTGTGGCCACCATGGAGATGACGCCGACGCTGTCCTCTATCCTCTTTTGCAGCTCCGATGCCGGCTCGAAGTCGCCATCGTTGGACGACGACTCCGACAGGGTTGACTTCCTGCCGGCGCTGGAGCTGACGAGGCTGATGAGGCGATCTCTGCCTCCGCCTCAACCTCTCCTCCTCTCTCCTTGCCTCCACCCAGCGCCATTTTGGCCTGGGCAAGCCCACATACTCGCCTGTGGTTGGAGGCCGCCCTCGACCTCTTGGCAGTCGCAATCATGCCTTCCCGATCTTTCCTCCTGGCCTATCCTTAAACCATCATCAATCTCAGCGTCCTTAGAAGGACGTTTCCTCCCTATTCCTATCCTCCTCTCGTCGATTGACTCCGCTAAGCATAGAGTCGCTCGTGTCATCGTCACTATCTACCCTCAAGTTTTGTTTTGAATTGCTCATATCTGTTCCCACGATTACAGGACAAAGTAAAGGTCGGTCCCCGGGTGACGCCTATTCCGGTGACAAGGCTACATACTGTGGGGTCGCCTGGTACCCACAGGTTTTAAGACTTCGCTGTCTGATTTTTATAGAGATTTACTCCTCGCGGGCCGGCCAGTTAAGGCAAGCCCTCCGCTCCACTGCACTTCGACGTACCCCATTATCGTCAACACTGGGGTCTTTGACGAAAGTACAGCGGGTTACGGCGCGCTGGGAGAGCCGACGTAACTCCCCAGTTTTGACGGTTGAATGCCCGGCGGCAGTGTGAGTGCACACCGGACCCGTCCACACCACTGAGCATTAGGCACTGGAAACGATATATCGTCACCAGTTCCTAATACCCACCATCATTTGTTGCCTTTCCCCGGATACAGAAATCAAGGAGAAATGCAACCTCCCACAACGCTCGACGGTTGAGTGCCCGGCGGCAGTAAAGCGCACACCGAGCCCGTCCCCACACTGTGAACGGTAGGCACTGCCAACGACGTATCGCCACCAGTTCCAAATGCACCCACTCGATTTTGTTGCCTTTCCCCGGATACTTTGATCAAGGAGAAATGCAACCTCCACCCGCATTGGGCACTGGAAACGATATATCGTCACCAGTTCCTAATACCCACCATCATTTGTTGCCTTTCCCCGGATACTTTGATCAAGGAGAAATGCAACCCCTGCTACTCCGCTGTGCCCTCCGCTTATCAGAGGGACACGCAGAGCAGCTATCCCCCCCTGTCCAGAACATTCGCCACTGGCAACAACATTATCATCACCAGTGCCCAGGGTGCACCGTCCCGGCGTTGCCTTTCCCCGGATACAATGGTATCAAAGGGAAATTCAACGACAGGCACTCGGGGAGGTTTTCTGACGTGGCACCCCAACCTAACCTTTTTTTTTTTTCGTGGGAAATGCCTACGCATACCGCCCCGCGGTGAACGAGGGCAGGTTATGTCGGACTCGCACCGACTAAAACCCCACGGTGTTCCTTCACTCCACCCAGTGCTGTGCATGCGGGTACGCTGTGAGCATTCTTCCGCGTGCACAGCTGGTGGCGGCCAGTTGTGTGGCCTCGGCAGATTTGTCCCTGTGTTGAGAGCGCGCGGGAACACCGGGCGCGCTCTCACCTCGCTGACTCGTGTTGAGCGGCAGACCTCCCCGAGTCCATCGTTCGAGTCGTAAGGGGGGAATTGAGTACGCCTACGCTCTCACCTTTCCCCCCTGCGGCGGCTGTGGAGTGGTCCCAGGGTCGTGGGACGCTTCCTCCTCCATCGGCTGGCTGGTCGGCTGCCGAGGTGGCAACGGGCGGACCGGCCTTTTTCCGGCTTTGGAAGGCGCTTTGCAGGCCTTCCCCCCCATCCTATGGTCCGCCGGTTTCTTAGCGGCGACGCACACGGCACAACGAGGTAGCGGGCACTGTATTGCCGCCAGCCAGGTTGACCACAGCGGCAGCACAGCTCCCCGGTCGATCGGTGCGTCGCACTGAACCCTCACGTGTCCCGCCTCAGAGCAGCGGGAAACACCTTAAGGTGAGGGCTCCACGAGCTTCACCTCGGCCGCCACCATGAGATCGTTAGGCGCCGCTGGCAATACCTTTGGCGGCAGCCACGGGGCACCGGACCCAGGCCATCCAAGGCCTGCGGGATACCGCAGGATCTCGCTGCACTTAATGGTGTCTTTGGGACAGCCGCCAGCCTTCGTCACCGCCGCTACTACATCCTCTGATGTGGTGGAGTCGTCCAGACCGGACACCTTGACTTCTACAGTCTTCGCCGGTCTGGATACTCGCACGCTTTCAATGAGCACCTCGCTCAATTTTTGAGCAAGGGCATCAACCTTTTGTCGCTGTCTGCGCCGGGGATCGTGCCACGAGCCCCGTGGCGCAGATGCAGCGGCTTATCTCCAGTAATACCGAGGGAGGCTAGGTTGATTTTCGCCTTCGCCTCGGTAATTACGTCCAATGTAGGTGACTCCTGCAGCCGCTGCCTCCGGCTCAGGTCACCACCACGGCTGAAGGATCGCTTGAGTCGCAATCTTCCACGGCCTCGTTTGCCAACACTTTTTCGTGACTTTGCCTTCCTTGTTTTGAGCCTTCTAACCACTGTGGTCCAAGGTTGGTCCATGGACTCGGAGTGCAAGTGCTTGAGGGGTCGGGGATCAACTACCTTCTTTGGGCCCTCCTTAATGGCCTCGCTACGTTTCCCTTTAGGGCGCTTTGGGGCTGCCGCAACTGGCGATAGCCGATTTGACGCCAGCCGCCATGATAGGCGGTTTGTCTTAACCGGTGCCCGGGGAGGCGAAGAGCTGGATGAGGACCGGGCCTCTTCCAGCCTCTTGTCCGCCGCTAATGGGGGCGGAGGCGCTTTCCGGCAGGAGGCGGTCCTCCAGCGCGGCAAATCTGGCGTTGATCATTGACCCAACCTGGTCAATGATCAGGCGCACAACTCCTTCTTGCCCTCAGTTTGTTGGCTGGGCCTGTCGATTTTATCCGCAGGTCGGCCACCTCCTTCCTTAGCTGAGATAGCTGCGCCCAGGCGAGCATTTTCGGCCTGCAGCTTCGCGTCTCGTCTGAGGTACAGCGTCGCTGCAGAGTCTTAGTAACCTCGATGACGTTCTCTGCAGCTTCTTTGAGCGCCTTCACCCAGATGCCTTTCAGGTTCTTCGACCTTGTTGCAACCATGGTGATGACGCTCACGCTGTCCTCTACCCTCTTTTTCTAGCTCCGCCGCCGTCTCGAAGTCGCCATCGTTGGACGACGACTCCGACAGGGTTGTTATCCTGCCGGCGCGGGCTGACGGGAACTGTCTTTCGATCTCGCCTCCGCCTCCACCCTCATTTCCTCTTCTTTTTGCGGCCGCCAATGCCATTTTGGCAGGCCAGGAATACGTATTCCCCTGTAGTTGGTGGTCGCCCACGACCTCTCTTGGCAGACACCGTCGTAGTCTGGCTGTTCTTTCCGTCCTGGCCCATTGCCGGACCGACACCCATCTCTGCGTCCTTAGAAGGACGTTTCCTCTACAATGCTTCTTCTCTCATCGAGTGACTCCACGCTGAGCATAGAGTCGCTCGTGTCGTCGTCACTGTCTACCCTCAGATTTTTGTTTTGTTTGTACTCATAACTGTTCCCCACGATTGTGGACGAAATAAAAGGTCGGCCCCGGGTTACGCCATTCCGAGGGCAAGGCTACATACTGTGGGGTCGCCTGGTACCCACAGGTTTTCAAGACTTCGCTGTCTGATTATTTTATAGAGGTTTACTCCTCGCGGGCCGGCCAATTAAAGGCAAACCCTCCCGCTCCGCTGCACTTCGACGTACCCCATTATCGTCAACACTGGGGTCTTTGACGAAAGTACAGCGGGTTACGGCGCTTCAGGAGCCGACGTAACTCCCCAGTTTTGAACGGTTGAATGCCCGGCGGCAGTGTGAGTGCACACCGAGCCCGTCCCTCCACTATGAGCATTAGGCACTGGAAACGATATATCGTCACCAGTTCCTAATACCCACCATCATTTGTTGCCTTTCCCCGGATACAGAAATCAAGGAGAAATGCAGCCTCCCACAACGCTCGACGGTTGAGTGCCCGGCGGCAGTAAAAGCGCACACCAGGCCCGTCCCCACACTGTGAACATTAGGCACTGCCAACGACGTATCGCCACCAGTTCCCAATGCACACCCTCATTTTGTTGCCTTTCCCCGGATGCTTTGATCAGAGATAAGCCTCCACTCGCATTGGGCACTGAGAACGACGTATCGTCACCAGTTCCTAATACCCACCATCATTTGTTGCCTTTCCCCGGATACAGAAATCAAGGAGAAATGCAACCTCCGCCACGCATTGGGCACTGAGAACGACGTATCGTCACCAGTTCCTAATACCCACCATCATTTGTTGCCTTTCCCCGGATACAATAGTATCAAGGGAAATTCAACGACCAGGCACTCGAGGAGGTTTTCTGACGTGGCACCCCACCCCAACCTTTTTTTTTTTTTTCGTGGGAAATGCCTACGCATACCCGCCCCCGCGGACGAGGGCAGGTTATCGGACTCGCACCGACTAAAACCCACGGTGTTCCTTCGCTCCACCCAAGTACTGTGCATGCGGGTACGCTGTGACATTCTTCCGCGTGCACAGCGGGTGGCGGCCAGTTATTGTGGCCCCGGCAGACTTGGCCCTGTTTTGAGAGCGCGCGGGAACACCGGGCGCGCTCTCACCTCGCTGACTCATTCGAGCGACAGACTTCCCCGAGTCCATCACTCGAGTCGTAAGGGGGAATCAGGTATGCCTACGCTCTCCTCATCCCCTGCGGCGGCTGTGAAGTGGTCCCGGGTCGTGGGACAGTTCCTCCTCCATCGGCTGGCTGGTCGGTTGCCGAGGTGGCAACGGGCGGACCGGCCTTTTCCCGCTCTTTGGTTTTAGCAGAGCAGGCCTTCCCTCCCATCCTGTGGTCCGCTGGTTTCTTCGCGGCGACGCACACCGGCACAACGCGGGGTGGCGGAGCACTGCACCGCTTTGTGGCCAGGCTGACCACAGCGAAGCAGAGCTCCCCGGTCGACTGCAGCGTCGCACTGAGCCCTCACGTGGCCCGCGCTAGAACATCGGAAGCACCTCAGAGGTGAGGGCTCCACCAGCTTGACCGCGGACGCCACCCAGGATACCATAAGGCGCCCGTCGGCTGCCACCTTTGGCGGCAGCCACGGGGCACCGGACCCGGAGCCATCCCAAGGCCTGCGGGATACCGCAGGATCTCGCTGCACTTCACAGCTTCCTTGGGACAGCCGCCAGCCTTTGTCACAGCCGCCACTACTTCCTCTGCTGTGGCAGAGTCATCAGACCGGAGACCTTGATCTCAGCAGTCTTCGCCGGTCTGGATACCCGCATCGCTTGCCCGCCGCTGCTAGCACTTCGCTCAGTTTTTAGCGAGGGCGTCCGCCTTTTGTCGCTGTCTGCGCCAGGGATCTCGAACATTCAGGCCCCGTGGCGCAGATGCGGAATCATCTCGAGATTATACCGAGGGCGGCGGGTTAATCTTCGCCTTCGCCTCGGTAATAACTTCGATGTAGGTGACTCCTGCAGCCGCTGCCTCCGGCTCCAGGGTCACCACCACAGCAAACTTCGCGGAGTCGCGATCTTGACCGCCTTCGGCTTGCCAACACTCTTCGTTGCCTTCCCTCCTTGCCTTTAAGTCCCTTCCCAACTACCGTGGTCAGGGCGTCCATGGACTGAGGTGCTGGCGACAGGGGGTCGGGCCTCTTCCTTCTTCTTGCCCTGGTTAGCGGGCTCATCCTCTTTCCATAGGGCGTTTCGGGGCCGTGACACCTGCAGCGACAGCCGGTTTTACACTAGCCGCCTTGACAGGCGGTTTTGCATTTTAACCGGTGCCTGGGCAGGTGCAGGGCAGGACGAGGACTGGGCACTGCCTCCCGGTCTCCTATCCGCCGCCAGTGGAGGGCGAAGGCGCTTCTCGGGCAGGAGACGATCCTCCAGCGCCGCGAACCTGGCGCTGATCATTGACCTACCTGGTCAGCGTCAGACGCACGAAGCTCATCTTGCCCGCTCCCTCGATGTGTTGGCTTGGGCGCGTGTCCACCTGCATCCGCAGGTATGCCACCTCCTTCCTCAATTCGGACACTTCGCCTTGGAGGCGAGCGTTGTCCGCCTGCAACTTCGTCGTCTCCTCTGAGGTACAGCGGCGCTGCAGAGTCTTAGTGGTCTCACTAACGGTCTCTGCAGCCTCCTTCAGCGCCTTCACCCAGATGCCCTTCAGGTTCTTAGACCTTGTGGCCACCATGGAGATGACGCCGACGCTGTCCTCAATCCTCTTTTGTAGCTCCGATGCCGGCTCGAAGTCGTCATCGTTCGATGTCGACTCCGACAGGGTTGATATCCTGCCGGCACGGAGCTGACGAGACGACGCGGCGATGTCCGCCTCCGCCTCCAACCTCTCCTCCTCCCTTCTGGCTTCCACCAACGCCATTTTGGCCTGGGCCAGTCCCACATAATCGCCCGTTGTCGGAGGCCGTCCTCGCCCTCTCTTGGCAGATGTTGTGCCTTGGCTGCTTCCTCTATTATGTCCTGTTAGAGGACCACCGCTGATTACTGCGTCCTTAGAAGGACGTTTTCTTCCTAACGTTCTCCGCTCGTTGAATGACTCCACGCTGAGCATAGAGTCACTCGTGTCGTCATCACTGTCCATTTCCGTCATGCCTTTTGGTTTTAATTTTTCCATAGTTATTCCCACGATTGTGGACGAAATATAAGGTCGACCCCCGGGTTACGCCATTCCGAGGGCAAGGCTACATACTGTGGGGGTCGCCTGGTACCCACAGGTTTTCAAGACTTCGCTGTCTGATTATTTTATAGAGGTTTACTCCTCGCGGGCCGGCCAATTAAGGCAAGCCCTCCGCTCCGCTGCACTTCGACGTACCCCATAATCGTCAACTCTGGGGTCTTTGACGAAAGTACAGCGGGTTACGGCGCGCTGGGAGAGCCGACGTAACTCCCCAGTTTTGGACGGTTGAGTGCCCGGCGGCAGTGTGAGTGCACACCGGACCCGTCCCACCACTATGAGCATTAGGCACTGGAAACGATATATCGTCACCAGTTCCTAATACCCACCATCATTTGTTGCCTTTCCCCGGATACAGAAATCAAGGAGAAATGCAACCTCCAGCTTATCTCGACGGTTGAGTGCCCGGCGGCAGTAAAACGCACACCGAGCCCGTCCCCACACTGGCATTAGGCACTGCCAGCGACGTATCGCCACCAGTTCCCAATGCACCCTCATTTTGTTGCCTTTCCCCGGATGCTTTGATCAAGGAGAAATGCAACCTCGCGTGGGCACTGAGAACGACGTATCGTCACCAGTTCCTAATACCGCACCATCATTCGGTGCCTTTCCTCCGGATAGCAAATCAGGAAATGCAAACCCCCTGCCACTCCGCTATTGCCCTCCGCTTATCAGAGGGACACGCAAGGCAACTATCCCCTGCCAGAACATTCGCCACTGGCAACAACGTGTCATCACCAGTGCCCATGTCGGACTCGCACCGACTAAAACCCACGGTGGTCGCCACCAACGTGCTCGCGGTCGCTGGGATGTGAAGGAACGCAGCCACCAGCCCTGCGCTTCGCTGGGATAAGCCCGTCCGGGGCGTGCGTGAAGATCGCACCCCAGAACCCTCACGGAACTATCACGACGACACGGTACCACGTCGTGCCGTCGTCCTCCTCAGGGTCGCTCATACTGGACGGTCGGGCCCCACTCCGATCGTCAACTGACCCGTAGGGCCCCGATTTACGGTAGGGGATCACCGATAGGAGGAGGCCGTGACGAGGCTGCCTGAAGCGCCGCGTCGGCAAATCTCCGAGCAGGATCGGTCCTCTCTCTGTCCCGCTCGGCAGCCTCCTTTCGGACCATTACGGTCTCTGAAGGAGGCTGCGGCCCTCCCCACGCCGATTCCCGCGCAGCATCGCGACACGACTGCTGGCGGGGACAGGTTCCGTCGATGTGACCGACCAGACCCGCCGCTCGGCTTCCACGCCGGGCGAAGCGGCGGCGTGTGCGATGCGGAGTCTTGGTCGTTGCCCTTTCCACAGTGGAAGCAATTCGCCGTCGCCTCGCGACCGATCTTACCAGGTAATCACCGAAACAGCCGTCGGTGATCACCTGCGTAAAGTCTGTAAATTGAGTCTTCCTCCTCATCGCTGCATCCAGGCTTCGAGGCCAGGAATGTCCGACAACGCGTTTGCGCGCATTCTATCCTCGCGGAGCCTTGCGCGCCACGTCGCGAATACGATACACGTCGTTCCTGCCGTTTTACCGCCTCAGGCGCCTCTGGCTCGCCACCACCCGCTCTGGCGTAGGACGCGAATCCGGTGATACACCCTCGCGTCATGTCCGCCAATTATATCCAGAGGTGGAAGCGAGCCAGGATTATCACCGCCTCAAACGATACCGGTGCGGTATCCTCCCGGCTACGACCAGTAGCAAGCCCATCCTTCTCTGGACGCTGTAGATTTTCAGGTCACCACGGCGTCGGATAACCAACCTCTTCCTTGAATGGGCGCCCGTACAAGGCTACGGATCGTACGACCAACCCCAGCGTAGAGGCGGCGGACTTCCTCAGTCCCCGAGATTGGAGTAGCAGTCTGTGCATAGCACCCGCTACCCTCGATCTGGGGACCAGGCGCTCAGTGCTCTTCGAAGCCCCAGCGACTGTCAGAGTGAGGCCCAGGTGCTTATTATGCCGCCCACTCTGACTTCCAGACTCACCTGCTCGGACGCACGAGGTCAGGTGGTTCCTGCTCCGCGGCAGTTTGTGGGAACCATGGCGCCTCGGTCTTGAGGGCGCCTCCAGTCCCAACTCGTGGACTTTGGCGACGGTTTCCGCCCCAAGCTCAGCGAGCTCCTTGGTCCTCGAAGAGGTCCCCGCTGGCGAGCCCGCCAACGTGTCGTCCGCGTAACAGACGACATTAACGCCAGCGGAGCTCGACTCATGGGAACAGAGTCGTAGGCGAGATTCCACAGTAACGGGCCTAACACCGACCCCTGTGGAGACCCCCGCACTGGATCTCCTCCGGATCCTCGTACCGTCTCGGTCCCGTACAAGATGCTGTCGCGCGAGTAGTCCTGATCCACGCCTTACGGGTAGGGGGAACACCATGGTGTACAAGTCCCCCTTATCGCGTCCCAGGGCAGGGAATTAAAGGCGTTGACGATATCAATGTTATCGCCAACGCCACGCCGCCCGGGACACAGCCTGCTCCCGACAGGGAGCGGACGCAGAACCGCGTCGATGGTGGAACTAACTCCGTCCGGAAACCGAACTGGTTTCGGCGAGATCGGGACCGACACGCGACAGATGCCCGGTGAGACGGGCGGCAAGAGTCTCGAATGGCGCGGCCTCGTCCAACAGGCATATGGGACAGTGCGCAGAGAATCTGCGACTCTGTCTGCCTTCTTCAAGAGGACCAGTCAGACCTCGCTTCCAGGCCCTAGAGACGAGGAGTTACGGAAGGCAGCTGGTGAATAGCTGCCTCAGCCTGTTTCCGGGGTAGCCAGACTCAACACCCAGACCCGGCCGGGAATTCCGTCGGGTCCCGGCGCGGTATTCCGGCCTCTCAAGCGGCACACGGCTCGGTCAGCTCCTGTGCGGTCACCCCATTTCATCACACCAATGACACGAAGATTGGGGTAGACCGAGGACAACCGACCCTCCGGAAAGAGCGGCTAAAATCCTTCCCAAGAGGCCGGATCGAGAGTTTCCGCACCGGGGCGTCCAAGGACGGAGCTTCCTAGCACCATCCTGTACGGACGCCCCCACGGATCGTCGAGTCCCTCCAGGGCTCTCAGGACCGAGACCTGGCGTTGCAGACGCCTGCAACGCCTTCGTGGCCACTCGATGCACTGCTGGCGTAGAGTCTGGCTATCTCCTCACTCGGGCTCGCCTTCGCCTCCTTCGGGCTCTGGTGTACTGGCGGCGGCTCCGCAAGCAGATCGCTCGCAGCTCCGCGATCTCTGCCGACCACCAGTACACCGCCCCGCGCTTGGGGCGACCGGTCCAGGGCATCGACGCGTCACAAATACGCGTCATCGTGTCTGGGAACCAGTTCGCTTCACTTCCGGATCCGGACGGAACCTCTTCGGCGCTTTCTGGCCGCCTTATCGCGACGTTGGCGGCGGCCCCGAGCAAATCTCGGTCCTGGCCAGCGGGACACCAACACGTCGCGTGTGACTGCCTTCTCGGCGGCTGGTGTCAGCGTCGGGGCGGCGTTGCGAGATCGAGATAAAGAATAACTGGCGGTGGTCGGATAGCGTGACCTCTCTACCAACCCGCCAGCCCGACAACATGCGCATCGCAGCGGGAGTCGCCCATGTAAGATCCACGACCGACTCCCCTGCCACCGCACGCACGTGCTTACAGCGGACCCCGATTTGCCAATCGGAGGTCCAATCCAGCCGCCGTTCCTCACCCACCGTCTCTCCCTTCCGGACTGTCGCTGGGATTTACCCCACGCCCTGGGTGGGCGTTGGAATCTCCCAGGACAATCGACGGACGAGGAGGCTGCGACGCAGAGTGCCACCTCGTCCAGGTACAGCTCGTAGTCGGCGGAAGTGACCTCGCGGGAGAGACGTGGCAGCCAACTATGGCCAGGGTGCCCCATTGCACTGCAGCGAAGCCTGACCCTTCCCAATAGGGAACAGGGTGGGGCGCCAGCCGCCGCGACCTCGCTCAGGGGCTGACGGCATCGTCGAGTCCTTCGCGAATGTCGTCCGGCAACCGGGCGGCTAGTCGGACATCCATCTCGGAAAGGACCTCACGCATTTTTGCCGCGGGGACCGTCCGCCTTCGGACTGCACTCAGGACCGCTGATCTCCAACAGAGACCACCGGTCACAGCCCGTTTTGTGAACAGTTTCGATGCCGATATCCGCCAGCCTGATCTTCGACTTGGCCACCTCCATTGCTTTCGCACCAATTAATGGAGAGGAGCCAGTCGCTTGTATGTTTCGTCACGGCAGCCGAGGACAGGATGCGTTTGAATATGGACCCTTTGTTTTGCCCTTAGATTGTAACAGGCGCCACTGGCTGCTGGGCCTTGGGCTTTTTGCCTTTGGCTACCTGTGCCCATGACATTAACTGCGGAACTTCCGTCATCAATAGTGGCCGCGTCGTCGTAGTCGCCACTGGAGGCAACTCGGCCACACTGGAGGGTGGGAGGCTTCTTCCCCTTCTTCTTGGACTTCCGCGAGTGCGACGGTGCTCTGCACCGGCTGGATTTAAATAGCGAGCTTCACTACCTCGCGGAAGGTTTCGAGCCACACTCTGGGAGGCCGGGTTGCCCTCCGGAAAGATTTTTGCCTCGAAGGCCGCTAATCTTACCTCCTCCGGCCTCCCAAGCGCTCCATCAACCTTCCTCTGCGTTCTTAGTCCTCAGGCCTTCAGGGGGCCGCTGAGGAGAGGCATGGCTGCCTGAGGTTCCCCTCTTATCCGGAGGCGCCGGAGAAATCCTCGAAAGCCTCCCCACTTTCGTCCGAGGCTCGGCCAATTACGAAGCGAAGCTCAGCGTTCTCCCGCTCGAGCCTCTCGACGTTGGGGGCTGGGCCACCCACTCCGTGCCAGTTCCGACGTGGCCGCCTCCACAAATCGGGTCGCCATTCGTAGGCTGTGGACAAATGGAGCCTTTAGGTGCCCGATTTGTCGGCAGCCTTGTCCACCGCCAGCAGGACGACCGGATGAAACATCCAGGTCCGTAGTAGATTTAGCTCATCTCCCGCTCCAGATCTGCGGGTTTTGGAGGCCAGCCTTAGCCCTCGTCGGGCTTTGGGCCACCGTCGGATCCCAGATGCCATCCTCCTCGTCAGCGACCACCTCCGTGTCCGTGCCTGGGACTGCGACTGCCTGGAAATTTGTCAGCCACGACAGTCGCAGGCGAGCTCCTCCTCTTCCTGCTTGTCCTTGCGGACCTCCGAGGTTGCCCGGACCTGGGCGAGGGACATCGGATCTTCCGCCGTCATCTACCCGCCCAGAGCTCACGGAGGCGTGCTTGGACGCGCAAAATCCCACGCCTGTCCCCGTGCCAGGGCTGCCTGGCAGTCCGCAGACGCCGATGCCCTCCTGGCTCTGGTCCTGAATGGCTGGGGATGAAATCGGCTACTTATTACAGACTCAAGCGCTTTTTCGCTGAGTCTCATCTCTCTCTTGGTTTTGGTAATTCCATAATTATTCCCACGAGTTAGACGAAATAAAAATGTCGATCTCCGGGTGACGCCTATTCTAGAGACAAGGCTACTTGCTGTGGGGTCGCCTGGTACCCACAGGTTTTCAAGACTTCGCTGTCTGATTTTTTATAGAGGTTTACTTCCTCGCGGGCCGGCCGGTTAAGGCAAGCCTCCGCTCTGCTGCACTTCGACGTACCCAACAATGGTCCTTAGCGAACGGGTTACGGCGCGCTGGGAAAGCCGACGTAATTCCCCAGTTTTGACGGTTAGCGCTCGGTGGCAGTGTGAGTGTAACACCGAGCCTCGTCCTCCCTTTATGAGTTATTGTGCACTGGAAACGATATATCGTCATCAGTTCCTATTAATTTCCATTATCATTTGTTGCCTTTCCCCGGATACTTTGATCAAGGAGAAATGCAACTTCCAATTCGCGCATTGGGCACTGAGAACGACGTATCGCCACCAGTTCCCAATGCACAATTATTTTGTTGCCTTTCCGGATACTTTGATCAAGGAGAAATGTACCTTCATTCCACGCATTAAGCACTGAGAGCTGACGTATCGCCACCAGTTCCCAATGCACCTTCTTTTGTTGCCTTTCCCCGATACAGAAATCAAGGAGAAATGCACCTCCATTCGCACATTGGGCACCGAGGACGACGTATCGTCACCAGTTCCCAATGAGTTACCTCATTTTGTTGCCTTTCCCGATACTTTGATCAAGGAGAAATGCAACCTCCACAACGCCGATTTGTTGATGCCCGGCGGCAGTAAAACGCACACCGAGCCTGTCCTCCACTATGAGTTATTAGGCACTGGAAACGATATATCGTTGCCAGTTCCCACACCACCATCATTTGTTGCCTTTCCCGGATTCAGAAATCAAGAGAAATGCAACCTCCCACAACGTTGATTTGTTGAGAGCGCCCGGTGGCAGTAAAACGCACACCGAGCCTCGTCCTCATTAATACTGTGGGGACATTAGGCACCGCCAACGACGTATCGCCGCCGCTCCCCACGTAATACTCATTTTGTTGCTTTCCGATACTTTGATCGCAAGGGAAACCTACCATTCCGCGCATTGGGCACGAGAACGACGTATCGTCACCAGTGCCCAATGCGCAATTATCATTTGTTGCCTTTCCCCGGATACTTTGACTATGAGAAATGCAACCTCCACCCGCGCATTGGGCACTGAGAACGACGTATCGCCACCAGTTCCCAAATGCCGTTCATTTTGTTGCCTTTCCTGATACTTTGATCAAGGAGAATGCAACCATCACGTGCGTTGGCACTGAGAGCAGACGTATCGCCAAATTCGCCAGTTCCCAATGCACACCTTTTTGCTGCCTTTCCCCGGATACAGAAATCAAGGAGAAATGCAACTTCCACTCCGCAATATTGGGCACCGAGGACGACGTATCGTCATCAGTTCCCAATGAGCACCTTCATTTTGTTGCCTTCTTGATACTTTGATCAAAGTATGGTGTCGCAACCTCCCACAACGCTCGATTTTGTTGAGTGCCTGGCGGTAAAAACGCACACCGGAGCCCGTCCTCCATCGTTAGCGAAGGGTACTCAAAACGATATATCGCTGCCAGTTCCCACACTAATATCATTTGTTGCCTTCCGATCTGTGAAAACGCGAGAAATGCAACCTCCCACAACGCTTCGACGGTTGAGTGCCCGGTGGCAGTAAAACGCACACCGAGCCCGTCCCCACACTGTGAAAGCATTAGGCACTGCCAACGACGTATCGCTCTTTTCAGTTCCTGGCCTATCACCATTTGTTGCCTTTCCCCGATACTTTGGATCAAGGAGAAATGCAACCTCCACCCGCGCATTGGGCACCGAGAACGACGTATCGTCACCAGTGCCCACGTGCACCATCGTTCGGTTGCTTTTCCTCCGGATTTGGAAATCAAGAGGAAATGCAACCCCTGCCACCCACACAGTGCCTCCGCTTATCAGAGGGACACGCAGAGCAGCTATCCCCCTGTCAGAACATTCGCCACTGGCAACAACGTGTCATCACCAGTGCCCAGGGTGTACTGTCCCGGCGTTGCCTTTCCCGACAATAGTATCAAAGGGAAATCAACGACCAGGCACTCGAGGAGGTTTCTGATCGGCACCTCAACCCAACTCTAACCTAACCTAACCTAACCACCTATCTTCGGTATTGTGAGTCTTAAGCATTCAAATTGGTTTTTGTTGTAGCATTTTGTTTAGTGTAATCGTTAGACAGTCATCCTGCGCCGCATTTAGCCATTTCTAGTCTAGTTGTAATCAGTTATTTTTAGTTTCATTATTACGCATCTATTCCATCGTGTACTTTTCAGTTTTTCGTTTTTCGTGCTGATTTTGTAACCTTAACTTTTACATGGGGAAATGCCTACGCATACCCGCCTGCGGGGTAAGTGATGGCTATGTCGGACTCGCACCGACTAAAACCCTATGGTGGCCGCTTTTTCACTCAACGTTTCGCGCTGGTCGTGGATCTCCAGGAATTCAACCGCAACTCTTGCGCTTCGCTGATAGTTCGTTCCCGGGCGTGCGAGAAGATCACCCCCAGAACCCTCGCGGAACTATCACGACGATTGACGGTACCACGTCGCCGTCGTCCTCCTCGGGGTCGTTTCACGGGACGGTCGGAGCCCCACTCCGGATCGTCAGCGACCCGTAGGGCCCCGTTTACGGTAGATCACCGGAGGGCCGTGACGAGGTGCGCGAGCGCCGTCGGCCCCGTCTTCGAGCAGGATCGGTCCTCTTCTATCCGCCTCGGTAGCCTCTCGACCATTACGGTCTCGCAGAAGGAGGCTACGGCCTCCATCGATTCCCCGCGCAGCATCGCCGACACGACTGCTGGCAGGGACAGGTTCCGTCCGATGTGACCGACCAAGACCCGCCGTTTCGGTTTCTACGCTGCTATGAGTGGCATGCGGAGTCTTGGTCGTTGCCGCCACAGTGGAAAGCAATCTGCCGTCGCCTTCGCGATCGACGGATACTGCGTAATCACCGAAGCAACCGTGCCGCAGGATCACCTGCGTAAGTCTGTAGGCGAGTCTTCCTCCTCGTCGCTGCATCCAGGCTTCGAAGACCGGCAGGAATGTTCGACGACGCGTTTAGGCGCATAGTGCCTCGCGGAGCCTTGCGCGCCACGTCGCGAATGCGATATGTCAGCCTTCGCGTTTTACCGCCTGAGCGCCTTCTTCTGGCTTCATTACCGTTCTCTGGCGTAGGACGCGCAATTCGGTGATACACCCTGCGTCCATGTCCGCCAGTATATCAAGAGGTGGAAAGCGAGTCAGGATTGTCGCCGCCTCAAACGATACCGTCCGGTATCCGTACGACCCGTAATATTCTGCTGGACGCTGTAGATCTTAGTCCTATGAAGCGTCGGATGGCCAGCCTTTCGCCCAGACGGGCGCCCCGTACAGGGCTACGGATCGTACGACCCCGGTATAGAGGCGGCGAACTTCTCGGTCTCGAGATTGCCAGCAGTCTGTGCATAGCACCCGCTACCCTCTCTCGATCCGGGGACCAGGCGCTTCGAAATGCTCTTCGAAGCCCGTCCAGAGTGAGGCCCAGGTACTTCATGTACCGCCCCACTCTGACTTCAGACCCACCTTACTGGACGCACGAGTCGGGTGGTTCCTCGCTCCACGGCAGTTAGGAACCATAGCGCCTTCGGTTCGAGGCGCGCTACCTCCAGTCCCAACTGTGGACTTTGGCGACGACGATTTTCCGCCCTGCTCGGCGAGCTCCTTGGCCCTCTCGAAGAGTCCCCACTGGCGACCATCAACGTCGTCAGCGTAACAGACGACATTAACGCCAGCGGGGAAGCCTGACCGCAGAACAGAAAGTCGTAGGCGACCTACAGTAACGGCCCAAAACCGACCCCTGTGGAACCCCACACTGGATCTCCCTCCGATCCTCGTACCGTCTCGGTCCACGTACAAGATGTACCTGTCGCGCAAGTAGTCCGCGATCACGCCGTGCAGGTAGGGGGAACACCATGGTGTACAAGTCCCCGCCCTTCGCGTCCCAGGGCGAAATTAAAGGCGTTGACTTGATATCAATATTTATCGCCAACGCCACTTCGCCAGGACCTGGCCGCAAACAGAGACGGACGCATACCCGCGTCGATGGTGGAACGCTCCCGTCCGGAAACCAGAAGCTGGTTTTCGGCGAGATCGGGACCGACACGCGGCGTTACTGATGAGACGGGCGTGAAATTCTCTCAGACAGCACCGGCCTCGTCAACAGGCATATGGGACCCAATTGCAGAGGGAGAATCTGCGACTCTGTCTGCGGTAGCCAAGAGGACCAGTCGGGCCTCCTTCCAGGCCCTAGAGACGAGGAGTTACGGGGCAGCTGGTGAACAGCTGCCTCAGCTGTTCGAGGGAATTGTGAACTCAACACCCAGACCCGGCCGGGAATTCCGTCGGGTCCCGGTGCAGTGTTCCTGCCTCTCAAGCGGCACGGCTCGGTCCAGCTCCTGTGCGGTCACCCCATTTCGTCCACCTGTGGCCACGAAGATTGCCAGGAGGTGGGCCGAGGACTGACCGACCACTCCCGGAAAGAGCAGATATCACTCTTCCCAAAGAGGGCCGGATCGAGAGTTTCCGTCACCGGGGCGTCAAGGACGGGCTTTCCTAGCACCATCATGCGGACGCCCCACGAATCGTCGAGTCCCTCAGGAGCTCTCTCCAGGACCGAGACCTGGCGTTGCAGATTGCACCGCCTGCAACGCCTTCGTAGCCACTCGATACACCTCATTAAGTCTGGCTATCTCCTCACTCGGAGCTCGCCTTCCCGCCTCCTTCTGGAGCCGTGTACTGGCGGCGACCGCCGACAGATCGCGCTCGCAGCTCCGCGATCTCTGCCGACCACCAATTACACCGCCCCGCGCTTGGGGCGACCGGTCCAGGGCATCGACGCGTCACAAATACGCGTCATCGTGTCCCGGAACCAGTTCCTTCCACTTCCGGATCGGACGGAACCTCTTCGGCGCTTTCTGGCCATGTCGCGACGTTGGCGGCGGCCCCGAGCAAATCTCGGTCTGGCCGCTTGAGACCAACGTCGCGTGTGACTGCCTTCTCGGCGGCTGGAATTGTCAGCGTCAGGGGCGGCGGATTACCATCGAATAAAATATGGCGGTGGTCGGATAACGTGACCACCTCCTCTACCAACCCGCCAGCCCGACAACATGCGCATCGCAGCGAGTCGCCGCCAGATTACGACCGACTCCCCTGCCACCGCACGCACGTGCTTACGGACCCCGTTTTGATAGGAGGTCCAATCAACCGCCATTCCATCACCGTCTCTCCTTCCGGACTGTCGCTGGGATTCCCCACGCCCTGGAGTGGGCGTTGGAGTCGGGACATCCGGACGAGAACACCTGCGAACGCAGGTACCACCTCGTCAGGTACAACTCGTAGTCGGCGAGTGACCTCGCGGGAGAACGTAGCGGCTAACTATGGCCAGGGTGCCCCCATTGCACTGCAACGAAGCCCTGACCCTTCCCAATAGGGAACAGGGTGGGACACCCTCTCACCCCCAGTAGATCGCCACGGAACCCAGCTCATCACACCGAACCAGCGAGGGTGGTCGGCACGGCGTATAGGGCTCCGCCACTGCTGCCCAGAGCAACCCCCACTCCGCAATGGTCTGCGCCAAACAAATGCTGAGCATTGCGGCGGTGTTTAGGTTACCTGGAGGACCTTGAGGGGTGTGAACAGCCCTAAGCCACCTCCATGCCCGAGCTGGTGCTCGGGGTTGCGGCCCCTGGTGCCGCCGGGACTGCCACGCTTGTGGAGGAGCGGGAGGACTCTCCTTGTCCTTCCTACCTCTTCTGTGGTGGGGCACCTCGCCCAGACGATGGTTGAGGCGGCCCCAGGTCCGAGCACAGTGGACATTTGGTGCAGTTGCTCTGCACTCCTTAGCCCTATGCCCGGTCTCCCGCACAAGCAGCAGCGCGTGCTCCGGTTCACCTGGTTGGGACACCTGCTGCCCACGTGTCCCTTTTCCAGGCACCGGAGGCAGTGCATGGGCCTGGGTTCCAACAGCTCTACCCGAGCAGATCCCAGCCCGCATACGCGTCCGGCGGTCACCAGCTTGTGCACCGCTTTGCCGCGGGCACCGCACCCAGCACGTGCCCAAACGCATGGAGTGTTCGGTGGACCTCCGACGTAACGTCGTCCGCGGAGCACCCTCCGGCTATAACCACTGCCGCCGCGACTTCGCTCGGGCTGACGGCATCGTCGGAGTCCCTTCACGCGAATGTCGTCCGACTTCAACCGGGCGGCTAATTCGGACATCCATCTCCGGAAAGGACCTCGCGCATTTTGCCGCGAGACCGTCGCCCTCGAACTACTCGGGACCGCTGATCTCCAACAGAAGACCACCAGTCACAGCTCGTTTTTGGCGAACAGTCTCGATGCCGATATCCGCCAGCCTGATCTTCGGCTTGGCCACCTCCATTACTTTCGCATAATTAATGGAGGAGCCAGTCGGCAACGTAACGTCACGGCAGCCGAGGACGGGACGTTTGAGCCTTAGCTACTGCTTTGCCCTTAGGTGGAACAGGCGCCGCTGGCTGCTGGGCCTTGGGCTTTGCCTTACGGCTACCTGTGCCCATGACGTGCTTGCGGGCACTTCTGTCACCAATAGTGGCCGCGTCGTCGGAGAGTCGCCACTGGAGGCAACTCGGCCACTGGAGGGTGGGAGGGCTTCTTCCCCTTCTTCGTCGACTTCGCGAGTGCGACGGTGCCTCCTGCACCGGCTGCGGATTTAGTGGCAGCGATTGCTACACTCGCGGAAGGTTTCCCGGAGCCTCACTCCTAAGGGGAGGCCGGGTTTATACTCCGGAAAGATCTTTGCCTCGAAGGCCGCCAATCTTGCCTCTACGAGCGCTCCCAAGCGCTCCATAAGCCGTCTGCGCTTTTGTCTTCCGGGCGCTAGGGGCCGCTGAGGAGGAGGCATGGCTGCTGAGGTTCCCCTCTTATCCGGAGAGCGCCGAGCTCCTCGAAGCCTCCCACTTTCGTCGAGGAAGCTCGGCCAATTGCAGCGAAGCTCAGCGTTCTCCCGCTCGAGCCTCTCTCGACGTTGGGGGCTGGGCCACCCTCCGTGCCGGGCGTTCCGACGTGGCCCGCTTCCACAAATCGGTCGCCATTCACTGAAGCTGTGTGCGAATGAGCCGCTGAGGGTTGCCGATTTGTCGGCAACCTTGTCCACCGCCAACAAGGACGACCGGACGGCATCCGGGTCCGTGGTGGGCAGCCTCCATCTCCCGCTCAGATCTGCGGGTTTTGGAAGAGCCAGCCTTAGCCCTCGTCAAGCTCTGGGCCACCGTCGGATCCCAGATGCCATCCTCCTCGTCAGCGACCACGTCCGTGTCGTGCCTGAGACTGCGACTGCCTGGAATTTGTATCGTACGACGGTCGCAGGCGAAGCTCGCCTCTTCCTGCTTGTCCTTGCGGACACCTCCGATGTTGCGGATCTGAGTGGGGCATCCGATCTTCCGCCGTCACTCTCAACGCCCAAACTCACAGGCGTACTTGGGCGCGCAAGCGTCCACGCCTGTCCGATGCCGGGACTACTGTGGTCCCACAGATGCTGCTCTACCGTCTTGGCTCTGGTCCCTTGATGTTGAGGACCTTCGGCTATATTACAGACTCAGCGCTGTTCGCTAAGTCTCCTTCTCTCTCTTGGTTTTGAATTATCCATGTGAATTCCACGAGTTAGGACGAAGAAATAAAATGTCGGTCTCCGGGTGACGCCTATTCCGGGGCCAGGCTACATACTGTGGGGTCGCCTGGTACCCCGGAGTTTTAAGACTTCGCTGTCTGGTTTTATAGGTGATCCTTCTCGCCGGGCCGGCCAATTAAGGCAAGCCCTCCGCTCCGCTGCTTCGACGTACCCATAATCGTCAACGCTGGGGTCCTTGAAGAGTACAGCGGGTTACGGCGCGCTGGAAAGCCGACGTAACTCCCCAGTTTTGGACGGTTGAATGCCCGGCGGCAGTGTGAGTGCACACACCGAGCCCGTCCCTCCACTATGAGCATTAGGCACCAAGAGCGATATATCGTCACGGTTCCCAATACCCACCGTCATTTGTTGCTTCCCCGGATACTTTGATCAAAGAGAAATGCAACCTCCACCGCGCATTAGGCACCCCGGCAGCGACGTATCGCCGCAGTTCCCAATGCGCACCTTCATTTGTTGCGCTTTCCGGATACTTTGATCAAGAATGCAACCTCCACCCGCGCATTGGGCACTGAAGGCGACGTATCGCCACCAGTTCCCAATGCACACCCTCTTTGTTGCCTTTCCCCGGATACGAAATCAGGGGAAATGCAACCTCACCATTGGGCACTGAGGACGACGTATCGTCGCAGTTCCCAATGAGCACCATTTTGTTGCCTTTCCCCGGATACTTTGATCAAGGAGAAATGCAACCTCCTAACGCTCGACGGTTGAGTGCCCGGCGGCGAGTAAAACGCACACCGAGCCGTCCCGCCACTATGGGCATTAGGCACTGGAAACGATATAGCCGTCGCCAGTTCCCACAATACCCACCATCATTTGTTGCCTTTCCCCGGATTCAGAAATCAGAATGCAACCTCTAACTCTCGACGGTTGAGTGCTCGGTGGCAGTAAAACGCACACCAGGCCGTCCCCTACTGTGAGCATTAGGCACTGTAACGACGTATCGCCACCGGTTTAATGCACACCCTCATTTTGTTGCCTTTCCCCGGATACTTAGATCAAGGAGAAATGCAACCTCGCGTGGGCACTGAGAACGCGACGTATCGTCACCAGTGCCCAATGCGCCACCATCATTCGGTTGCCTTTCACTCCGGATATGGAAATCAAGAGGAAATGCAACCCCTGCCACTCCGCTGTGCCCTCCGCTTATCAGAGGGACACGCAGGCAACTATCCCCTGTCAGAACATTCGCCACTGGCAACAACGTATCATCACCAGTGCCCAGGGTGCACCGTCCCGGCGTTGCCTTTCCCCAGTTACAATAGTAACCGAGGAAGTTAAGCGACAGGCACTCGAGGAGGTTTTCTGACGTGGCGCCCCTTGCTAACCTTTTTACGTAGGGAAATGCCTGCGCATACCCACCCCTGCGGGGGCAAGGATGGGTTATGTCGGACTCGCACCGACTAAAACCCCATGGTGTTCCACCTTCGTCGCGTATGGCGGGGCCACGGGAACGCTTTCGCACACCTCCGCGACCTGCGCTGGCCGGCCGACCAGCCCCTTCTCGGGGGACGTCTCCTCTCCACCCTCTCAGGCTGGCGCGCCGGAACACGGACGCGCCTTCCATCTCGGCCTCCTCTGTAGGTGGGAAACGGACTCCCCGAGTCCCGCCCCAAGGCCATGGGGGCCAGGAAAGCACTAAGCCAACCCAGGCCCCTGCGGTGGATCTGGTCTGCGGCTCCACCGCCGACCGATCAGACCTTCGACCGCGGAGGACCCGGAGAGCGGCAACGAAACACCGACACTCCTCTTCCCCGCGGCCCCACCACAGCCGCATCATGCGGTGCGACCCCGCTTGAGTCGCGGAGGATAGGAGGCGGCAGCGCAACACCGACACTCCTCTCCTCCGCGACTCCGCCTCGGTTGCGGGGCGGGGAGAGGCGGCCTCATCGCCACTTCCGCCCCAGCAGCCCACCGACACGCTTCGAGGCGAGCTCGTTACGAAACCCACCTGGAGCAGCCTCACCGGGCCGGCCACAGAGCGCCTTAGGCCGGCCATTTGGGTTCCTCTTAGCTTCACCGTGGGTGACCAAGCCACGGTTACTAAGCCCCCCCGCTACGACAAAGCGAGAACCCTTCGGGGGGGACCCCTTGTAACCTAACCTAACCTAACCTAACCTAACCTAACCACCTATATCTTTGTGTATTAGAGTCTGAAGCATTCCAAATTGGTTTTTTTTGTAGTATTTGTTTAGTGTAATCGTTAGACAGTCATCCTGCGCCGCATTAAGGCCATTTCTAGTCTAGTTGTAATCAGTTATTTTTAGTTTCATTATTACGTAATTTTATTCCATTTGTAGAAATTTTCATTTCTTCGTTTTTCGTGCTGATTTGTTACCTAACTTCGCTTTTTTTTTTGCAGGAAATGCCTACGCATATACCCACCTGCGGGGGCAAGGGACGGTTATGTCGGACTTGCACCGACTAAAACCCCATGGTGTTCCACCTTCGTCGCGTATGGCGGGGTTGCAGGGAACGCTTTCGCACACCTCCGCGACCCCGCCTGCGCTGGCCGGCAAGCCGGCCCCTCCTTCGGGGAGGACATCCCCTCTCCACCCCTCCTGCAAGGCGCGCCGGAACACGGACGCGCCTTCCATCGGCCTCTGTAGGTGGGGAAACGGACTCCCCGAGTCCGCCCCCAGAGCCATGGGGCCAGGGAAAGCACTAAGCCAACCCAGCCCCCTGCGGTGGATCTGGTCTGCGGCTCCACCGCCGACCGATGTTCGGCCGCGGAGGGACAGGGAGAGCGGCAACGAAACACCGACACTCCTCTTTGCAGCCCCACCACAGCCGCATCATGCGGTGCGACCCCGCTTGAGTCGCGGAGGATAGGGAGAGCAGCAGCGCAACACCGACACTCCTCTCCCTCCGCGACTCCGCCTCGGTTACTGAGGGCGGGGGGAAGGCGGCCTCGCTCACCACTTCCGCCCCAGCAGCCCACCGACACGCTTCCGAGGCGAGCTCGTTACGGAAACCCACCTGGGCAACCTCCTCGGGCCGGCCACAGAGCATAGGCCGGCCATTTGGGTTCCTCAGCTTCACCGTGGGTGACCAAGCCACGGTTACTAAATATTCAAATGGTGTAGCATTTGTTTGAATTGTAATCGTTAGACAGTCATCCTGCGCCGCATTAAGGCCATTTCTGAATCTAGTTGTAATCAGTTATTTTTAGTTTCATTATTACGTAATTTTATTCCATTTGTTAAAATTTTTCATTTCTTCGTTTTTCGTGCCCGTTTCCGTTGAATCAGGCGAAACCTGGAAACCCAGCCATAAAAATTGTTTTATTTTTTTTTTTTTTTTTTTTTTTTTTTTTTTTTTTTCTTGTTTCTTCCTTTTCTGTGTTTTGCCCTCCACGACCCAGTCCACCGCCCTTACCTAACCATACATTTTATTGCAATACTACATATTTATTGATATTTTATTACATAACTGTTGACGAGTTCTCCGACATGATTACCGCCATCAGGACCTCGGTGAAGAGAAGCGGAGCTCAGGACCAGGCCTGGTCATAGAACCATCCCCAAATGTAGACGCGGGCTCAGGTCCTGAGCGTCCGAGAAGAAGTGTTGGCGAGTGGGGTCGGTGTGGACTCCAATACCCCAAAAAGTGACTAAGGCAGTGCGTGGGCGTATAATGCCCACACACAGGACAAGCAGAAGATAGCGGTTAGGGGAGCTGATGGTCCCGCCGTAGGAAAAGGTACAGTACCAGAGACAGAACCAGAGAAGAGCGGATCCCTTGGCGACGGGGAAGACGCCTTTGTATGCCCGCAACATTAAGACGGAGATAAAGGCCCAGGTTTATCGTATTTCTGTCTGTTTTCTTTCCAGGTTGCTGATTCAGCGGTTGTGGCCTCCGGAGACCTAACAGTGGAAGATGTGAAGTAGAATCCTTGGTTTTCCTGATGGATGTCATGTCATTTAATAATGACGGGGGATATCGTCAGGGCAATCAGGAAAGCACAGAATAAGAATTATTGGAAGGAGTGGAAGAAGGATATGTGAGTAGAAGGTCAGATTCGGAAGCGGGCCAGGAATGTCCACATCCCATGTGGTTTTGAAAGTATCCACCACTATTGTGGAGACGGTTCCCGGAAGCTGGGGATAATGTGACTGGCAGATTGGACCCTGTGTTGAGAGCGCGCGGGAACATAGGCGCTCACCTCGCTGACTCGTGTTGAGCGACAGACCTCCCCCGTGTCCATCGCTCGAGTCGTAAGGGGAATTGAGTACGCCTACGCTCTCACCTTTCCCCTGCGGCGGCTGTGGAAGGTGGTCCCAGGGTCGTGGGACGCTTCCTCCTCCATCGGCTGGCTGGTCTGTTGCCGAGGTGGCAGACGGACCGGCCTTTCCCAACCTTGGAAGGCGCACGTTGCAGGCCTTCCCCTACATTCTGTGGTCCGCCGGTTTTCTTTGCGGCGACGCACCGGCACAACGCGGGGTAGCGGGCACTGTGCCGCCTTGTGACCAGGTTGGCCTGGCGACAACATAACTCCCCCCGGTCGATCGGTGCACTCGCGCTGAGCCCTCACGATATCCCGCCTCAAAACAGCGGTACCTCAGAGGTGAGGGCTCCACGAGCTCACCTCGGCTGCCACCCATGGAGGACCATAAGGCGCCCGCTGGCAGCCACCGTTTTAGCGGCAGCCACGGGGCACCGGACCCAGGCCATCCCAAGGCCTGCGGGATATCGCAAGGACCTCCTGCACTTTACAGCGTCAGCGGGACAGCCGCCAGCAGATTGGACC
>JAGSMU010000391.1:0-30064 GCA_029286865.1 Teinopalpus imperialis
CTGTGTTGAGAGCGCGCGGGAACATAGGCGCTCACCTCGCTGACTCGTGTTGAGCGACAGACCTCCCCCGTGTCCATCGCTCGAGTCGTAAGGGGAATTGAGTACGCCTACGCTCTCACCTTTCCCCTGCGGCGGCTGTGGAAGGTGGTCCCAGGGTCGTGGGACGCTTCCTCCTCCATCGGCTGGCTGGTCTGTTGCCGAGGTGGCAGACGGACCGGCCTTTCCCAACCTTGGAAGGCGCACGTTGCAGGCCTTCCCCTACATTCTGTGGTCCGCCGGTTTCTTTGCGGCGACGCACCGGCACAACGCGGGGTAGCGGGCACTGTGCCGCCTTGTGACCAGGTTGGCCTGGCGACAACATAACTCCCCCCGGTCGATCGGTGCACTCGCGCTGAGCCCTCACGATATCCCGCCTCAAAACAGCGGTACCTCAGAGGTGAGGGCTCCACGAGCTCACCTCGGCTGCCACCCATGGAGGACCATAAGGCGCCCGCTGGCAGCCACCGTTTAGCGGCAGCCACGGGGCACCGGACCCAGGCCATCCCAAGGCCTGCGGGATATCGCAAGGACCTCCTGCACTTTACAGCGTCAGCGGGACAGCCGCCAGCCTTTGTGCCGCGCCGCAATTACGTCCTCTGCTGTAGTGGAGTCGTCCAGACCGGACACCTTGACTTCCTGCAGTCTTCGCCGGTCTGGATACTCGCACGTTTTCCATCGAGCACCTCGCTCAATTTTGAGCCAGGGCGTCCGCCTGCTCCGCTATCTGTTCCAGGATTTCGAACATCAAAGGCCCGTGGCGCAGATGCGGAAGCGCATCTCAATGAATTATACCGAGGAGGCTAGATTTATTTTCGCCTTCGCCTCGGTAATTACGTCGATGTAGGTGACACCGCCGCCACAATGCCTCAGGCTCCAGGTCACCACCACAGCAGAGGATCGCGGAGTTGCAATCTTGACCGCCCTCTTTGCGGGTTGGCCGATTACTCTTCCTGCCGCCTTCCCACCCTTTTCTTGAGCCCCTTCTTCACCACCGTAGTCCACGGTTGCTCAGCCAGACTGTGGCACCGGTGGTGAAATTCAGGACTCATCTGCCGTCTTTACCTTCCATCACGGGCTCGCTCCGCCCTCCTTTAGCAGGATGTTTCGGGCCACAGAGACTTCGCCGCAGCCGGCTAACGCTGAAGCGCCTTGGCGGGCGGCTTTGCGGTGCCGATGCCAGGGAAGGCGAAGGGCTGGACAGTGGACCAGGAACCGCATCCGGTCTCTTATCCGCCGCCAGTGGTGGGCGGAGACGCTTTCTGGCGGGAGGCGGTCTCCAAGCGCGGCGAACCTGGCGTTGATCATTGACCCCACCTGGTCAATGATCGAACCTTTCAACTCCTCCCTTCCTGCTCCCTCGACTTGTTCGTTTGGCCGGTCGATCTGCATCCGCAGGTGGGCCACCTCCTTCGCTAACTGCGACACTTCGCCTTGGAGGCGAGCGTTGTCCGCCTGCAGTTTCCGTGTGTCTCTTCCGAGGTACAGCGTCGCTGCAGAGTCTTTGCGGTCTCGCTTACGTTCTCTGCAGCCATATTCCAGCGCCTTCACCCACACGCCCTTAAGGTTCTTTGACGCTGGGCCACCATGGAGATGACGCCGACGCTGTCCTCGATCCTCTTCTCTACAGCTCCGACGCCGGCTCCAGGGGAGTCGCCATCGTTGGACGGCGAGCTCCGACAGGGTTGTTATCCTGCCGGCCCGGAGCTGACGAGACGACGATGTTGGTTACTTCACCTCTGCACTCATTTCACGCTTCTTTAGCGGCCACCAACTTACTCCTACCATTTTGGCCTGGGCAAGACCTACGTACTCCCCAGTCGTTGGGGTCGTCCTCGACCTCGTTTGGCAGGTGTTGTTGCCTTTCCCCGACCACTGCCCACATCTTGGCCCATCGCCGGACCAACGCACTGATCTCTGCGTCCTTAGACGGACGTTTCCTCCCTCTTTGTCTCCTTCTTTCATCAGTGACTCCGCGCTAAGCGCCAGAGTCGCTCGTGGTATCAATCACTATCACCCTCAAGTTTTTGTTTTCAAATTGCTCATATTTGTTCCCACGATTAAAGATTCGAAAGACGGTCGATCCCCGGGTGACGCCTATTCCGGAACAAGGCTACATGCACTGGGGTCGCCTGGTACTTATTTTCAAGACTTCGCTGTCTGATTATTTTATAGAGGTTTACTCTCGCGGGCCAGCCAATTAAGGCAAGCCCTCCGCTCCCGCTGCATGACGTACCCCATTATCGTCAACACTGGGGTCTTTGACGAAAGTACAGCCAGGTTGCAACGCTGGGAGGCCGTAACTCGGTTTTGACGGTTGAATGCCGGCGGCGGTGTGAGTGCACACCGGACCCGTCCACCACACTATGAGCGTGGGCACTGGAAGCGATATATCGTCACCAGTTCCTAATACCCACCATCATTTGTTGCCTTTCCCCGGATACAGAAATCAAGGAGAAATGCAACCTCCCACAACTTATCGACGGTTGGTGCCCGGCGGCAGTAAGCGCACCAGGCCCGTCCCCACACTGTGAACATTGGGCACTGCCAACGACGTATCGCCACCAGTTCCTAATGCACCCTCATTTTGTTGCCTTTCCCCGGATACTTTGATCAGGGAGAAATGCAGCCTCCACCCTCGCATTGGGCACTGGAGCGACGTATCGGTGCTTAATGCTACTCCTCAGATTCGGTTGCCTTTCTCCGGATATGGAAATCAAAGGAAATGCAACCCCTGCCACTCCTTTGTGCCCTCCGCTTATCAGAGGACACATAGAGCAGCCATCCCCTGTCAGAACATTCGCCACTGGCAACAACGTGTCATCACCAGTGCCCAGGGTGCACCGTCCCGGCGTTGCCTTTCCCCGGATACAATGGTATCAAGGGAATTCAACGACCAGGCACTCGAGGAGGTTTTCTGACGTGGCACTAACCTAACCTAACCTTTTTTTTTCGTGGAAATGCCTGCATACCCGCCCTCGCGGGGACGAGGCGGGTTATGTCGGACTCGCACCGACTAAAAACCCACGGTGTTCCTTCGTTCCACCCGGTGCTGTGCGTGCGGGTACGCTGTGACATTCTTCCGCGTGCACAGCTGGGCGACCAGTTATTGGCTTCTCGGCAGATTTGAACCTGTGTTGAGGCGCGCGGGAACACCGGGCGCGCTCTCACCTCGCTGACTCATACGAGCGACAGACTTCCCCGAGTCCATCACTCCGAGTCGGGAATCCGGTATGCTACGCTCTCCTCATCCCCTGCGGCGGCTGTGGAGTGGTCCCGGGGTCGATAGGTTGATTTCCTCCTCCACCATCGGCTGGCTGGTCGGTTGCCGAGGTAACGGGCGGACCATTTTCCCGCTCTTTGGTTTTATGAGCAGGCCTTCCCTCCCATCCTGTGGTCGCTGGTTTCTTCGCGGCGACACACGGCACAACGCGGGGTAGCGGGCACTGCACCACTTTGTGGCCAGGCTGACCACAGCGGAGCTGAAGCTCCCCGGTCGACTGCAGCGTCGCGCTGGAGCCCTCCGCGGTGACCCTTCCTGGGCATCGGAAGCACCTGCAGGGTGGCAGGGCTCACCAGCTTGACCGCGGATGCCACCCAGGATACCATAAGGCGCCCGTCGGCTGCCACCTTTTTGGCGACAATACGGGGCACCGGACCCAGGCTATCCCAAGGCCTGCGGGATACCGCAGGATCTCGCTACACTTCACAGCGTCCCGCGGGACAGCCGCCAGCCTTCGTCACAGCCGCCGCTACTTCCTCTGCTGTGGCAGAGTCATCGAACCGGAGACCTTGATCTCAGCTGTCTTCGCCGGTCTGGATACCCGCACTCGCTGCCCCCGCTGCGAGCACTCGCTCAGCTTTTGTGCGAGGGCGTCCGCCTTTGTCGCTGTCTGCGCCGGATCTCGAACATTCAGGCCCCGTGGCGCAGATGCAGGCTGCATTTCAATCCCGGTTATACCGAGGGCGGCCAGGTTGATCTTGGCCTTCGCCTCAGTAATAGCCAACCTCGATAGGTGACTCCTGCAGCCGCTGCCTCCGGCTCCAGAGTCCACCACCACAGCACAGAAGGATCTTGGAGTGGCAATTTTTCACCGCCTTCTTTGCGGGTTTGCCAACACTCTTCACCACCCCCCTTGCTTTTCAGGCCCTTCCTCACCACCGTAGTCCACGGTACGTCGAGTGGAACCTAACCTAACCTAACCTAACCTAACCTAACCTTTTTTTTTTTTTTTCGTGGGGAAATGCCACCGCATACCCGCCCGCGAAAGTGAAGGTTATGTCGGACTCACGCACCGACTAAAACCCACGGTGTTCATTACCGCCCACCGAGTGCTGTGCATACGGGTACGCTTACGCATTCGTCCGTGCACAGTAGTGGCGGCTCCTTTTGCGGGCCCCGGCCGTTGGTAACCTTTATGGAAGCGCGCGGGGCACGGGCGCTCGCCGGCTCGGGCTACGGACCTCCACGATTCCATCGCTCCGAGTCGTATCAGGGCAGGGGCGAGCGCATACGCTCTGCGTCTTCGCCCGATGCGGCGTCTGCGGACTGGATCCGAGGCGGCTGACTCCCGAACTCATCGCCTCTCCTCCTTCGTGGACATCACCGCCTCGCAGTACACCTGCACTGCTGCCACCCTTCCCGACTGTCGATCATGGCGCGAACTACGGCCGCCAGCGACAAGTCGTTGCCCACTACGGCACTCCAGTGCTCGGCGCTGTTCTGCCCACCGCGGACACACCTCCAGCGTGGCCGCTGGTGCGTGTCTTGGAGGCAGCCGTCACAGTGGTGACAGCCCTCGTTTGGCTCCCTTCCGATCAAGTGCAGGTGCTTGAAGCATCCATGCCCGAAAGCACCTGCGACAACCGGAAGGTGAAGCACTCCGTGACGTCTGTCCAGCCACTGCACGAGAACTGGACATACTGCCTCTGCGGTCGTGGTTCGGCCCAGGGCTGTCGAAGTGCATCACTGCCACCTCGCACCATGACCCTTCGACGCTCCGCCCTCGCCGCATCAACCCTCCTCCTCGTGGAGTGGAACTGGCGCACCGCGATCAAGCTCACGCCAAAAGAAAACGGACGCGAGAACTTTCGCCTCCAGTTCCCAGGGGAGGGACGCCGCCAGCACACACGCCGCCTCGTGGGACACCGTGTGGTACCCCGGATCGCTCTGATCGCCATCGCCCTCTGGGGCCTTTGCAGAAGAGCGATTGTCCGGCTATTCAGAGCGTCACTCCACACGGGTGCCCCGTACAGCGCCATGGAGCGCACCATGTGCCCAGTACAGGCGCCCGACAAACCGCATTCGGACCTCCGATATTCGGCAGCAAGCTGCCGACTGCGACCACCACTTGCGCGGCAGCCTGGGCAATAGAAGCCTGAGGAGGTGCACCTCGAAGTTCCACCATCGGCCGTCCAAAGTGGTCAGATATTTCATCCTGGGACTTGATGCCGATGCGAACTCCGCCCGCACGATGTGCAGTCCCGAGGGTGGCGCGTTCCGAGGCCCGTGAAACACAAGGCCTCAGACTTGTTAAGGGCCACCTCGAGACCCGGATACGACCCACTATGTGGGCCACTCCCGCTTCGCCAGCACGTATGGTGCGCTCCCTATAGGTGCCGCCCTTGCGTCACAAGGTGTCGTCGGCGTAGCAAGTCACGCAGAGGCCTCGCAGTAGGGATCCGCAGAAACGCCCAGTCGTAGCCGATGTTCCACAGGAGCGGTCGAGAACCGAACCCTGTGGGACACCACGGCTGCCTACGCGACATATACCACGTGTTCCGACACCTGTATGCCACCGACCTGCCCGAGATAGGATGCGATCATGCGCTGGAGGTAGTTCGGCACCGGTGATACCAGTGCCTCCTGTTCTGGCCTCAGGGCAAGGTGTTGAAGGCGTTGGCGATGTCAGGAACACCGCCAAGACGATGACTCGCGAACGACTGCTATCGCCGTCCTCTTCTACTCGCATGATCCCGCGTAGTATCGTGGACCTGCCCTCGCTGAAAACCAGATTGGTTATCGTCAAGTCCGGACCGACCCCACCAGATGTCCGGACGGGCGACCGGCAATGACACGCTCAAAGAGGCTTTGCCACCTCGTCCAGCTTGGCACTATGGGCCCCGGTACGCAGAGCGAGTCCCTCAGGCGCCCTCCTTCCTCAAGAGGACCGTAACGCCTTCCACCCGTGGAAAACGGCCCTGCGTTAGGCAGGCATCGAATAGTCCCCTGAGTTTGCCTCGGTGCGCCGGATGCTGGACCCACGCACGGCCAGGGACGCAAATCGGGTCCAGGGCGTATTCCTCGAACGGAGTCCCGAAGGATCGCGGCCCCAGGCTCTCCCAGGGTTACCGGCGGTACCACCTCGTCCCCGCCAGCAGCCGCATCCAGCGCAGTCGGGCCATGGTCGGCGGCGTGTGTTCCTCTCACCGGGAACAGAGCTGCAACCACTGCGTCCACGAACTGGGGCTGGAGACTCCGCGTCAGGGGGTGCCCATGGGCGAAGTTTCCCCGCACCATGCGGTATGGGCGACCCACGGATCACGGTCCAGAGTCTCCAGCAGCTCGTTTCTCGCCCGGCCTTGGCCTCGGCGATGGCGATTTGAGGCGGCTTGGCCCTCCGTAAACGTCGCGCAACGATGACTCCGGCCCGCATCGTCACGGCGTCTCACTCCGGCGTTGTCTCGTGTACTGGCGTCTCGCAACTACCGCGCACGCAGTGCGCAGCGAATGTCCAGCGGACCGCAGTACACCTACCTTTTCGGCGGTCGAGGCCCCAACCGTGGCATCGACGCATCGCGAACGCGAGTCATCGACGCGCAGATCATAACTTCGTCCTCCACGCAGTGTGCTGCACCTCCCAGAGGAGAGCCCACGATTCCACCAGAGAAGCCTCGATGAGAACTTCCCCGTCGAGGTGCTTGAAAGGAGGCCATCGCGGGCCGTCGCCACGGACGACCGCTCGCCCGGATCGGACCGGAGCCGCGTCGGAGTCGAGAACGCTGAAGCGGATATACAAATGGTCCGACAGCGTCTCCGCCCCGGACACGACTTCCCACCCGTGAACCCGGCACGCCATGGATGTGCTGGCGAGGTTAGGTCACAACGGAGCTCCCTGGGGCCGAACGCATGTGGGTTCCGAACCTCGGTTGAGCGAACACAGTCTACGGACCGTTGCCCACCCCTCCAGGAACGTCCCCGCGTATCGTTGGCAGAACAGCCCCAAACGGTGTTCTTGGCGTTGAAATCACCCATCACCAAAAGCAGGGGCGTGACTCCTGCCAGAGCTCCGACCCAGCCCAGAGTCCCTCGAACTCCGGGCAGCTTCTGCTGGGGGACAATAAATGCCAATAATGACTATCCCCATCAGCGCCGCAACGAACCCACGACCCTTCTCCACCCAATCCATGGGTGGGGCACCAGCACTGATCGTCCGAGCAGCTATCGCGACCAGTCCTCTTCGTCTCCGCCAGCCATCCCTGTCTGGAACCAGGTAGGGTTCGAGGCTTGACGGCCACGTGGTGTCAACCACTGTGCCATACTCTGAAAAGAGCAGATCTTGTGCTCTAGCACAGTGGTTGACGTTCGCCTGAACTACGTGGAGGCCGTAGTTCATTGCGAAGTTCGGTTTTCAGATCCTCCTCCGGCCCATCCACCTGTGGTTGCTGGCTGGCCGGTTGCTTCTGTGGCAGCGTGCAGGCACAACCTTTGCCCTCTCTTGGGAGGCGCGGTGCAGGCCCTTCCGCCCATCCTGTGGTCGGCCGGTTTTTGGCTGCGACACACACAGCGCAACGCGAGATTTGGCGGAACACTGCGCTGCTGTGAACTGACCACAACGGAAGCACAGCTCCCCGGTCGACTGCGGCGTCGCACTGGGCCCTCACATCCCGACTCCAGGCAGCGGAAGCACCTCAGAGGTGCGGGCTCACCAGCTTCGCCGGCTGAGACCCACGAGATCATCAGCCTTCCGCTGTCGGTGACGCACGGCGGCGCCACGGGACTATCGGACCCAGGCCACCCCAAGTCCTGCAACATCCCGTAGGATCTGGCTGCATTTGACTGCCTCCTTGGGGCAGCCACCGGCCTTGGCCACGGCTGTCGCACCTCGTCCACAGTGGCGGAGTCATCAGACCAGCAACTCTGACCTCCAGTCTTTGCTGGTCTGGTGATCCACCACACCTTTAATCTGCGAGCGCCTCCCTCAATTTTTCACGGCAAGGCCGTCCGCCCTGTCGCCGCTGTACCACCAGAGGTTTAAACATACTGGCGGGCCCCTGTGGCGCATGTGTGCGAATCAGCTCTGTTGAGGGCAGAGGTCGACTTTCCTCTTTGCCTCGGAGATAACCTCCGCATAGGTAACACCAGCCACCACTGCTTCCGGCGCCAGTGTCACCACGACAGCGGCCGATCTGGGGTTGCAATCTTTACCGGCCTCGATTGCAGGATTGCCAGGACTCTTGACGACCTTACCGCCTTTTTTTCTAGGCCTTTTCTTACCACCGTAGTCCACGGTTCCTCCATGGACTGAGGTGCGCTGGTGTAGTAAGTCGGGACTCTGTTGTCTTCTCGCTTTCTCCTTAGCGGGCTCGCTCCGCTTTCCTTACCCTTCCCTTAGGGGGCGTTGGAGCCACGGAACCCTCGAGCGACTGTCCGTTCCTGCTGTATGTGGCAGGCTGGCGGGGCATTCGGTCGCGGGAAGCGATGGGCGAGCCAGTGCTGGGCACCGCACTTGTCCTCGCGTCTGCCGCCAACGGAGGACAGGCGCTTTTCGGGGAGGAAGCGGTCCTCGGGAAGCGCGAATCTGGCGGCGTTCATCATTGTCCCCACTTGACAAATGATGGAACGTACCGATCCTCGTTGCCCTCAGCTGGGTGGAATGGAACTGCTGGAGCTGCTCCATGCGCAACCACATCTCCGCCACCTCTTTGCGCAATTGCTCGACCTCACCCTGCAGGCGGATGTTGCTCGCTTGCGGCCTCTTCATTTCCTCCAGAGGTGCAACGACTCTGCAGTATCTGGGCGTCGCTCTGATCGCTTCTGCAGCGTCCTTCAGCGCTTAACAGAGTACCCTTCAGGTTCTTAGACTTGGGCGGCGTTATGAGGGCAATATTTTCCTCAATCTTCTTCCCCAGCGCTGCGACGCCGCCTGGAAGTCTTCGTCGTTCGACGACGACTCTGACAGGGTTGTAATTCTGTCAGCGCGGAGTTGCCGAGCTGCAGATGCGGGCTCTCTTTCTGCCTCAACCTTTCTTCCTCCCTTTTGGCGGCGACTAGCGCCTGTTTTGGCCTTAGCAGGGCCGACATACTCCCCGTCGTTGGGGTCTCCCTCGACCTCTTTTGGCAGATGTTCTTGCCGCTGTCCTGCTTATCTCCTCATCGTGGCCCGTTATCGGACGGAACCGCAACCTGCGTCAGTAGACGGTCGCTTTCTCCCCACACAAATCCTCGTCTTCAAGGGACTCTACGCTCATAGAGGTCGCTCTCTCCCTCCTCGCTCATCTCCGACATGCTATTGGTTTGTTTTAAAGTTTCCATATTAGTTCCCACGATTATAGGACGAAATAAAATGTCGGTCCCCGGGTGACGCCTATTCAGGAACAGGCTACATACTGTGGGGTCGCCTGGTACCCTGGGTTTAAGACTTCGCTGTCTGATTTTTGCCGAGATTTGCTCCTCGCGGGCCGGCCGAATTAAGGCCAAGCCCTCCGCTCCCGCTGCCTTCGACGTACCCCATTATCGTCAACACTGGGGTCTTTGACGAAAGTACAGCGGGTTACGGCGCTGGGAGAGCCGACGTAACTCCCCAGTTTTGGACGGTTGAGTGCCCGGCGGCAGTGTGGAGTGCACACCGAGGCCGTCCCCACTAAGTGCATTAGGCACTTTCAGAGCGATATATCGTCACCAGTTCCTAATACCCACCATCATTTGTTGCCTTTCCCCGGATACGAAATCAAGGAGAAATGCAACCTCCACAACCTTGACGGTTGGGTGCCCGGCAGCGGTAAAAGCGCACACCAGGCCCGTCCCCACACTGTGAACATTAGGCACTGCCAACGACGCATCGCCACCAGTTCCCAATGCACACCCTCATTTTGTTGCATTTCCCCGGATACTTTGATCAAGGAGAAATGCAACCTCCACCCGCATTGGGCGCACGAACGACGTATCGTCACCAGTGTCCAATGCGCACCATCGTTCCGGTTGCCTTTCACTCGGATAGCAAAATCAAAGGAAATGCAACCCCCTGCTACCACTCCACTGTGCCCTCCGCTTATCAGAGGGACACGCAGAGCAACTATCCCCCTGTCAGAACATTCGCCACTGGCAACAACGTATCATCACCAGTGCCCAGGGTACACCGTCCGGCGTTGCCTTTCCCCGGATACAAAAGTATGAAAGGGAGATTCAACGACCAGGCACTCGAGGAGGTTTTCTGACGTGGCACCCCAACCTTTTTTTTTTTTCGTGGGGAAATGCCTACGCATACCCGCCTCGCGGGGACGAGTGAGTTATGTCCGGACTGCACCGACTAAAACCCACAGTGTTCCTTCACCACCCACTTGGTGCTGTGTGCATACGGGCGCGCGTGAGCATTCTTCCCGCGTGATGCGCTGGCGGCTTGCTAAACCGCAGGCCCCGGCCTTTGGTTTTCTTTTATGGAAGCGCGGGAACACCGGGCACGCTCTCACCTCATGAACTCAGTTGTTGAGCTACGGACCTCCCCGAGCCCATGGCTCGGAGTCGTATTCGGGGAAGTCGGGTATGCCTATGCTTTCCTTCTCCCCGTGCGGCGGCTGCCGGACTAGTCCCATGGGTACGGGACGGTTCCTCCTCCATCATCTACCGTCCCTTGTGGCTGGCTGGCCGGTTGCCTAGGTGGCGCGTGGGCGGACTGACCTTTTCCCACTTTCTTAAAGGCGCGCGGTCTTGCAGGCCTTGCCCCATTTTATGATCGGCCGATTTATTGGCTGCGACGCACCTGGCGCAACGCGGAGTTGGCAGAACATTGCGCCGCTTTATGGCAGGCTGGCCACAGCGAAAACAGAGTTCACCCCGATCGACTTCTGCGGCGTCGCGTGAATATCCCGTGCCCGGTTTCAGCACCAGAGCGCACCTCAGAGGTGAGGGCTCCACCAACCCACCGCTGCTGCCACCCACGAGACCATTAGTCGACCATTGGCGGCTACCTTTTGGCGGCCGCCACGGACACCGAATCAGGTCATCCCCACTCCTGCGGGATACCGTAAGATGTCGCTGCACTTGACGGCATCTATGGGGCAGTCACCGGCCTTCGCCACGGCCGTCGCCACTTCTTTCGCAGTAACCGAGTCGTCCAGACCGGACACCTTGATTTCCGCTGTCTTTGCCGGTCTGGATACTCGCACCCACTTTCCCGCTGCTGTGAGCACCTCGCTCAATTTACGAGCGAGGCTGTCCGCCTTTCAGCACTGTCGCGCGGGATCTCGAACTTCGAGCCCCGTGGCGCACTGCGAAACACAACTCTGTAATACCGAGGACAGAGAGGTCTATTTTACCCTTTGCCTCGGTAATTACTTCCGCATACGTGACTCCCGCCGCCGCGGCTTCCGGCTCGAGAGTCACCACCACAGCAGACGTGCGAGGGTGGCGGTCTTGATCGTCCTCGATGCGGGTTTGCTGGGACCTTCACCACTTTCCACCCTTATTTTTCGACCCTTCTTGACCACCTTAGTCCATGGCACGTCCATAGACTGCGGCGCCGTTGGCAGGGGTCGAGGCACCGCTTGATTTTGTGCCTCCTTCTTGGGCTCGTTGCGCTTTCCCTTTTTGTGTTTTGCAGCAACGGAAGCCCCTGTGACAGCCGATTTGCAGCTGGTCGTTTTCACCGGCACTTTAGGGACAACAGGGACCGTGGCAGGCGGTGGGTCAGATAATGTACCCGGCACGACATATGCCCTCGTGTCCGCCGCCAGTGGGGGGCGGAGGCGCTTCTCTGGGAGAAGACGGTCTTCAAGCGCCGCAAATCTGGCGTTGATCATGGTCCCCACTTGACCAATGATCAGTCGAACCAGCTCCTCCTTCTCCTCTCCTTCGGCCTGTTGGCCGGGCCGGTCTATGCACACCCGCATTTCCGCCACCTCTTTCCGCAACTGCGCGATTTCGCCTTGGAGGCGGATGTTGCTCGCCTGCAGCCCCCTCGTTTCATCTGAGGTACAGCGGGCTTGCAGTATCTCGGACACCTCGGTTATTGAATGCGCAGCCTCGCCCGGAATTACTTGAACCCATGTGCCTTTAAGGTTCGACGACCTAGTGGCAACCATGTTGATGAGGCCCACGCTGTCTTCGATCTTTTTACGCAGCTCCGACGCCCCCTGGAAGTCGCCGTCATTCGATGACGACTCCGACAAGGTTTGATTTCGGAGCTGTCGAGATGATGAGGCGATCTCGGCCTCTGCCTCTAATTCCGTCTCCGCTCTTTTAGCAGCCGCCACCAATGCTAATTTTGCCTGGGCTAAGGCCGACGTATTGCCCTGTCGTAGGAGGTCTACCTCGACCTCTCTTGGCAGATGTTTTTGCCTCTAGGCTTCGGCCCAATTCTTCTCCACTAGCTTCGTCCATGGAAGGACGTTTCCTCCCCGTACTCCTTCTCTCATCGAGAGACTCCACGCTCTGCATAGAGTCACTCTCATCGTCGCTATCTACAATTCGGTTTGATTTCTTCATAGTTATTCCCACGATTATAGGACGAAATAAAATGTCGGTCCCCGGGTGACGCCTATTCCGGGACATACAATACCGTGGGGTCGCCTGGTACCCACAGGTTTTTAAGACTTCGCTGTCTGATTTTTTATAGAGGTTTACTCCTCGCGGACCGGCCAGTTAAGGCAAGCCCTCCGCTCCACTGCACTTCGACGTACCCCATTATCGTCAACACTGGGGTCTTTGACGAAAGTACAGCGGGTTACGGCGCGCTGGGAGAGCCGACGTAACTCCCCAGTTTTGGACGGTTGAGTGCCCGGCGGCAGTGTGAGTGCACACCGAGCCCGTCCCTCCACTATGAGCATTAGGCACTGGAAACGATATATCGTCACCAGTTCCTAATACCCACCATCATTTGTTGCCTTTCCCCCGGATACAGAAATCAAGGAGAAATGCAACCTCCCACAACGCTCGACGGTTGAGTGCCCGGCGGCAGTGTGAGTGCACACCGAGCCCGTCCCTCCACTATGAGCATTAGGCACTGGAAACGATATATCGTCACCAGTTCCTAATACCCACCATCATTTGTTGCCTTTCCCCGGATACTTTGATCAAGAATGCAACCTCCACCCGCACGTGGGCACTGAGAACGGCGGCTATCGTCACCAGTGCCCAATGCGTACCATCGTTGGTTGCCTTTCCTCCGGATACGGAAATCAAGGAAATGCAACCCCTGCCACTCCGCAGTGCCTCCGCTTATCAGAGGGACACGCAGAGCAGCCATCCCCTCAGAACATTCGCCACTGGCAACAACGTGTCATCACCAGCGCCCAGGTGCACCGTCCCGGCGTTGCCTTTCCCCGGATACAATAGTATCAAGGGAGATTCAACAACCAGGCACTCGAGGAGGTTTTCTGACGTGGCACCCGTGGCAACCTAACCTAACCTAACCTAACCTAACCTAACCTAACCTAACCTAACCTAACCTAACCCTAGCCTTTTGCATGGGAATGCCTACGCATACCCACCCTGCGGGGAGCAGGATGGAGTTATGGACTCGCGCAAACTAAAACCCATGGTGTTCCACCTTCGTCGCGTATGGCGGGATTACGGGAACGCTTTCACACCTCCGCGACCCGCCTGCGCTGGCCGGCAAACCGGCCCCTCATCGGGGAGGACATCCCCCTCTCCACCCTCTCCACCTGCAGGCTGCGGAACACCTGGACGCACTTAGCCTTCCATCTCGGCCTCCTGTAGGTGGGAAACGGACTCCCGAGTCCGCCCCCAGAAGGCCACCATAACAGGAGGTGGGGCGCTGGCCGGCGTACCGGGCGGATCTGGTCTGCGGCTCCACCGCCGACCGATCATTCGGCCGCGGGACAGGAGAGCGGCAACGAAACACCGACACTCCTCTTCCCCGCGGCCCCACCACAGCCGCATCATGCGAGTCTGACCCCCCGCTTGGAGTCGCGGATGGAGGAAACGGCAACCTGGCACCAGCCTCCTCTCTCCTTCCCGCGACTCGCCTCGGCGCTGCGAGGGGCGGGAAGACAACCTCGCTCCGCCATCCGCCCTCAGCAGTCCACCCGACGCACGCATCCGAGGTTGGCTCATAAGGAGCTCACGGGCAACCACCTCGGAGCCGGCCTCGGAGCGCCTTGATGACCATTGGGTTCCTCTTAGCTTCACCGTGGGTGACCAAGCCACGGTTGCTAACTTCCCGCTACGACAAAGCGAGAACCGCTTCGGGGGAACCTTTTTTTTTTTTTCGTGGGGAAATGCCTACGCATACCCGCCCCGCGAAATGGTTTGAGGCGGAGTTATGTCGGATCCGCACCGACTAAAACCCCACGGTGTTCCATCGCTCCCGCCCAGTGCTGTGCATGCGGGTACGCTGTGAGCATTCTTCCGCGTGCACAGCTGGTGGCGGCCAGTTGTGGCCTCGGCATATTTGGCCCTCTAAGGCGCGCAGGAACACCGGGCGCTCTCACCTCGCTGACTTGTGAGCGACCAGACCTCCCCGTGTCCATCACTCGAGTCGTAAGGGGGAAATGAGCCGCCACGCTCTCACCTTTTCCCCCTGCGGCGGCTGTGGAGTGGTCCCAGGGTCGTGGGATGCTTCCTCCTCCATCGGCTGGCTGGTCGGTTGCCGAGGTGGCAACGGGCGGACCGGCCTTTTCCGGCGCTTTGGAAGGCGCTTTGCAGGCCTTCCCCCATCCTATGGTCCGCCGGTTTCTTAGCGGCGACGCACACGGCACAACGCGGGGTAGCGGGCACTGTTTTATGGCGGCCAGGTTGACCACAGCAGCGGCACAACTCGCCCCGGTCGATCCGGTGCGTCGCACTGAGCCCTCACGTGTCCCGCCTCGAGGCTGTAGAGTACCTAAGGGTGAGGGCTCCACGAGCTTCACCTCGGCCGCCACCCGCGCCAGAAATCGTTAGGCGCCCGCTGGCATTGCTGGCGGCAGTCACGGGGCACCGGACCCAGGCCATCCCAAGGCCTCCGGGATATCGCAAGGACCCTCGCTGCTTTACAGCGTCCTTGGGACAGCCGCCAGCCTTCGTTACCGCCGCAGTGCGTCTCTGCTGTGGTGGAGTCATCCAGACCGGATACCTTGACTTCTGCAGTCTTCGCCGGTCTGGACGCTCGCACTTGTTTGCCCGCTGCTGCAGAAGTACCTCGCTCAGTTTTTGAGCCAGGGCGTCCGCCTTAGCTTCGCTATCTGCGCCAGGGATTTCGAACATTCGAGCCCCGTGGCGCAGATGCGGGAACTTATCCAGACGTATACCGAGGGAGGCTAGGTTTATTTTTCGCGCTTCGCCTCGGTAATTACATCAATAATAGCGACGCCACTTTGCCGCCAGCCTCAGGCTCCAGGGTCACAACCACGGCAGAGGATCGCGAATCACAATTTTAACCGCCCTTGGTTTGCTAACAATTTGCTTCATCTTCCCTCCCTTGTTTTTGAGCCCCTTCCTGGCCACCGTAGTCAGGGTTCCATAGACTCGGGGGCGGGTGGCGGGAGTTGGGACTCCGCTGCCTTCTTCTTTGGACCCTCCTTTACAGGCTCACTTCGTTTCCCTTTGGGGCGCTTCGGGGCCACAGCGACCCCAACGACAACCGATTTGACGCTAGCCGCCTTAACAGGCGGTTTTGCTTCCAGCCGGTGTCTGGGAAGGCGAAGAGCTGAACGAGATACCGGGCAATGCTTCCGGCCTCTTGTCGGTTGCCAATGGGGGCGAAGGCGCTTCTCCGGCGGAGCGGTGGTCCTCAGGGCGGCAAATCTGGCGTTGATCATTGACCCTACCTGGTCAATGATCGAGCGCCTGACTCCTCCTTGCCCGCTCCCTCTCGGTTTGTTGGCTGGGCCGGTTCGTTTTTACGCATCACCAGGTCAGCCACCTCCTTCCTCAGCTGCGACACTTCACCTTGTAGGCGAGCATTATCTGCCTGCAGCTTCCGCGTCTCGTCTGGTACAACGTCGCTGCAGAGTCTTAGTAACCTCGCTGACGTTCTCTGCAGCCTCTTTGAGCGCCTTCACCCAGATGCCCTTCAGGTTCTTCGACCTTGTTGCAACCATGGTGATGACGCCCACGCTGTCCTCTACCCTCTTTTCTGGCTCCGCCGCCGTTTCGAAGTCGCCATCGTTGGACGACGACTCCGACAGGGTTGTTATCCTGCCGGCGCGGAGCTGACGAGACGCTAAAACGACTTCCGCCTCCGCCGCCACCCTCAATTCAGCACAATAGCGGCCACTAACTCCATTTTAGCCTGGGCAGGGCCGACATATTGCTTGCCCCGTGGTTGGGGCCTCCACGACCTCTCTTGGCAGATGTTGTTGCCATGCCAAGCTAGTTTTTCCTTGCTGGCCCGTTACCGAACCAGAGTGCTCGCGTCCATAGACGGACGTTCCTCCCGCACTTCTTCTCCCTCGTCAAGTGACTCCGCTTGCGCGCCAGAGTCACTGTCATCATCACTATCTGCCGACATGTAATTTTTGTTTTAGGTTTACTCATATTGGTTCCCACGATTGTGGACGAAATAAAGGTCGGCCCCGGGTTACATAATTTCCGAGGGCAAAGGCTACATACTGTGGGGTCGCCTGGTACCCACAGGTTTTCAAGACTTCGCTGTCTGATTATTTTATAGAGGTTTACTCCTCGCGGGCCGGCCAGTTAAGGCAAGCCCTCCGCTCCGCTGCACTTCGACGTACCCCATTATCGTCAACACTGGGGTCTTTGACGAAAGTACAGCGGGTTACGGCACGCTGGGAGAGCCGACGTAACTCCCCAGTTTTGGACGGTTGAATGCCCGGCGGCAGTGTGAGTGCACACCGGACCCGTCCACCACTATGAGCATTAGGCACTGGAAACGATATATCGTCACCAGTTCCTAATACCCACCATCATTTGTTGCCTTTCCCCGGATACAGAAATCAAGGAGAAATGCAACCTCCCACAACTTGTGACGGTTAGTGCCCGGCGGCAGTAAAAGCGCACACCGAGTACGTCCCCAACACAGCGAACATTAGGCGCTGCCAACGACGTATCGCCACCAGTTCCCAATGCACACCCTCATTTTGTTGCCTTTCCCCGGATACTTTGATCAGGAATGCAACCTCCCTCGCATTGGGCACTGAGAACGACGTATCGTCACCGGTGTCAATGCGCACCGTCGTTCGGTTGCCTTTCCTCCGGATATGGAAATCAAAGGAAATGCAACCCCTGCCACTCCACTGTGCCCTCCGCTTATCAGAGGGACACGCAGAGCAGCTATCCCTCGGGGGGGAACCTAACCTAACCTAACCTAACCTAACCTAACCTAACCTAACCTAACCTAACCTAACCTAACCTAACCTAACCTACCCTAACCTAACCTAACCTTTTTTTTTTTTTTTTTTTTCGTGGGGAAATGCCTACGCATATTACCGCCCTCGCGGGGACGAGGCAGGTTATGTCGGACTCGCACCGACTAAAACCCACGGTGTTCCTTCTGCCCACTTGGTGCTGTGCATACGGGGGCGCGTGAGCGACCTTCCGCGTGCACAGCTGTGGCGGCTTGCTGAACGCAGGCCCCGGCCGTTTGTAACCTTTTGAGCGCGCGGGAACACCGGGCGCTCTCACCTCACTGACTCATATTGAACTACGGACCTCCCCGGGCCAATAGCTCGAGTCATTATTTGGGGAAATAGGGTATGCCCGCTTTTCCCCCACCGGCAACTGTGGACTGGTCCCGTGAATCTGGGATGGTTCCTCCTCCATTGCCTCAACTGACCTTTGCGGCTGGCTGGCCGGGTGCTTAGGTGGCAGCGGGCGGACCGTTCTTTTTCCACTTTTAGACGTGGCCTTGCAGGCCTTGCCCCCCATTTTGTGTTCCGCCGGTTTGTTGGCTGCGACACACACAGCGCAACGCGGGTTGGCTGAACACTGAGCCGCTTTATGGCCAGGCTGGCCACAGCGAAAACAGAGTTCACCCCGGTCGACTGCGGCATCGCATTGAGCCCTCACGTGTCCGGTTTCAAAGCACCGGAAGCACCTCAGAGGTGAGGGCTCCACCAACTTCACCGCTGCTGCCACCCACGAGACCATTAGTCGACCATTGGCGGCTACCTTTTTGGCCGGCCGCCACAGGACCTGGACAGGTCATCCCCACTCCTGCAGGATACCGTAAGATGTCGCTGCACTTGACGGCATCCTGGGGCAGTCTCCGGCCTTTGCCACGGCCATCGCCACATCGTCCGCAGTGACCGAGTCGTCCAGACCGGACACCTTAACTTCTGCGGTCTTCGCCGGTCTGGATACCCGCACTCCTTTCCTTGCTGCTGTAGGTACCTCGCTCAATTTCCGGGCGAGGCTGTCCGCCTTTCAACACTGTCTGCGCCGGGGATCTCGAACATCCGAGCCCCGGCACCGTGTTCCGCAATTCTGTAATACCGAGGGCAGAGGTCAATTTTACCCTTTGCCTCGGTAATTACTTCCGCATACGTGACTCCGGCTGCCGCAGCCTCCGGCTCGAGAGTCACCACCACAGCAGACGTGCGAGTGGCGATCTTGATCGCCCTCGATGCTGAGTTTGCCGGGACCATTCATCACTTTCCCACTCTTATTTTTGACCCCTTCTTGACCACCTTAGTCCATGGCACGTCCATAGACTGCGGCGCCGTTGGCAGGGGTCGAGGCACCGCTTGATTTTGGGCCTCCTTCTTGGACTCGTTGCGCTTTCCCTTTGGGTGTTTTGCACCTACGGAAGCCCCTGCGACAGCCGGTTTGCTGCTGGTCGCTTTCACCGGCGCTTTAGGGACAACAGGGACGGCGGTAGGCCGTGGGCCGGATGCGGTCCCCGGTGCGACATCCTCCCTCGTGTCCGCCGCCAGTGGAGGGCGGAGGCGCTTCTCTGGGAGGAGACGGTCTTCAAGCGCCGCAAATCTAGCGTTGATCATGGTCCCCACTTGACCAATGATCATTCGCACAAGCTCCTCCTTCCCCTCTCCTGCGGCCTGTTGGCCGGGCCTGTCTATGCGCGACCGCACTTCCGCTACCTCCCTTCGCAACTGCGCGATTTCGCCTTGGAGGCGGATGTTACTCGCCTGCAGCCCCCTCGTTTCATCTGAGGTACAGCGAGCTTGCAGTATCTCAGTCACCTCGGTTATCGACTGCGCAGCCTCGCCCAGGTGCCCGAACCCACGTGCCTTTAAGGTTTGAAGACCTAGTGGCAACCATGTTGATGAGGCCCACGCTGTCTTCGATCTTTTACGCAGCTCGAAGCCCCCTGGAAATCGCCGTCATTCGATGACGATTCCGACAGGGTTGACTTTCGGAGCTGTCAGTGACTCAAAGGCGATCTCAGCCTCCGCCTCCAATTCCGCCTCTGCTCTTTTAGCGGCCACCAACGCTAGCTTTGCCTGGGTTAGGCCCACGTATTGTCCTGTTGTTGGAGGTCTTCCTCGACCTCTCTTGGCAGATGTTTTTGCCTCTACGCCTAGGCCCATTTGGGCACCAACAGCATCGTCTATGGAAGGACGTTTCCTCCCCGTACTCCTTCTCTCATCGAGAGACTCCACGCTCTGCATAGAGTCACTCTCGTCATCACTATCTACTATTTGGATTGATTTTTTCATAGTTATTCCCACGAGTATTGGACGAAATAAACGGTCGATCCACGGGTTACGCCATGCCGGGACAAGACTATATACTGTGAGGGGCGTCCGGTACCCACAGGTTTTTAAGACTTCGCTGTCTGGTTTTTATAGAGTGATCCTTCTCGCGGGCCGGCCGGTTAAGGCAAGCCCTCCGCTCCGCTGCACTTCGACGTACCCCATAATCGTCAACTCTGGGGTCTTTGACGAAAGTACAGCGGGTTACGGCGCGCTGGGAGAGCCGACGTAACTCCCCAGTTTTGGACGGTTGAGTGCCCGGCGGCAGTGTAAGTGCACACCGAGCCCGTCCCTCCACTATGAGCATTAGGCACTGGAAACGATATATCGTCACCAGTTCCTAATACCCACCATCATTTGTTGCCTTTCCCCCGGATACAGAAATCAAGGAGAAATGCAACCTCCCACAACGCTCGACGGTTGAGTGCCCGGCGGCAGTAAAAGCGCACACCGAGCCCGTCCCTCCACTATGAGCATTAGGCACTGGAAACGACCTATCGCCACCAGTTCCCAATGCACACCCTCATTTTGTTGCCTTTCCCCCGGATACTTTGATCAAGGAGAAATGCAACATCTGCCCTCGCATTGGGCACTGAGAACGACGTATCGTCACCAGTGCCCAATGCGCATCATCGTTCGGTTGCCTTTCCTCCGGATACGGAAATCAAAAGAAATGCAACCCCACTGCGCTCCACTGGCGCCCTCCGCTTATCAGAGGGACACGCAGAGCAGCTATCCCCCCCTGTCAGAACATTCGCCACTGGCAACAACGTGTCATCACCAGTGCCCAGGGTGCACCGTCCCGGCGTTGCCTTTCCCCCGGATACAATAGTATCAAAGGGAAATTCAACGACCAGGCACTCGAGGAGGTTTTCTGACGTGGCACCCCAACCTAACCTAACCTAACCTAACCTAACCTAACCTAACCTAACCTAACCTAACCTAACCTAACCTAACCTAACCTAACCTAACCTAACCTTTTTTTTTTTTTTTTACGTGGGGAAATGCCTACGCATACCCGCCCTCGCGGGGACGAGAGCGGGTTATGTCGGACTCGCACCGACTAAAACCCCACGGTGTTCCTTCTGCCCACCGAGTGCTGTGCATACGGGTACGCTTGCGCATTCGTCGCGTGCACAGCAGTGGCGGCTCGCTCTTGCGGGCCCCGGCCGTTAGTAACCTTTATGGAGAGCGCGCGGGAACACGTGGCGCGCTCTCACCTCGCTGACTCATTTTTGAGCTACGGACCTCCCCGGGTCCATAGCTCGAGTCGTATCAGGGCGGAATGGCGAGCGCATACGCTCTGCGTCTTCGCCCGATGCGGCGTCTGCGGACTGGATCCGAGGCGGCTGACTCCCGACCTCGCTCCGCCTCCTCCTTGGTGGACATCACTGCCTCGCAGTAGATGCGCACTGCTGCCCATGCCTCTCGGCTGTCGACCATAGCGCGAACCACGGCCGGCAGCGACAGGTCCTCTCCGACTACGGCACTGAGTGCCCGGCGCTGTTCCGCCCATCGGGGACACCTCTCCAGCGTGTGCTGGGCCGTGTCTTGGAGGCAGCCGTCACAGTGGTGACAGCCCTCGTTTGGCTCCCTTCCGATCAAGTGCAGGTACTTCCCGAAGCATCCATGCCCGAAAGCACCTGCGACAACCGGAAGGTGAGCACTCCGTGACGTCTATTCAGCCACTGCACGAGGACTGGACGTACTGCCTCTATGGTCGTGGTTCCGGCCCGGGGCTGTCGAAGTGCATGCTGCCACCTCCGCACCATGACCCTTCGACGCTCCGCCCTCGCCGCATCAACCTCCTCCCTCGTGGGTGGGAACTGGCGCACCGCGATCAAGCTCTCACGCCAAAAGAAGACGGACGCGAGAACTTTCGCCTCCAGTTCCCAGGAGGGACGCCGCCAGCACACGCCGCCTCGTGGGACACCGTGTGATACCCCGGATCGCTCTGATTGCCATCGCCCTCTGGGGCCTTTGCAGAAGAGCGATTGTCCGGCTATTCAGAGCGTCACTCCACACGGGTGCCCGTACAGCGCCATGGAGCGCACCATGCCCAGGTACAGGCGCCGACAAGCCGCATTCGGACCTCCGATATTCGGCAGCAAGCTGCCGACTGCGGCCGCCGCACGCAACAGCCTGGGCAATAAGCCTAGGAAGTGCACCTCGAAGTTCCATCGGCCGTCCAAAGTGAGTCCCAGATATTTCATCTGGGACTTAATGCCGATGCGAACTCCGCCCACCACGATGTGCAGTCCCGAGGGTGGCGCGTTCCGAGGCCCGTGAAAACACAAGGCCTCAGACTTGTTGAGGGCCACCTCAAGACCAACCTTCGGATACGACCCACTACGTGGGCCACTCCCGCTGTAGCACGTATGGTGCACTCCTATAGGTGCCGCCCTTGCCGTCACCAAGGTGTCGTCGGCGTAGCAAGTTACGCAGAGGCCTCGCAGTAGGGATCCGCGAAGCACCCAGTCGTAGCCGATGTTCCACAGGAGCGGTCCGAGAACCGAACCCTGTGGGACACCGCACGACACTACGCGACTATGCCACGCGTTCCGACACCTGTACGCCACCGACCTGCCCGAGAGATACGATGCAATCATGCGCTGGAGGTAGTTCGGCACCCGGTGATACCGGAGTGCCTCCCTGATGCAACTCCAGGGCAAGGTGTTGAAGGCGTTGGCGATGTCAAGAGACACCGCCAAGACGACCTCACCCCGGGCGACTGCTTCCTCCGCCGTCCTCTTCACTCGCATGATCGCATGTATCGTGGACCTGCCCTCGCGAAAACCGAATTGGCTATCATCCAAATCCGGACCGACCCCCACCAGATGCTGGACGAGGCGACCGGCAATAACACGCTCAAAGAGCTTTGCCACCTCGTCCAACAGCACTATGGGCCGGTACGCAGAGGGCGAGTCCCTCGGGCGCCCCTCCTTCCTCAAGAGGACCATCGTGCCCGCCTTCCACACCCGCGGGAAACGGCCCCGCGTTAGGCAGGCATCGAAGAGTCCTCTGAGTTTGCCCTCGAGTGCGCCGGATGCTAGGACCCACGCACGGCCAGGTACACCGTCGGGTCCTGGGGCCGTATTCCTTGAACGGAGTCGAAGAATCGCGGCCCCGAACTCTCCAGGGTTACCGGCGGTACCACCTCGTCCCCGCCAGCAACCGCATCCAGCGCAGTCAGACCATGGTCGGCGGCGTGTGTTCCTCCCTCTCGGGGAACAGGGCTGCAACCACTGCGTCCACGAACTGGGGCTGGAGACTTTGCGTCAGAGGGTGCCCATGGGCGAAGTTTCCCCGCACCATGCGGTATGGGCGGCCCACGGATCACGGTTCAGAGTCTCCAGCAGCTCGATTCTCGCCCCAGCCTTGGCCTCACCAATGGCGATTTGAAGACGAAGCTTGGCCCTCCGTAAGCGTCGCGCAACGATGACTCGGCCGCATCGTCACGGCGTCTCCTCCGGCGTTGCCTCGTGTACTGGCGTCTCGCGACTACGCACGCAGTGCGCAGCACAGCGATGTCGGCGGACCACCAGTACACCTGCCTTTTCGGCGGTCGAGGCCCCAACCGTGGCATCGACGCATCGCAGACGCGAGTCATCGACGCGCGAAGCGCCACCGCTTCGTCTTCCACGCAGTGGTTGCTGCACCTCGGGGAAACCCACGATTCCACCAGGGAAGCCTCGATGAGAACTTCCCCGTCGAGGTGCTTGAGTGCCATCGCGGGCCGTCGCCACGGACGACCGCTCGCCCGGATCGGACCGGAGCCGCGTCGGAATCGGAGACGCTGAAGCGGATATACAAATGATCCGACAGCGTCTCCACACCGGACACGACTTCCCACCCGTGAACCCGGCGCGCCATGGATGTGCTGGCGAAGGACAGGTCCACAACGGAGCTCCCCTGGGGCCGAACGCAAGTGGGTTCCGAACCACGGTTGAGCAGACAGAGTCCTACGGACAGTGCCCACCCCTCCAGGAACGTCCCCCGCGTATCGGTGGCAGAACAGCCCCAAACGGTGTTCTTGGCGTTGAAGTCACCCATCACCAAAATAGGATGAGGGTGACTCCTGCCAATGAGCTCCGACCTCGCCCAAGAGTCCCTCGAACTCGGGCGGCTTCTGCTGGGGACAATAAATGCCAATAATGACTATCCCCACCAGCGCCGCAACGAACCCGCGACCCTTCTCCGCAATCCATGGGCGGGGCGCCAGCAGTCGTCCGAGCAACTACCGCGACCAGTCCCTCCTCGTCTCCCGCCCAGCCATCCCTTTCTGGAACCAGGTAGGGTTCCGAAACGACGGCCGATGTGTCAACCACTGTGCCATACTCTGAAAGAGCAGATCTTGTGCTCTAGCACAGTGGTTAACGTTCGCCTGAACTACGTGAAGGCCGTAGCTCATTGCGAGGCCGGTTTCGGATCCTCCTCCATTGCCTCCACCTGTGGTTGCTGGCTGGCCGGTTGCTTCTGTGGCAACGAGCGAGCTGGCCTTTTCCCTCTCTTGGGAGGCGCGGTGCAGGCCCTTCCTCCCATCCTGTGGTCGGCCGGTTTTTTGGCTGCGACACACACAGCGCAACGCGGGTTGGCGGAGCACTGCGCTGCCTTGTGGCCAGACTGACCACAACGGAAGCACAGCTCCCCCCGGTCGACTGTGGCGTCGCACTGGGCCCTCACATGTCCCGACTCCATGCAGCGGAAACACCTCAGAGGTGTGGGCACCACTAGCTTCGCCACGGCTGAGACCACGAGATCATCAGCCTTCCGCCGTCGGCGACCTTTTGGCTGCCGCCACGGGACATCGGACCCAGGCCACCCCAAGTCCTGCAGCATCCCGAAGGATCTGGCTGCGCTTGACCGCCTCGCGGGCAGCCACCGGCCTTGGCCACAGCTGTCACCACCTCCTCCACAGTGGCGGAGTCATCCAGACCAGCAACTCTGACCTCCACTGTCTTTGCTGGTCTGGTTATCCGAACACCTTTGGATGCAAGCGCCTCCCTCAATTTATCGGCAAGGCCGTCCGCCCTGTCGCCGCTGTCTGCGCCGGGGATTTCGAACATACGCGCCCCGTGGCGCATGTGCAGAACCGCAGATCTGTTATCCCGAGGAAGCGGGTCGACTTTCTCTTCGCCTCGGTGATAACCTCCGCATAGGTAACACCTGCCGCCACCGCTTCAGGCGCCAGTGTCACCACGACAGCGGCCGATCTAGGAGTGGCAATCTTCGCTGGCCTCGGTGCAGGATTGCCAGGACTCTTGACGACCTTGCCGCCTTTGTTTCTGAGCCCCTTTCTTACCACCGTAGTCCACGGTTCCTCCATGGACTGAGGTGCTGGTGGTAGAGATAGGGACTCTGTTACCTTCTCGCTCTCCTTAGCGGGCTTGCTCCGCTTTCCTTTCTCCTTCCCTTATGCGGCCTTGGAGCCACAGAACCCCAGCGACGACTGCCCGTTCGCTACTAGCCAAAATGGCAGGCGGCTTCAGGACAGCCGGGTGCCGGGGAGGTGAAGGACCGGCAGAGGCGGTAGGCACCGCACTCGCCCTCGCATCTGCCGCCAACGGAGGACGGAGGCGCTTTTTCGGGGAGGAGGCGGTCCTCCAAAGCCGCGAATCTGGCGTTCATCATTGTCCCCACTTGACAGATGATTGAACGTACCAGATCCTCGTTGCCCTCAGCTGGAATTGGGCCACGTTCGCTGGGCTTCTCCATGCGCAGTCGCATCTCCGCCACCTCTTTGCGCAACTGCTCAACCTCACCTTGCAAGCGGGCATTGCTCGCCTGCAGCCTCCTGGTTTCATCGGAGGTGCAACGACTCTGTAGTGCTTGGGCGTCCGCCTTTATCGCTTCTGCGGCGTCTTTCAGCGCCTTAATCCATGTGCCCTTCAGGTTTTTTCGACTTACAGGCAACCTTGTTTATGAGTGCGATGTTGTCCTCAATCTTCTTGCCCAGTTGCGACGCCGCCTGGAAGTCGTCATCATTCGACGACGACTCGGACAGGGTTGTTAATCTGTCGGCGCGGAGCTGTCGGGCTGCAGATGCGACCTCTCTCTCTGCCTCCATCCTCTCCTCATCCCTTAATGCAGCGACTGCCGCCTGTTTGGCCTTGGCAAGGCCGACATATTCCCCCGTCGTTGGAGGTCGCCCTCGACCTCTTTTGGCAGATGTTCTTGCCACAGTTATGCCAGTCCCCTCATTGTGGCCCGTTATCGGACCAAAACCGCAACCTGCGTCCGTAGACGGTCGCTTTCTCCCCGCACAAATCTTCTCCTCTTCAAGGGACTCTACGCTCTGCATAGAGTCGCTCTCTCCCTCCTCACTCATCTCCGACATGCTTTTGGTTTGTGTTTTAAATTCCATATTAATTCCCACGATTATAGGACGAAGTAAAGGTCGGTCCCCGGGTGACGCCTATTCCGGTGACAAGGCTACATACTGTGGGGGTCGCCTGGTACCCACAGGTTTTTAAGACTTCGCTGTCTGATTATTTTATAGAGGTTTACTCCTCGCGGGCCGGCCAATTAAGGCAAGCCCTCCGCTCCACTGCACTTCGACGTACCCCATTATCGTCAACACTGGGGTCTTTGACGAAAGTACAGCGGGTTACGGCGCGCTGGGAGAGCCGACGTAACTCCCCAGTTTTGGACGGTTGAGTGCCCGGCGGCAGTGTGAGTGCACACCGAGCCCGTCCCTCCACTATGAGCATTAGGCACTGGAAACGATATATCGTCACCAGTTCCTAATACCCACCATCATTTGTTGCCTTTCCCCGGATACAGAAATCAGGAGAAAAGCAACCTCCCACAACGCTCGACGGTTGAGTGCCCGGCGGCAGTGTGAGTGCACACCGAGCCCGTCCTCCACTATGAGCATTAGGCACTGCCAACGACGTATCGCCACCAGTTCCCAATGCACACCCCTCATTTTGTTGCCTTTCCCCGGATACTTTGATCAGGAGAAATGCAACCTCCACCCTCGCATTGGGCACTGAGAACGACGTATCGTCACCAGTGCCCAATGCGCATCATCGTTCGGTTGCCTTTCCTCCGGATATGGGAATCAAAGGAAATGCAACCCCCTGCCACTCCACTGTGCCCTCCGCTTATCAGAGGGACACGCAGAGCAGCTATCCCCTGTCAGAACATTCGCCACTGGCAACAACGTGTCATCACCAGTGCCCAGGTTTTCGTCAGCGTTGCCTTTCCCCGGATACAATGGTATCAAAGGAAATTCAACGACCAGGCACTCGAGGAGGTTTTCTGACGTGGCACCCCAACCTAACCTAACCTTTTTTTTTTTTCGTGGGAAATGCCTACGCATACCCGCCCCCCGCGGTGAACGGGCAGTTATGTCAGACACGCACCGACTAAAACCCACGGTGTTCCTTCGCTCCACCCAAGTACTGTGCATGCGGGTACGCTGTGAGCATTCTTCCGCGTGCACAGCGGGTGGCGGCCAATTGTGTGGCTCCCGGCAGACTTGCTTCCCAGAGTTTGAGAGCGCGGGAACACCGGGCGCGCTCTCACCTCGCTGACTCATGTTGAGCGACAGACCTCCCCGTGTCCATCGCTCGAGTCGTAAGGGGAAATCGAATGCAGCTTACGCTCTCGCCTTTCCCCTGCGGCGGCTGTGAGTGGTCGGGTCTCGGGACTTCCTCCTCCATCGGCTGGCTGGTCGGTTGCCGAGGTGGCAACGGGCGGACCGGCCTTTTTGCGGCCTTGGAAGGCGCGTTGCAGGCCTTCCCCCCCATCCTGTGGTCCGCCGGTTTCTTAGCGGCGACGCACACGGCACAACGCGGGGTAGCGGAACATTGTGCCGCCTTGTGGCCAGGTTGACCACAGCGGCAGCACAGCTCCCCCCGGTCGACCGGTGCGTCGCACTGAGCCCTCACGTGTCCCGCCTCAAAACAGCGGAAACACCTCAGAGGTGAGGGCTCCACGAGTTTCACCTCGGCTGCCACTATGAGACCGCCACCAGGCGCCCGCTGGCAGCCACCTTTGGCGGCAGCCACGGGGCACCGGACCCAGGCCATCCCAAGGCCTGCGGGATATCGCAGGACCTTGCTGCACTTTATAGCATCTTTGGGACAGCCGCCAGCCTTCGTTACCGCCGCAATTACGTCCTCTGCTGTGGTAGAGTCGTCCAGACCGGACACCTTGACTTCTGCAGTCTTCGCCGGTCTGGATACTCGGACTCCTTTTCCCGCTGCTGATAGCACCTCGCTCAATTTTGAGCGGGGGCGATCCCGCCTTTAACTCCACTGTCTGCCAGAGTTTCAAACATCCGAGCCCCCGTGGCGCAGATGCGGAAGCGCATCTCTGTAATACCGAGTGAGGCCAGGTTGATTTTTGCCTTCGCCTCGGTAATTACGTCTATGTATGTGACGCCTGCAGCCGCTGCCTCCGGCTCCAGGGTCACGACCACAGCAGAGGATCGCGGAGTTGCAATTTTGACCGCCCTCGGTTTGCCAACAATTTGCTTAATCTTCCCTCCCTTGTTTTTGAGCCCCTTCCTAACCACCGTCATCCAGGGTTGATCCGTAGACTCAGGTGCAAGTGGCAGGGGTCGGGTCTCTTCCGTCTTCTTGCCTGCTTAGCGGGCTCCTTCTCTTACCCTTAGGGCGCTTCGGGGCCGGGACACCCTCGGCGACAGCCGATCAGCATAGCCGCCTTGACAGGCGGTTTCGCCACAACCGGTGTCTGGGGAGGTGAAGGGCAGGACGAGGGTCCGGGCACTGCTTCCGATCTCTGTCCGTCGCTGATGGAGGAGCGAAGGCGCTTCTCCAGGTAAGGAGACGATCTTCCAGCGCCGCGAACCTGGCGTTGATCATTGACCTACCTGATCAATGATCGAGCGCACGAAACTCCTCCTTGCCCGCTCCTCTATATGTTGGCGGGCGGTCATCTGCATTCGCAGGTATGCCACCTCCTTCCTCATTTCAGATACCTCGCCTTGGAGGCGAGCGTTGTCCGCCTGCAGCTTTGTCGTCTCCTCTGAGGTACAGCGGCGCTGCAGAGTCTTAGTGGTCTCACTAACGGTCTCCGCAGCCTCCTTCAGCGCCTTCACCCAGATGCCCTTCAGGTTCTTAGACCTTGTGGCCACCATGGTGATGACGCCGACGCTGTCCTCAATCCTCTTTTGTAGCTCCGATGCCGGCTCGAAGTCGCCATCGTTCGACGACGACTCCGACAGGGTTGTTATCCTGCCGGCACGGAGCTGACGAGACGACGCAGCGATTTCCGCCTCCGCCTCCACCCTCAATTCCGCCTCCTTCGCGGCTACCAACGCCATTTTGGCCTGGGCAAGGCCGACATATTGCCCTGTCGTCGGAGGTCGTCCTCGGCCTCGTTTGGCAGATGACATCCTGCCCTGGCCATTCTTCCCGTCTCGGCCATTGCCGGATACCAATCTCTGCGTCCTTAGAAGGACGTTTTCTCCTGCTACCTCCTCCTCTCATCCAAGTGACTCCACGCTGAGCATAGAGTCACTCGTGTCGTCATCGCTGTCCATTTCCGTCAAGCCTTTGGTATGTTTAAATTTTTCCATTTTGATTCCCCACGATTACAGGACGAAGTAAAGGTCGGTCCCAGGTGACGCACGTACTGAAGGCTGTTAAAACTTCAATAAGAACACTTCGATAAGCTCAACAGCGGAACAATTGGGGTAGGAACTGAAAACACTGATATATGTTTCAGAATCACTGACCAATACGGCTAGAAGATTATATTTCTCTGCCCGCCAACTTGTTAAAACTGGCAAATATAACTACTGTTGATTTCCGAAGGTAAAATCATGCTGCGAGAAAAGCAAGGTGCACCAGCTTTCACATTTAAACCAGTTTTCAACTTGAACTACTAAAAGCGAAGTGTTCACAGGCATGACTAATATTAAACTTATGTTTTCATTGCATGATAGTCTTAGTCTTTATCACTTTTCATTATTTAATTTTAGTTCACAACTTAGTACATATAAATTTAGATTATATTTTGAGTTTTCAGCAATGTTCATATTTAGGGTAACACCAGTAACAATTGTAAATTTCCCACTAAGGGAAAATTAACTGGATTGATTGTATTCGAAATAAGTAACGGCATTCCTCGTCATTATTTCCTTATCAACCAAGGAAACAACATACGCTCATTCCGTATATTATGATTGTGAAAATAAATCAACAAGTGACTGTTAAAACTT
>JAGSMU010000392.1:0-30226 GCA_029286865.1 Teinopalpus imperialis
CAATAAGAACACTTCGGATAAGCTCAACAGCGGAACAATTGGGGTAGGAACTGAAAAAACACTGATATATGTTTCAGAATCACTGACCAATACGGCTAGAAGATTATATTTCTCTGCCCGCCAACTTGTTAAAACTGGCAAATATAACTACTGTTGGATTTCCGAAGGTAAAATCATGCTGCGAGAAAAGCAAGGTGCACCAGCTTTTCACATTTAAACCAGTTTTCAACTTGAACTACTAAAAGCGAAGTGTTCACAGGCATGACTAATATTAAACTTATGTTTTCATTGCATGATAGTCTTAGTCTTTATCACTTTTCATTATTTAATTTTAGTTCACAAATTTAGTACATATAAATTTAGATTATATTTTGAGTTTTCAGCAATGTTCATATTTAGGGTAACACCAGTAACAATTGTAAATTTCACTAAGGGAAAATTAACTGGATTGATTGTATTCGAAATAAGTAACGGGCATTCCTCGTCATTATTTCCTTATCAACCAAGGAAACAACATACGCTCATTCCGTATATTATGATTGTGAAAATAAATCAACAAGTGATACTGCTGTACACCTAATGGCCTATGTAAGTAAAAATTAAGACAACAAATATAAATGTTTAGGCTTTTTTTTGGATATGCCAAAAGCGGGTCATACAGTTTTTATTCCGAAACTATTAGATCAACTTGAAAATATTGGCATTCTTCAGTTTTTTGCAGATTACCAATCGTAGTAAACCTATTAAAATTAGTAACATCAATAGGGATAGTGCAACCATTAATTTTGGTGTACCTCAAGGATCTGTATTAGGGCCTACACTTTTTCTTATACTACATAATACTATATATACATTAATTACCTGTGTAACCAACAGTTAAATAACTCTGAAGTTTTAAGTTACGCTGACGACACTGTAATTAATTTTCGCGGAAGAACGTGTGATGAAGTAAAAAGAACTGCTGAAGAAGGCCTACGTGCTATTATGAAATATCATGAAACAAATTTCCTAACCCTTAACTTAACTAAAACTAAATACGTAGCCTTTTCAAAAAAAATAATGATTCTCATTCAGAATGCACATTTAGTCTCAAAGCCCATACATGTAAACCTAATACTACTAACTACTACTACTGTACTTGTCATTCAATAGCTTCCGCCTCCTCTATTCGTTATCTGGGAATTTTAATATATCAAAATCTAAATTTGAAACGATAATACGATTAAGAAAACTTATATAACCCTATTTAAAAAAGTTAGACATATAAATGAATCCAAGACTATTAAAACATTATACTTTGCATTGTGTCAATCTATTATTTCTTATGGTTATTATACCATAATAAAATTTGGGGTGGAGCAAGAAAAACCGAATTATTAAAAATGGATAGGGCACAAAGAGCAATTGTAAATTATCTTAACTTTAGATATCCGACCGCATTATTGTATAAAAAAAATCTGTTTTAAATTATTTATCAAACACACAATTACTAGAGAACATTCACGCCCGACGCAAGTATCCAATAAACGAAGACAGCAGTTTTTTTATAATATTCCGCTCTGTAGAACAAGTTTTGCCCAACATTTTTTTCCGTTCCTGGGACCATTGCTTTATTTATTATTATAATATTTATTTTTCCTACTCTAATTATTATTTTAACGTAAATAAATATTGAAAGTTTGTAATTTATATTTTTTTTAAAGTAACTTTACTAAACATTGTATTAACCTGTATATTTTGCTTATACTGTAATCGAGTAATTACTCACAGTAAACTGGCCGCACTGCCCTGCTACAGTTATATATTATACAGTTTCATACTAGTACGGAGGGTAGCTGAACAATTTGCTATTAAGCAAACAAGCCTACAGCCTCGTTCTCTTATGTTTATTTTTTTCAGTAAGTTATGTTAATTTAGAATACATTAGGTTAAAATAAAATTGATAAAATTAGGCTAAGTTTGTGTAAAAAAAATTCAATGAATAATTTTTTTCTATCATGGTCGAAGTTACTTCGCATAATTGTCTATATGTACCGCTTTTCAAAATTATTACCACGCAGATCTTACATGAATAAATCTGAATTAGATTTTGCTGAAATTAAAATAATATCCGCATTACAACAAGTTTACTTTAAAGACGATATAAATAAATTAAACAACAGTGAAAACTGTTTTTCTGCTATGCAAAAACTTAACCGTTTTGAGACGCGAACGGTCTCATCCGCGTCGGCGGTCGGTTGACTTACGCAGTGATCAATTACGCACACAAACATCCTTATGCATTACATAGGCGAGATCACGTGATTGACGTCTTAATCGATTATTATTTACATTTAGCATTTACACGCTGGTCCCGAATTGCTTATGTCCTTACTTAGAAATCAGTATTGGATAGTGGCAGCGTCGCGTTATTCGTCATCGTACCCACAAGTGTAATGCGTGCTTCAGAGCAAAACAACGTCCAACTTTTCCAATCATGTCAGACCTGCCCGAGGTACCGCGTCACCCAAGTCGACAAGCCATTCCCGCATACTAGGTGTGATTATGCTGGCCCTCTACCATGTACACCGGTTCGCAGAAGAGGCATGAGAAGCCGCAAGGCTTGGCTCTGTATTTTTACGTGTCTGACAACCAGGTTTTTGCATATAGAGATCGCTTCGGTCCGAGTTAAGTACCGCCAATTTTCTTGCCGCTTTGAAACGATTTCTAGCACATCGTGGTCCTGTGCAGTGTATACACATTGAAAACGGTACCAATTTTGTCGAACGTAGTTGTTCGCGAATTATAAGTTCCTCGATGAACATCGCCTGCAACTTGAATATGAGCTCTCAGAAAGTCGCATAGAGATGAAACGCATAACACCCCAGTCGCCTCATATGGGAGGTTGGTAAAGGTGGTAAAATCTCATTTATTCAAGATTACGGGTCATGAGTAGCGACCCATCAGAGCCTTCTGCACTCACGGCTCATTTTCTTAAAACTACGCCACTTCGCCTGCTCCCCAGGTCGAGAGCGTAAGTTTGCTGGACAGACATTCGATTTTGCATAAGATGGTACAGTCTTCCTGGCAGCGATGGTGAGTAGGACCTACACCTAAATACACACCAAGGACATACAAAGTCCTGCCCAGGAACAGGAAGGCGACTCTAGACCTGTATAAAGGTAAGGCGCTACATCTTGTGTCTTCCTGTTATTCCTGTTACTACATATCAAAAAATAGCCTTATGTCCAAACAATATATGCTGCCATATAAAGTTTTTTACAGTCCACAAAACCACCGATTGTCTTAGCAAGGCATAAATATGTTGGGCTGTCTCAACACCCATCCTTGACAGAGAGACCTACAAGGTCAATCAGGATTGTATGCGTCGTTACCTGCATTTAGTACCTACGTGGTGTAGTGGTAATTGCCCGTCTGGCTGCTGTATTGAGGGTCCTAGGTTTGATTCCAGGGACATCTTGTAGGTTTGTTAGGGAATGATAAATTTTATACGTCATTTGTTATTCATTTTTATAAAAGAATACTTTAAAATCTAAAAGCCATTTTTATATAACCAAAAATTGCGCAACTCCCAATTTACTGGATTTGGCCTAGATTTATTCAATAATTTATTCTTTATCTGCACAACTAATACAAACGTACAAATAGATGAACTTAAGGCCTAAATGGAATCCTCTACCATATGTTGGTTTGCGTTGAATGAGTGAGAGAATGTAGTATGGGTTCCAGAAAAGTAACAATTTTATGTATATAAATGCAATAAATCATATAATAATAGAAACAATTTTTATTTATTTATTTAATCTTCAATTGTAAACACTTTATTTAAAAAAATTAGGCGGACTTAATGCCTTTTAGCAATCGCTACCAGACAACCAAAACTCCAACATTTTACAGGTGCCAATAACAAAAGAATCCTAACTATTAACAATATATGTATGTAACATAATTTACTTAATATACATAATACTGTTAAAATATTTCATAATAATGTTAATAACTATGTCATGTATTAATCAGGAGATGGTGTGTTTAAATCCCTCAGCACAATATATAGAAATATTTTTAACTAAATTGTGTGCAGCTAAATAATCATATATGTAGTGAATTATAAAGTTTTCGACTTATTACCGATAATAGTCATAATAGTCATTGTGACAACCCTAAATTAATTTTGGTATAGTTATAAATAAGTTTATAGTAAATTCATGAAGCCATTTTATTCATCGTCAAATGGTTCACACTTCCTATTTCTTTCCGGTAGATGAATTCCTTTCAATTTACTATGGCTACTTTCAGGTACTAGTAAGTAACCAAGAGAAAGGCAAATCCAATGATTTGCTAATTAAAGAGAATCAAAAATATAAAACCGTGAAAATATAAAATAAATTGTCATGATGATGTCAATTTATTTTATATTTACAAGTAAAATCCTCTTTTTTATATTAATACCATAAATTTATAGATAAAGAAGCAACTACTAGCCCCGGCGAAATTCGAGCTCGCGATCTCCCGTTTATCAGACAGACGCTCTAACCAACTGAGCCACGGGGCCGTTACGTAACAGCTAGAAAAACTCAATATGTATCATCAAATCCTTGCTTGAAACGGTAAAATAAAGGATAACAAATATATAATTAAGGATCGCATGTGTTATAGTTTTTTTCGACTCATTACCGATAAAAATCATCATAATAATTGCAACAAGACTAAATTAATTTTGGTACGGTTTTAAATAAGAATAAAGTAAAGGCATCTACGTCTGCTACGAAGCTATTTGGTTATTGTCAAATTTTGCACATTTGATATAGTTTTCCTAACCGTTGTTGAAATCCTGATATTTACTATGACACCACGTAAACAGCTTGATAGATGGGTGCCCACTAACTTAACGATCGCCAACGCAACGTAAGCGATGAGACCTGCCTCGTGCTGGTCAACAGGCACAGAAATGAAAGAATTTTAACCGAATTGTTACATGCGAAGAAAAGTGAATTCTGTTCGACAATCGAAAGCGCTCAGCACGTTGATTAGTTCCTGGTTCAGCACCAAAGCTGTGCCCAGAACGAAAAATGACCTCTAGAAAATTGATGGTCACTGTTTGGTGGTCTAGTGCCGATGAGATTCATCACAATTTTTACCAATCGGCATGAGCATTACTGCAAATGTGTACTGTTAAGAACTGAAGACAATGATGGAGAAGCTCCCACATCTGCAAGCAGCTTTGGTCCATCGGTCGGCCCCGCTGCTCCTACGACAACGCACGACCCCGTACTGCATAACAGACAGTCTCCATACCGCATGAGTTGGGTTGGAAGCTCTCCTGATCCACCGTCCTCCTCAGACCTTGCACCCACCGACTATTACTTTTCCAAGATTTGAATAACATTTTACCGGGAATAAAATTAAATTCCCGAGAGACAGTACAAAATGCCTTTGAAGAGTTTGTTGCCTCCCGTCCAGCTAACTTTAAAAAGAAGGGCATGAATAAACTACTACTGCGTTGGCAAAGATGCATCGATTGCATGGGTGATTACTTTGAACAACAGAAGTTAAAAAGTTTGAAAAAGAATACCTTAACTTATTTAATAATAATAAATATATATATATATATATATATATATACATATATATTATTATAGGTAATGAGTCGAAAAATCTATAGTATATACATGATTATTTAGATACACACAAAAAGGTATTCTTGCGTAGAGGTGTAAACTAAAAACTAACTACTTTTTCTACATGGATAGATAAAAGTTACAAAGAAAAAAAAACATATTGGTGCTGGAGGGATTCGAACCCCCGATATCCTGATTAAAAGTCAGGCGCCTTACCACTTGGCTACAACACCGCTGATATAGTTATTTAAAAGATGAATCGTATTCGCAACGATTAGTCTCATTAATGTTTTAAACTATATTAATTAAATTAAAAGCTGCTAATAATAAAATGATATGTTATTTGAAGTTACGAAATTCTTTGAAGAAGTCCGATATTTCTGTCCAGCTACGAAATTGGCAGAGACAGCTATTTAGCTATGTAAACAGGTAGTTTGTAGCTGAAACGAACCTTTTGCAACTAGCAACCGGTGAGCAAACGAGCTTGTTAAAAAAATTTACATAATAACAATTTTTACAACTAATAACAATATGAATGAATTTATTATTTTTAAAGTTTTCGCAAAGCCATCTAGAGGGCGAGGCGAGTAGCTCTATAGTTCCATCCCAATGATAAGAGTGAAATATGTAATAAATCAAGCCTTTAACGCCATCTATCAGATTCTACATAAATGTGAACAGGCCGCGTATTGTGAAGTCGACGCCAAGTTATGGTAATAAAATATAATAATTTATTATTAATTTTAAATTAAGGTTTTAAAATAATTTCTTTCAACAAGGGATAATACCAACGTTTAAATTTGACACGGAATTGGAGACGGTTTGCAAATCTTGAGCATTTAGCGGGAATTTTCGTTAAATTACAGCGCCATATATTTTTTGAACAAAATAAAAACATTTGAATACGACTTGCATTTAAAGGCACTAAGCAAGCGGTGATGTGCCTTAAATGATAAATAAAAAAACATCTTTACTAAGCACACTAAAAGTTTTCGAGACACATAGTATTTGTTAGTATATATATAGGATAGAAACCTTTTTTTTTAAATTATGCTAAGGGATATATTTATACATATTATATATATAGATATATATATATATATATATATCTTAAAAAATAAAATATTATTATGTAATTTTTTTGACAAGCTCGTTTGCTCACCTATTGCTGGTTGCAAAAGGTTCGTTGCAGGTACAAACTAGCAGTTTAGATAGCTGAATAACTTTCTCTTCCAATTTCGTAGATGGATAGAAAAATCGGACTTCTTCAAAGACAGTTCATAACTTCTAATACCTCATTTTATTATTAGTGGCTTTTAATTTTATTAAATATAGTTAACTATATCAGCGGTGTTGTAGCCAAGTGGTTAAGGCGCCTGACTTTTAATCAGGATATTGAGGGTTCGAATCCCTCCCGCACCAATAACTTTTTTTTTTTTGTATCTTTTATCTATCCATGTAGAAAAGTAGTTAGTTTTTAGTTACATATATAGCATAACAATTACGGCTAGAATGGGACTACTAGCCCCGACGAGATCTCAACTCGCAATCCCCTCTTTATTAGACAGACACTTTAACCTATGAAGCTATAAGAACGTTACGTATCATCTTAAAAAAATAATAAGTATCATCAAAGTCTTTCTTGAACAGGTAAAATATGGGAATACAATAATATAATTAAGCATTGCATGGTATACATAATAGAGTTTAGGCCCGGACTCCAAGAACCTTGTACCTGGATTTTGCGATAATGCTCCCGAACCTGTCAGCTCGATGCGGAGTATATCTCAATTTGAATCTTGTAGGACCATTGAGCAGCGTATATGCTACGTGTTATACTCATAATCGCGTAGCGCACCGTAGCTTAGTAGGTACGTAACTTACAGCGTAGATCTATGGTTTATAGATCGTTGCACCGGGCAAAGCTAATCTTATAGCATTATTAGAAAACTAAGGACCATTTAATTTGTTACATGCTTGGAGCATTAAATCATTAAATCGGTAAGATTGATGTTTTTAATTTGTGAAAACATATAATTGACAAATAAAACTACTCACGATTGTTGGTTTCGTACTTTCTCAGTTAAGGCAATTTATGTATTTAATCAAGAACTTTACGTTTCTTCACTTATCTCGAATCAACCCATTCATGCTGGAACGAAACACTGCAGCTAGCTACTCATCAGGGCTCTACCACTGTGAATAACATTCATCGACCGTTTGTTTGATTTGAAATTAACTTCTAAATGAAGATTTTATATTAACTTTGAGGCTTCTTAGGAATTTTTAGGATACTGGTATAATATAATACTTTAATTCATAAACAATTTTATCCTCCAACCTAAATTAACCTGAAATTTTCTTTAGTTCCGAACTCGATGATTTTATTCATTTAAGAGACGCATGCTCTTCCGTTATTTTTGTGAATGTTTATTCGGTTACGTGGCATTAATTCTCGATTTATTATCTTAACCTGAATAATTGTTAAGTTGAGCTTAATGCAAAGTATACTTGAATGCAAATTCAGCCACGGAAAATACATACAACACACGCAGACTAAAATAAATAATTATCTATGGTGTTGGGGAGTTAAACTGATAACGAAGTCCTTCCTATAGCACATAAAGATATAATCTTTCGAGAACATATACTACAATTATGATATTAATCAAAATAAAAGACGTTGATCTTGTTTCGGTTGTTGCGTACTCTGACTCCATTGCAAGACGTCTGATTTCAAAGGAAATGTCCTTGGAAAATAGCTCATTTCTTCGGAATTTATTTTGAATAGCTGCATAGTAGCGCCAACATCCTCCCTGCCCTTGAAGCTCTCGGTTTCAGTAACCTTAGCCTCTGAACCAGGTATTTCAATAGGCAAAGGTCAAATCTTCGTGAAAGAGCGCTGCTCTTCTTCGAATGCTGTACAAAAATTAGCTACGCAGGAGAATTTTCCACTTTAGATTCATACAATTCGCCTATGCCTTTTTAACGGTGGTACGTCATCTTCCTTTATGAGGACGAGCCTGTTAGTGGTGTTGGCGTCAAACTTGTTGGACTTTCACTTTGTTCTGGTCTGTAGCTCGCTGATATATTCTTTCGATCAGCGCTGCTAAAACTTTGTCGCATTAGCTCAATTCGATCGTAACGAGGTAAACGATTCATGACTACGTCAGTGACTATGAAAACATTATTCCTCGGCTCAGCGTCGACCCAGGATTCTTGCGTAGCAACCAGTTACTCACACCACTATGCGACGTAGCGTAAGCATATATTTTTAAATTACATAGTCTCATGTAAGGGTGCATTGGTTCATAGGAAGAAGAAATGTAATGTTAAACATGTATGCCTTACACAAAATTTTCTTTGACGTAGAACTACTCCGTGGAATCGACAGCGGTAAACCAGACCTTAATGTTCGATGTTTGACTAATTTTCCACTCAATCTATAAAAATAAAAATCCAAGAACCGTTTCTATAACGATTACAAACATCCGTTAAACTAAAGACATTACATTAGTATAATATAAATTTTCAATTTTATTCAAAACGAATAATTCTCTTTATTAGAGTAAATGAATCAGAAATAAATACCTCTCACCTTGAAGTACCAAGTGACCCATATGAAAAAATGTTTTATGATATGTAGCTTTTAATGACGTTTGCACAAGTTGTCATGATAGCCTCCTGGACAATTTCCTGGAAAATTGGCCGATATCTTCTGCGCTATGCATTATATATTACAGTATCGTAAGCATTCGCCCTGGTGCCACATTGTCTAAGCGTAAACATTTAACTCACGGTATGTGGGTAAACCTAGTTCAATGTTCGGTACCGCCAGTAAGGTAATTGTTAAGGGCATATATAGGAGCTGATTGATCTCTTGAAATAATATTTTGTTCGTCACATGCATTACATCGGAATAGGAAAGGAGACGACGAGTGGATGAATGCCTCTGGTTTGCGAAAATACTTATAGTATTATTAAAGTATCTTGCGCAGTTGATGTCATTTGGTCAGAATATATGGCAGTGGTAGTGGTATAGTTGTAGCCAAGTGTTTAAGGCGCCCGAATTTAAATCAGGAGATCGTGGGTTCGAATCCTCCAGCACCAATATTATTTTTGCTTTGTAACTTTTAACTATCCATGTAGAAAAAGTTTCTCCCCGCAGCTATGCAGCTGGCACATTAGTAGCGTTTGGGTGAATATGCATTCACCCAAACTCTACCTTCTTTTATTTCTTTTTGATCTCAATCGGTGATATTTATTTTTATTTATATTTTAACCAGCAATCTTCTCGGCAGAGCAGGTTCGTTGTAATGTGATGAAACGATTCTTTCTTGTCGATGATAATCTAGCGGCGAGGGTCCAATATCCAACGATGTGAAGTTAAAATGATATCGAACTCCTTTCCATAGAAAATAAAGATATATTCTTACCAGAACGTACACTAGAAAAAAAAAAACGTAAATTTTGCATCAGTTGTTCAGGGGTTCCGATTTTTGACCAGTCAATCTTCCACTCAATCTATAAAAATAACATTCCAAAGGACAGTTTCTGCAACGATTTATAAATCTGTTAAACTAAATCCGTAACGTTAGTGCGATAAAAATTTTCAGTTTTTTTTTGTATTCAAAATTCTTTATTAGACTAAATTAATCGGAAATAAACTGAAGTACCAAGTTAACCCTATTAAAACTATGTTTTATAATGTGCGCCGTTTTGCTTACGCAACAGTGACCTACAAGGTCAATCAGGACTGAGATTGGATGCGTTACCTGCATTTGTCAGCTACGTGGTGTAGAGGTTAGTGCTCACCTGCCTGCTGTATTGAGGGTCCTAGGTTTGATTCCCAGCCGAGGGACATCTTGTAGGATTTAGTGAATGATAAATTTTATACGTCATTTGTAAATCATTTTTATAAAAGAATACTTTAAAATCTAAAGGCCATTTTTATATTAACAAAATTTATGGACTTTACTCGTCGGCCCCGTTCATGTTTATGAGTGCAGAATCCGATAGGTGGCACTTAATGGTTTATTACCTAGACTTGATTCATATCGCTCAATAAACATTGGAAACGAACTAAACCGCAACTCCTTCCCTTTAGATGGCGTTTCTAAAAATTTAAAAATAATAATTTTATTTTGAAAGTTAGTTATATGGTTTAAATAATATATTCTTTTACTAAGCTCGATAGCCGACTGATTGGTGGTCGAAAAAAGCATTTATCACGCCATAAATAGCTGTTTAAATAGCAAAATAAGTTTGATGATGATAGATGGACTTCTTTAAAGGCACTATCTATTTTAAAATACCTACATAATACTTTTAGCGGCTTTCAATTAAATGAAATATAAGCATTAATAAGACAAATCGTTACGAATACGATTCGTGTATTAAATAACTATTGCAACGGCGCCGTGGCCTGGTGGTTAAGGCACCTGACTGGCAATCAGGAGATCGTGGGTTCGAATCCTACCGGTGCCATGAAATTACTTTTGCACTTCTAACTTTTATTTATCCATTTAGAAATATTTTATTATTTACACTTCTAAGCAAGAACACGTTTTTGTGTGTATCTTTATAATTAGATATATAGTAAATTATATTTTTTTTGGACTCGTTACTGATATTAATCATCATAACCATATCAAATAACCTTAATTAATTTTGGTATAGTTATAAATAAGTATACAGTATATGTGCAACGAAGCCATTTATGAATCATCAAATGGTCATATTTTTTCCCCTAACAGGCGTTGAATTCCTGGTATTACCAATATACCAAGAAAAAGACAAATTGAACGACATACATCAACTGTTAAAACAACGATCAAATATATAAAACTGTGAAAAAATTTAATTATTTTTAGTCAGAAGTAATTTTTTTTATATTGTTGTTTAACTGGGTTGTGTTGTGTTGCAACACACGCACACTGACAACAGTATTGGAATCTTTGTCTATGCACTAAAATTTAAATTAATTATTGTTATATATTAATTAATTAATTATTAATTATTATTATTATCGAGGGATGATACATTTCTGGCTCCGCCCGGTTGTCAATAAAATAAACATGTAAATAAAATATAACAAAGTTAACATATACATCTAAGGACCTACCCCTTTAACAGAGTCTCCAAAATGTCAAAGCTAACCCTAAGGAGAAAAACCTGAGGCCTATATGACTGGTGAGACCTAAATAGTGCCTAATCTTCTTGGGTTATTGAGAGACTAGTTGGGATTAACCCGTTTGCAGACACTAATTTAGAGATAATTTAAGTCGGCATACTTCCCCATATTTCAGTCACCTCATGATTTGAAATTTTATATATTCATCTTTTCCGGCTTTCACGAGTTTCATACCATACGGAATGGTCATGTCGACCATAAATATTCTTGACTGTGTTTGGTCCGTCAGCCCTTTTCCGGCTAAACTATGGGACCTTCAGTTTAAGGTAATTCATTAACACGTTAAACGCCGATAGAAAAAAATAAAAATCGTAAAAATACTTTTGGTCGTAATTTGTTTATTATGTTACGATACGTATAGAAAATAAGTTTTATTCAATTCTGTACATGGGTTACATAGTCACAGTCAAATACATAGCTGAGGTCACCGGTGCACGCCATGGCGCACAAATACAGAAAATATATTTTCCGGTACCCGGCGCCGCGCCGGCCACCCTGCCGGCCACCCGCTACACCAGTAGTGCGCTCGCGCTTACGGTGATAGAACGTGTGTTACTAGATCAATTACGTTCCTACTATCTTAGCTGTCATCATTTTCTTATTGAATAGTTAATGTGCGAGCCTTTAGATATGGATTTAGAGGACTTCGAATTTACGCAGGATGAATGGAAGCAAATCAACGCGTTAGATATTTCTTTTTCGATCGCTTCTATAAACAATGACGCTCTCGTAGAATCGGATAGTGAACCCATGCAATTACCGAAAAAGAAAAGACGTTTGGTTATCGCAAGTGATAGTGATAGTGACAGTGAGTCGGCTGAAAATTTTGTTGCCGCCAATATATCGCAAAATGACCGTATTTCCTCAAAATGGTCGAGGCCAAAAAGACGACAGCCATCAGTGATTCCTTTCACCGAGTTCGAGGGTATGAAACCTCCATATTCTAATTTGCTGAAAGAAGCTGGCCCTGACCAGTATTATGATCTATTGGTGCCTGAAGAAGTTCTTGAAATGATTGCTGAGCAGACAAATTTGTTCGCAAGTCAAAACATCACAGCCAGGCAAACAAAGCCTGGATCAAGGTCTCATTCATGGAAGCCAACAAACAAGACAGAAATAAAACAGTTTCTTGGGCTGGTCTTGTTTATGGGCGTAGTAAAGCTGCCGAAATTAGCTTATTATTGGAGCAAAGACAAGATACTTGGACAAACTTTTCCAGCCACCGTTATGAGTAGGAACCGCTTCGAGTTACTACTGCAATACCTACACTTTAGCGACAATTTATCTGTCGACAGAAACGATCGTATTGCCAAAATAAGACCTTTAATCGATGCTCTCAATGCTACTTTCCAGAAATATTATTCGCCTAAAGAAGATGTTTGTGTGGATGAAAGCAAAGTACCTTTCAGAGGTCGAATAATATTCAGGCAATACAATAAAAGTAAGCGACACAAGTATGGCATGTAGCTATTTAAGTTATGTACTGTTCCCGGATATACTTGCAAACTTAATTTGTATAGTGGGAAAAACATTGACGCAATAAATACTACGCCAACAAATGTGGTGATGGCACTATGTGAAAATATATTTGACAAAGGACACACGCTAGCAACTGATAATTGGTACACTAGCTTGCAACTGGCTTATCGGTTATTGGAGAAGCAAACCCATTTAATTGGCACATTGCGAAAAAACAGAAGAGGATTGCCTAAGGCTGTTGTTGATTCGAAACTGCAAAAAGGTGAAACAATGGCTATGGAGAATGAAGATGGAGTAACAGTGCTTAAATGGAAAGATAAGAGGGACGTGCTTATGCTGTCGACAAAGCATTCCGACAAAATTGCTGTGGTGGTGAAAAAAGGCAAACAGATTCGTAAACCAAAAGTTATTTTGGATTATAATAAATCGAAAGGGTCTGTAGACATGAGTGACCAGATGGGTGCCTATTCTTCGCCATTGCGGAAAACCGTAAAATGGTATAGAAAATTGGCAATAGAACTACTTCTAAATACGGCAGTTGTAAATGCTTGGGTCATGTACAATGAAAATAAGCAGAGCAAATCTTCAATTGTCGACTTTAGGAGGGCTCTCATAAATTATTTGACTCGGCCAGCAGATTCCCAAGAAATAATTATCAATGAAAGACCTAAAAGACTCAAGCATGTTCTAAAATTAAAGGAAGGAAAAGTAAGAGACACGCGTCGTTTTTGCGTGCAATGTTATAAAGATTCAGTACAGGAGTGAGTACGTACTGTGTGCAATGTAAGGGGGAGCCTCACTTTTGTCTAAAATGTTTCAATTATGTCCATCGCTAATATGTTGATGCTTTAAAAGGTTTCTTATCTCATCTTTTACAGCATGTTTTGTCAAATATTATGGCTAATTATTTATATTTCTAATGGTTGTTTGTAATTATGCTTACTAATGAGAACTTTATTTTATTTTTCAGTAAAACTGATTTTTATGTTTGTATTTCATTAAAAAATAAAGACTGCTAATTTTCGTTTAAATAATAAAGACTAATTTGAATTATATATCCTGAATTTTTATTTTGGTTACTTTTTTCGCTATCTTTCATTTTTTCAATTTCTTACAAGGTATGTTTGTCCCACTGCGCAGTATAGTCCTACAGCGCCGTGCCGGTCACGGAGTACGAATAAAGTAACAGTCAGTATGGCCGGCGGCGAGAAAAAGTAGTTTGAATATGACTATACGTTGAGGTCACCGGTGACCCCCATGGCGCTATGATAGAGGAAGGGTGAGGTCACCGGTGACCCCCATGGCGTTTAGCGTGTTAACGGTTTTATGCAAATATTCAAGTAACGCCGGGCGGTCGCATTGAGCTGGCGACATGGTATAAACGTGAGTTCGTGTTACAGAAATATTATTCCTCGTCTAGGAGTCGACCTCGGTATTCTAGAAGTAGCCATATACTCATGCATATAAAGCCTAATATAATGCATCAGATCAGAGGTAGGTTTAAATGCACTTCGTGCTTTGTACATACAGACTCGGAAATACAACAATATGTGATTATATGAACATTACACTTCGGCTGGGAATCGAACCCGTGACTCTCAACGTGGCAGACAGTTGCTGAAACCACTGTGCTACGTAACGTTAGAATATATAGTCTTAACTAATTAAAGTGCATGAGATCGGAGGGCGAAGCAATATAATGTAAAACATGTGCGTCTGACACGAAAACGTGTGCCACAAAGTGGTAATTTGCGTTTAGGAAAAAGAAAGAAGTCGACTGGAGCCATATCTGGTGAATAAGGTGGTTGCGTTCGCAATAATGGCCTTGTGTGAAGGCGCATTATTGTGGTGCAATATTCAAAAATTTGGCTCTTTTCGTCGAATTCGCTCTCTTAAACACCGCGTAACGATCAAATAATGTTCTCTATTTACCGTTTGACCTTCCGCCAAGAATACCAAGTGCACAACACCGCGATAATCAAAGAAAACAGTGAACATGACTTTGACTTTGATCGACTTTGGTGTGGTTTTTTCGGTTTCGGTTAAGTTAGAAGGCGCCACTCTTGTTGACTAACCCACGTCTCGTCACCAGTTACGATGCGTTTCATGAATGTTGGATCGGAATTGACTGTTCTAGCATGTCCTCAGCGACTCTTATACGATTGAGTTTTCTCCGAAAACTCAGTTCTTTTGGGACTAGTCGAGCGGCTACAGAGTGACGCACAGAAAGTTCAGCGGCTATCTCTCTCAAACTTGAATGAGGATTTTCAGTTACTACTTCCTTCAGTTTTGCGAAGTGTGAAAGGCCAGCACGGCATTAAAAAAAAGGTGTCCGTCTTAAATATTTTAACAAATATAATGTGTATCTCGAAAACATATTCAGAGTGATGCTAAGTAAAGCTTTTTTATTATGACCCTCGGGGTTGGCAAGTGATGTTTGCAGCCCAATATAGCAACACCCATCCTCAACAAAGAGAAATTCAGGATCTTGCAATAGACAGCTACATGGTGTAGTGGTTAAGATCCCTGGCTGTTGATTCATGGGACCTAGATTCGATCCCCAGTCGAGGGAAGATATGTTGTTCGTTTTAGGGTCTGGGTATGTGGCCTATGTTCTTGACACTCCATAAGACCCTTCCTTCGATCTTATTGCACATGCATTACATCGGAATAGGTGTGTGAGTGAGTGCCCCCGTGTTTGAGCAAGTACTTACTACCCAAGATATTTTTATAGTGCCAACTATAAAAATATCAATGATTCTGTGAGGACTTTGTCCTGGTGTAGCCTACCCATTTATGTTGAGGATATTAGTTAGTGCTCCTGTTAAAAGTGGACGCAAAACAAAATAAATGTTAAATAACAAATTGACCAAAAGGACGTGAATTAAATGAAAATTGTAATGGATATTGAAATAAATTAAATGTTTATTATTGATTTATATATTATATTAATTTATATATGTTTACTAGACAAACGCTTTAACAATTCAAGCCACAGAGCCGCTTGCTTGCCGCTTAAAAATGCAAATCGTATTCATATATTTCTCTTTTGTTTAAAAGAATACATGACGCTGTAATATTACGAAAATTCCGGTTAAATACATCAAGCGTACTATTATAAAAGTACATTTCAACATTGTTTATACTCCACTATTATTAGAAATTATTTAAAAACTTATAAGCAAAAAAATATCAAATGATTATTTTATAGTATCAGAAATTCTCGACTTCAAATCAACTCCAAACTCAACAAACGTAAACGGGGTGGCGTTAACGTTTATTAATACAGAATCCGATAGGTGGCAATATTGGTCTAATATCTAGACTCGATTTATTATATAGTTGGCACTTTACATTGGGAATGAACCATAGTGAAATTAAATTCTCGAAATTATTAAAAATAATGATATGACATATATTTTTATAAGTTTTACAAACTGGAATTAAGTTCTTTTATATAAAATAAATTGTCATGATAATGACAATTTATTTTATATTTACAAGTGAAATCCTCTTTTTTATATTTATACCATAAATTTATAGATAAAGAGCAACCACTAGCCCCGGCGAAATTCGAGCTCGCGATCTCCCGTTTATCAGACAGACGCTCTAACCAACTGAGCCACGGGGCCGTTACGTAACAGCTAGAAAAACTCAATATGTATCATCAAATCCTTGCTTGAAACGGTAAAATAAAGGATAACAAATATATAATTAAGGATCGCATGTGTTATAGTTTTTTTCGACTCATTACCGATAAAAATCATCATAATAATTGCAACAAGACTAAATTAATTTTGGTACGGTTTTAAATAAGAATAAAGTCGTTGAAATCATGATATTTACTATGACATTTATATAAGCAAATCGATGTACTTAATTACTTAGAGTGAAATCAAACGTGTAAAAATGCGAAAACTAAAACAATAATCCATGATAAAAAAATATTATTCCTCGGTTGGGAATCAAACTCAACACCACCCACGACGTAGTAGCCAGTTAGTTGAACCACTATGCCACGTAGCGTTGCTACATATAGTCTGATAGAATGAATGTTCATTAGATCAGAGGAAGAAGGAGGAAGAGGAATGCAAAACATGTTCGCCTTACATGAAATTAACTGCCACGAATTTTAGTTTTCATATCGCTTAAAAATATCCGAAAAATAGTAACAGTATAAAAACTCTTTTTAATGAACTTTTAAGTTTTTGTAAAGAACACAGTTGGTTTTGTATATATGTCGATATGTTGGGTATATTGTTGAATACTCACACGTTCATAAGTAAATCACATGGGTCCAGGAGATGGCTAGATCACTGCGTAATAACGCAATCTGCGAAGACTACTGTAACTAGAATATATGTAAAATATGATGTGTTGTGGTCAGACCATTTACCCCTTATTATGGAGTGTAAATTAAAATTTTTAATCCCAAAATTAAACAGTGAAAATAATGTATGTTACAAAGTGTTGTGGGGAGATAGAAATAATGAACAGGTGAACTTATATTATAATGAATGTAATAAAAAATTAAGGCATAAATTTTCCTACAGAATGCATAGCTTGCTCAAGTTATCATTGTCACGATTACAATTGTAAAAAAAGAAGTCATAAACTATATCATGAGATTGTAGTTGCTCTTAGTGATGCTGCAATAATTAGTAGAAGTACGCCGATATGTAAAAAACCGGTGGCAGGCTGGAATAACTATGTCAAGGAAGCTCACAGGGTGGCCAGGTTGAAGTTTTAACTATGCTTATTACATAACAAGCCTTCTTCAGGAAGTATTTATGATGAAATGTTCAAAACTAGAAAAGTATTTAAATCGAGACTGAAATGGTGTGAAGACCACCAAGATCAAATTAAAATGGATCGACTGGAAATAAAAATGATTTTCGTTGTTTTGGGAAAAATACGCAAAATTAAACTCAAGACCTGGTCACCCTGTTAGTGTTAATGGAATTAGCGATACTAAAGATATTGCTGACATGTTTAGAGACAGTTTCTTGACTAAATCTGTTCATGTGACATCGCGGTTGATATTAGATGCTGATCACCCTAATGGGAGGGTAAAAACATGTTTAACAGCCAAGGATGTGGCCACACCATAAAATCTATAACAAGAGGTAAATCTCCTGGACATGATGGGCTCAACATTGAGCATCTCCTGTATGCTGGACCACATATTTCAAGGGTTCTAAGCATGTTATACTCATTATGCATTAGTCATTCATATCTCCCTGCAGATCTTATGAGAACTATGGTCGTGCCTGTGGTTAAAAATAAAACGGGCAATTTATCAGAAAGAAATAATTACAGACCGATTTCTCTGGCAACGATTGTCGCAAAAGTTTTAGATGGAGTGCTTAATGCTAAGTTAGTTAAACATCTGCATATACACGATAACCAGTTTGGGTTTAGGCCAGGGCTGTCTACAGAAAGTGCTATACTGTGCTTTAAGCACTCCGTTAGGTAATATACCTCGTGAAAAACACCGATCTTTGCTTGTTTCCTAGATCTATCCAAGGCTTTCGACCTGGTTTCCTGGATGTTATGTGGAAGAAGCTTGAGGAACAAAAAGTTCCACAGGACGTTATTCAAGTTCTCCAGTTCTGGTATGGAAACCAAGTTAATATTGTTAGATGGGCAGGCAATTATTCCGAGTCCTGCTTTGTTCAACCTGTACATAAATGCGCTTATCGTAGCGCTCAGCAACGAGGATATCGGCTATCATGTTAACAGAATATGAGTTAATAACATTAGTTATGCAGACGACATGGTGTTACTGAGCGCATCGGTCTGCGGCTTGAGAAAGTTGCTCACAATTTGTGAAAATTATGCCAATAGCCACTAAAGTATAATGTAACAAAAAGTGAATATATGGTTTTTGAGGCACGCGGTAACAACGTCAACAATATACCTGAGGTAAAACTGAATGGTACGCTGCTGAATAGGGTGTATCAATATAAATATTAAGGACACTTGATTACTTCTGACCTAAAAGATGACACTGACCTGGAGAGAGAACGAAGGGCGTTGTCAGTTAGGGCAAACATAATCGCACGCAGATTTGCGCGTTGCTCAAGGGAAGTAAAAGTAACGTTATTCCGAGCGTACTGTACGTCATTTTACACGAGCAGCTTGTGGGCGGTGTATAAGAAAAAACCTTAAAAAGCCCTACGCGTACAATACAATAACGTGTTGAGAGTGCTGTTTGGGCTTCCCCGGTTCTGTAGTGCATCAGGGATGTTTGCAGAAGCACGCGTCGACTGTTTTTACGCGACAATGAGAAAGAGATTTGCATCCCTGGTGCGCAGGGTGCGGGTTAGCTCCAACACTCTACTAGCTATGATAGCTAGCCATTGCACTAGGGTGCAACAGTAAATTAGGTAATTATTACTAACCCTAGATATTAAGAGTATGATTACTAACAATATATGAGTCTTATGATACTATTTTTATTATTATTATATTATTTTGTTAGTATCGAATATTTAAAGAAGTCATTCTTTTGTTTACTTTCAAATTATTGGACAATAAACATTTATTTTTCAAACACCGACAAACGCTGCGCTAGAGCCAGGTGGTAGAGTCGTAATAATATTTTTATAATGTCCTCATAACTAATTAATTTGATTTCGTTACGTATTGGTCAATAATTAGGATTATTTAGCTCTTGAAAACAAGTGTTTCTGACTTATAAATAACCGAGTTTACTTGGGTTTGTTCACAAACGATCTCAATTAGTCTAAACTTGTGGTTTCTACAGTGAAGACGTCATAAAATGGGAAAAGCTCAAGAAATTAGCAGTGAAGTGCGTTCTACCATCGTGGTTTTACATAAGAATGGGAAATCCGAACGTGAGATTGCTTCATAACTGAAGTTATCGAAGGCTTGTGTTCACGGCACAATAACTCGATGCAGGGAGCCTGGCAGTTTTCAAGATCGTCCGCGCTCGGGATGGCCGAGAGCTACCACGTCTAGTGAAGATAATTTCACTGTTGTTATCAGCATGAAAAAAGACGCAACAGAAATCCGCGTTTAAATAAACAAACTCCGAGTTAAACCTCTATCATTGACTACAATAAAACGTCAGCTGAGATATGCTAATTTGTATGGTCGCGTTGCCGTTCGAAATCCTCTGCTAAGGCCGCAAAACAAGAAAAAATGGGTGTAGTGGGCTCTTGCCCATCGAGATTGGAGGGAAGAAGATTTTAAAAAAGTGCTTTGGACCGATGAATCCAAGTGTGAACTATTCAGTTCAAAACGTAGAATTTACGTTCGACGCAGTGCCCGAGAAAAGATGATGTTAGATTGTGTAGTCCCAATAATCAAGCATAGTGGTGGCTCAATTATGGTCTGGGGTTGCTTCTCTAGCCAAGGAACTGGCAATTTGATTAAAGCTGAAGGAATTTTGAAAAAGGTACTGGTTGTACTGTTACAAAACATTTTAGAACAAAAAGCCGTTTCTTCCGGGTTACGATTAATTGGAGATGGATTCATTTTCCAACAAGATGTGAAGAATTATCCAAAGCATAGCTCAAAATTATGTAGAGGATATTTAGAAGAAAGAATGGCACAAGGGGTGTTAATAAACATGGTTTGGCCTCCTCAGAGCCCGGATCTCAATCCCATTGAACTTTTGAGGGAAGAGCTTGATAGGACCGTCCGTAATCGTGGCCCATCCTCGCGAGAAGAAATGTGGAATGATTTATGCGAAATTTGGAACAATATATCACAAGATACCATTAACAAATTTAATGCCAGTACGCCGAGACTTGCGAAAACAGTCATAAAATATAAAGGAGGATTTTTTGATGAAAAATCAGTTTAGCTAACTATAGCCTGTTTTTGCATGTACTATTAATATTTCTCTACGCTTTTAAAGTATGTTGTTTGTCAACCAATGTTCTTTTAAATAGGTTAATTAAACATTTAATATTTTATTGGAGTTTTACTTTATTTTCGTACTTATATATATATATGATAGAGGGCGTTAATGTTCTACAATCTGACATTGGGAACGAACTATAGCGCAACTTGCCTCGCCCTCTAGATGGCGTTGCGAAAACTTTAACGAAAATATTACTTTCATTTGTATTGTTATTAATTGTAAAAATTGTTATTATGTAATTATTTTTAACTAGGTCGTGGGAACGTTAGCCCACCGATTTCTGGTTGCAAAGGGTTCGTTGCAGCTGCAAACTAGCTGTTTCCATAGCTAAATAGTTTTTCTCGGAAACGGAAATAACGGACTTCTTCAAAGACACTTTCTAACTTCAAATACCTCATTTTAGTATTGCTTTTAATTTAATTATACATATGTAGTTTAATACGTAAATGACACAAAACGTTACGAATACGATTCATCTTTTAAATAACTATATCAGCGGTGTTGTAGCCTAGTGGTTAAGGCGCCTGACTTATAAACAGGAAATCGTGGGTTCGAATCCTACCAACACTATTTTTTTTTGTTTGTTAACTTTTATCTATCCTTGTAGAAAAAAGTTTTTAGCTTACACCACTTCGCAAGACCACATTTTTGTGTGTATCTAAATAATCCATTCATTACCCATAGAAATCATGAAAATCATTACAACTAGCCTAAAATAGTTATAAATTAATAGTAAATTCATCGACGTGTGTTTCGAAGCTATTTATTTATGGTCGAATGGCTTACATTTCGTAATATATTCCCTAAGATTACTTGAATTCCTGATATTTATAGCATAACTATTACGGCAAGAATGGGACTACTAGCCCTGATGAGATCTGAACTCGCAATCCCCTCTATATTACACAGACACTTGAACTAATGAAGCTACGAGGCCATTATATATCATCTAGAAAAAAATAATATATATCATCATTTCCCTGATCGAAAAGATAAAATTTGCGAATAAAATAATATCGGGGCCGGATCCTGTCAACGATATGATTTACGTGGTCTTTTGCCTTCATCCCATATTATGTTTAACAATTAGAAGTTGTCGCAAAGTTGAAATTTTTGTTACCGTACATTATTTGGTGTCTTGAGATTATGTGTTTTGATTTTGTTTTTTAAATTTTTAGTAGCAGATCAATGCAAAGTCAATCCCAATTTGAATCGTGTAAGATCAATCAGCAACGTATTTTTTACATGCTATGCTCGTCAACACATAGGACACCGTAACTTATTACGTAGCATACAACGTATATCTACGAATCTAGGATCGTAGCACTGGGTATAACTTATCTTCTATCTAATTCGTTATACTCACTTCCAACTTTTATTTATCCATGTAGATATATTTTTTATTTACACCACTGCGCGATATCTAAATAATCATGTTTATAGTGAATTTTAGATTTTCAGTCATCACAATCATTAAGTAAATGAGTCCTAACAGGAATAGCAGAGTACGTTGCTGTGTTTGGTATGGTGAGTGTAGAGTTAATATATTTGAATATATATATAGAACACAGTAGCGTTATAATGCTGTTTCACCCTGATATTCGGTGAAAGCATAGTATATATACATGCACGAATTTGTACGGATACTGATGAAACTCCCACCACTACGATATCCGTCTCGTAGCGCCAGGTGTTGTCAACTGAACAGGATATATTACAGTGCCACAAAACATAGAGGCACTCACTCGTTATAGCCTCCCGTAGTCCAAGGTAATGCGTGTGCAATTACTTCGTTCAGCTGCAGTGTTAAGGACACTGGATATACACACAACATTCCCAGAACTAAAAACTAACGCTTTGTTATTCTTCGCCTGGGAATTCAACCCTGGGCTCGCGAATCAACAGCCAAATGTCATGATTTGTAAATCAAATCATTTGTTTTTCACCATTATTTTCGTATTTTCATAATTTGAATTGAATTTACACTGCTACCTGTACGTAAATCCGTAAAATAAAAACATTTTCTACAAGCCAACCAATGGTTATCATTGAATATCATAAAAATTTGCAAGAAAATTAAACATTATTTAATTTTTTATTTTGGTTTGGTGGGATAATACGTAGAATTTATTTTTCAATTAGATAAAAAATATAAATAAAGAAATTAATAATAAATATGACCTATAATTTTCGTTGGTGCTGGTTCTCATTGAGAATCCGTTCACTAGATAACTTGATGATTTTATATATAACTTGATATTATTATTTTGTTAATTAATTATTGTAGTGTATAGTTATGTTAATTAATTTGACGTAAGAAAGCTATGAATTTGGGTTTTCTGGTTAACGGAATGAGTATTTATTGATAATAAATACTCATTCCGTTAATAATTTATAAAACATACATAGAGAGATATATCATATAATATATATAAAATTTTACAAAAATAAATTGATTTAAATAATTAAATAGCAAATTCAAATGAGTATTAACTCACGAATCCGTCTTTGGAAGTTATTTTTATTAGGAGTTCGCTTTATGTCATCAGACAGCGTGTACCATAGCTGTATAGCCTGAACTACCTAATAAAAATAGAATAAAGATGAGAAGAATTGTTAAAATGAGATGGTGAATTATAATTGTTTACAATTCAGTATAGGATTTGTTTAATTCATAGTAAGAGCGAGTTAACTTCTCTCTAAAATCGCCAGTGCGTCCAGACACCATTGAAATTATTACTTTCAATTTAAAATGTTGATTGCTGCTTGCACGTGCTCTGCGGTGAAGGAAACGATCGTGCGGAAAGCTGCATATCTAAGAAAGAATTAGAAACTTAGTAGTTAAAGACAAGGGTATTTTGTTATAAATATGCCATACACATAAATATGTATATAAATTATATCATTACCTCAGATCAGGTCGCGACTTCGTCTCTGTAGACTTCAGAATGTGTCCAAAGAAAAGTGAAAAATTACCGAGACTGCATTGTATTATTTATTATTTATGGCCACTCGATTCTCTTGAGCTACCCACATAAAGCTGACCATGTGAGACGCAAGGAGTGCTTCGTATTGTTTACGTTATCAATTACAGTATGCGGACCCGTAGAGTAACTTATCGACATAGCCCAAAGGATCAGAAAGCTGACTACAGATGAGTGAGAATGGTTCTTGAGTCGAACTCCCCTTCGCTCTCCACATGAAGCGTGAAAAAACGGTAAAATGCTGCTGTGTAAGGATCCGGAGACCTTAATAACTGGTGACGAGGCATTCCATCTCAGTCCTCAAGAGTGACAACGCATCTGAATTAAGATTCCTTGTCAAGGTTGAATGTAGATGTCATGTTCTGCAGGAATCACTTGCCGTCAGGTGAACTATGTGCTCGTTTGTTACACTCAATGTAATATATAAAAAGAGACGAAAACGACCTATCCAAGTACGCAAGATAACGGAGGGTGCAAGTGGCAAAGGACGGAGGCCTAATATGAACTAGTACTTGATAATAAATTTACTTAAATGAACATCAAGTTATATACTATGTTACCCTGCTATATCATCATCATCAATCATCATCATCAATCTACAGCCGAGCTAGCAGCAGCTTTTGATGTTAACATCAAAACAATATTGGTCCATATGCGACAAATTGGCAAGGTAAAAAGCTTGATAGATGGGTGCCCCACGAACTTAACGATCGCCAGCGCAACGTAAGCGTTGAGATCTGCCTCGTGCTGCTCAACAGGCACAGAAATGAAAGAATTTTTAACCGAATTGTTACATGCGAATAAAAGTGAATTCTGTTCGACAGTCGAAAGCGCTCAGCACGTTGGTTATTTCTTGGTTCAGCACCAAAGCAATGCCCAGAACGAAAAATGACCTCTAGTAAATTGATGGTCACTGTTTGGTGGTCTATTGCCGATGTGATTCATCACAATATTTTACCAAACGGCATGAGCATTACTGCAGATGTGTACTGTTAAGAACTGATGAACTAAGACTGATGGAGAAGCTCCCACATCTGCAAACAGCTTTGGTCCATCGGTCGTCCCCACTGCTCCTACATGACAACGCGTGACCCCATACTGCACAACAGACAGTCTCCATGCCGCAAGAGTTGGGGTTGGAAGCTCTCCCTCATCCACCGTACTCCCCAGACCTTGCACCCACCGACTATTACTTTTTCCAAGATTTGAACAACATTTTAGTGGGAATAAAATTAAATTCCCAAGAGACAGTACAAAATGCCTTTGAAGAGTTTGTTGCCTCCCCTCCAGCTAACTTTGAAGAGAAGGGCATGAATAAACTACCACTGCGTTGGCAAAGATGCATCGATTACATGGGTGATTACTTTGAATAACAGAAGTATAAAAGTTTGAAAAAGAATACCTTAACTTATTTGATACAAAACAGCTATTTCATGGGTAAAGACCTACTATATAGATATATGATATAAATATATATATATATAATATATGTATATATATATATATACATATATATTTTTATCGGTAATGAGTCGAAAAATCTATAGTATATACATGATTAAATAATCACACAAAAAGGTATTCTTGCGTAGATTCTTGTAAACAAAAAACTAACTACTTTTTTCTACATGGATAGATAAAATTTACAAAGCAAAAAAAAATATTGGTGCTGGAGGGATTCGAACCCTCGATATCCTGATTAAAAGTCAGGCGCCTTACCACTTGGCTACAACACCGCTGATATAGTTATTTAAAAGATGAATCGTATTCGTAACGATTAGTCGCATTAATGTTTAAAACTATGTTTAATTAAATTAAAAGCCGCTAATAATAAAATGATATGGTATGTGAAGTTATGAAAGTCTTTGAAGAAGCCCGATTTTTCTGTACAGCTACGAAATTGGCAGAGACAGCTATTTAGCTATGTAAACAGCTAGTTTGTAGCTGATACGAACCTTTTGCAACCAGCAATCGGTGACGAACTTGTCAAAAAAATTACATAATAACAATTTTTATATCAATAACTATATAAATGAATTTATTATTTTTAAAGTTTTCGCAAAGCCATCTAGAGGGCGAGGCGAGTAGCGCTATAGTTCCTTCCCAATGGTAAGAGTGATATTTGTAATAAATCAAGCCTTTAACGCCATCTATCAGATTCTACATAAACGTGAACGGGCCGCGTATTGTGAAGGCGACGGCAAGTTATGGTAATAAAATATAATAATTTATTATTAATTTTAAATAAAGGTTTTAAAATAATTACTTACAACAATGGATAATAACCAATGTTTAAATTTGACACGGAATTGGAGACGGTTTGCAAATCTTGAGCATGTAGCGGGAATTTTCGTAATATTACAGCGCCATATATTTTTTAAACAAAATAAAAACATTTAATTACAATTTTCATTTAAAGTCAGTAAGCAAGCGGTGCTGTGCCTTTAATGATAAATAAAAAAACTTTTATACTAAGCATCACACTAAATGTTTTAGAGACACATAATATTTGTTATTATATATATATATACGATGGAAACCTTTTCTTTAAAATTATGCTAAGGGATATATTTATAGATACATATATATATATATATATATATATATATATATATATATATATATAAATATATATATATATATATATATTCATATATATATTCATATACATATATTTATATCTAAAAAAAATGTTATAATGTATTTTTTTTTGACAAGCTCGTTTGCTCACAGATTGCTGGTTGCAAAAGGTTCATTGCAGGTACAAACTAGCTGTGTACATAGCTTTCAACTTTAACTTTCTCTGCCCATTTCGTAGATGGACAGAAAAATCGGACTTCTTCAGACACTTCATAAGTTCAAATACTGCATTTTACGATTAGCGGCTTTAATTTAATTAAATATAGTTAACTATATCAGCGGTGTTGTAGCCAAGTGGTTAAGGCGCCTGACTTTTTATCAGGATTTCGAGGGTTCGAATCCCTCCCGCACTAATAATGTTTTTTGCTTTGTATATTTATCTATCCATCTAGAAAAAAGTAGTTAGTTTTTAGTTACATATATAGCATAACAATTACGGCAAGAACGAGACTACTAGCCTTGACGAGATCTCAACTCGCAATCCCCTCTTTATTAGACAGACACTTTAACTTATGAAGCTACGAGGGCGTTACGTATCATCTAAAAAATAAAAAAGTATCATCAAAGTTATCTCCAAGAACCTTGTACCTGGATTTTGCGATAATGCTCTCGAATCTGTCAGCTCGATGCGGAGTATATATCAATTTGAATCTTGTAGGACCATTGAGCAGCGTATATGCTACGTGTTATACTCATAATCACGTAGCGTACCATAGCTTAGTACGTACATAGCTTACAGTGTAGATCTACGAATATTAGATCGTAGCACCGGACAAAGCTAATCTTATTGCATTATTAGAAAACTAAGGACCATTCAATTTGTTACATGCTTGGAGCCTTTAATCATTAAATCGGTAAGGTTGATGTTTTTAATTTGTGAAAACATATAATTGACAAATAAAACTACTCACGATTGTTTCTTTCGTACTTTCTCAGTTAAGCCAATTTATGTATTTAATCAAGAACCTTACGTTTCTTCACTTATCTCGAGTCGACTCATTCATGCTACAACGAAACACTGCAGCTAGTTACTCATCAGGGCTCTACCACTGTCAATAACATTCATCGACCGTTTGATTGATTTGAAATTAACTTCTAAATGAAGATTTTATATTAACTTTGAGGCTTTTAAGGAATTTTTAGGATACTGTTATAATATAATACTTTAATTCATAAACAATTTTATCCTCCAACCTAATTTAACCTGAAATTTTCTATAGTTCCGAACTCGATGATTTTATTCATTTAAGAGACGCATGCTCTTCCGTTATTTTTGTGAATGTATATTCGGTTACGTGACATTAATTCTCGATTTATTATCTTAACCTGAATGTTAGTTAAGTTGAGCTTAATAAAAAGTTTACTTCAGCCACGGGAAATACATACAACACACGCTGACTAAAAGGAATAATTATCTATGGTGTTGGGGAGTTAAACTGATAACGAAGTCCTTCCTATAGCACATAAAGATATAATCTTTCGAGAACGTACACTACTATAATGATATTAATCAAAATAAAAGACGTTGATCTTGAATCAGTTGTTGCGTACTCTGACTCCTTTGCAAGACGTCTGATTTCAAAGGGAATGCTCTAGAAAGAAAGGCTCATTTCTTCGGAATTTGTTTTGAATAGCTGCATAGTAGCGCCAATATCCTCCCTGCCCTTGAAGCTCACGGTTCCAGTAACCTTAGCCTATGCGACTAAACCACTATGCGACGTAGCGTTAGCATATATTTTTAAATTACATAGTCTCATGTAAGGGTGCATTGGTTCATAGGAAGAAGAAATGTAATGTATGCCTTAGACAAAATTTTCTTTGACGTAGAACTACTCCGTGGAATCGACAGCGGTAAACCAGCCTTAATGTTCGATGTTTGACTAATTTTCCACTCAATCTATAAAAATAAAAATCCAAGAACCGTTTCTATAACGATTACAAACATCCGTTAAACTAAAGACATTAAATTAGTATAATATAAATTTTCAATTTTATTCAAAACAAATAATTCTCTTTATTTGAGAGTAAATGAATCAGAAATAAATACCTCTCACCTTGAAGTACCAAGTGACCCATATGAAAAAATGTTTTATGATATGTAGCTTTTAATGACGCTTGCACAAGTTGTCATGATATGCCTCCTGGACAATTTCCACCACGCCGATATCTTCTGCGCTATGCATTATTTATTACAGTATCGTAAGCATTAGCCCTGGTGTCACATTGTCTAAGCGTAAACATTTAACTCACGGTATGTGGGTAAACCGAGTTCAATGTTCAATACCGCCAGTAAGGTAATTGTTAATGGCATTTATAAGAGCTGATTGATCTCTTGGAATAATATTTTGTTCGTCACATGCATTACATCGGAATAGGAAAGGAGACGACGAGTGGATGAGTGCCTCCGGTTTTGCATTTTAACTTGTATCTATCCATGTAGAAAAAATTTTCTCTCCGCAAGAACACCTTTTTGTGTGTTATATACTATTTATATGTGAATAATCATGTATATAGTGAATGAAAGATTTTTTGACTCATTACCGATAAGAATCATGAGAGTCATAACAACTAGCCTAGAATAGTTTTGGTTTAGTTATAAATTATTAGTAAATTCATCGACGTGTGTTCCGAAGCTGTTTATTTATCGTCGAATTGCTTACATTTCGTAATATATTCCCTAAGATTACATGAATTCCTTATATTGATAGCATAACAATTACGGCAAGAATGGGACTACTAGCCCCGACGAGATCTGAACTCACAATCTTTATTAGTTAGACAGATAAATAAAAGAAATGCTCATCTGCATATTGTTTTGTTAGTATCGAATATTTAAAGAAGTCATTCTTTTGTTTACCTTCGAGTTATTGGACAATAAACATATATAGTGTTCAAACACCAACAAACGCTGGGCGGGAGCCAGGTGGGAGAGTCGTAATAATATTTTTATAATGTCCTCATTACTAAATAATTTGCTTTTGTTACGTATTGGTCAATAATAAGGGTTATTTAGCTCCTGAAAACAAATGTTTCTGACTTATTATTAACCGAGTTTACTTGGGTTTGTTCACAAACAATCTCAATTAGTCTAAATTTATGGATTATAAAGTGAAGACGGCATAAATTGGGTAAAGCTCGAGAAATTAGCACTGTAGTGCGTTCTGCATCGTGGTTTTACATAACGAAGGGAAATCCGAACGTGAGATTGCTTCATAACTGAAGTTATCGAAGACTTGTGTTCATGGCACAATAACTCGATGCAGGGAGACTGGCAGTTTTCAAGATCGTCCGCGCTCGGGATGGCTGAAAGCTACTTTCATTGTTGTTATCAGCAAACGAAATACCCGTAAACAGCACCAGAAATTCACGTTTAAGTAAACAAACCCCGACTTAAACCTCTATCATCAGACTACAG
>JAGSMU010000393.1:0-30932 GCA_029286865.1 Teinopalpus imperialis
TGATTACCTGTAGATCGTCGCAGGCGACGGCGAATTGCTTCCACTGTGGCGGCAACGATCAAGACTCCGCATCGCACGCTCGCCGCTTGCCCGGCGTGGGAAACCGAGCGGCAGGTCTTGGTCGATCTCGGACGGAACCTGTCCCTGCCAGCAGTCGTGTCGGCGATGCTGCGGGGAATCGGCGTGGAGGGCCGTAGCCTCCTTCTGCGAGACCGTAATGGTCCGAAAGGAGGCTGCCGAGGCAGGACAGAGAGGACCGATCCTGCTCGGAGACAGGGCCGACGCGGCGCTCGCGCGCCTCGTCACAGCCCTCTATCGGTGATCTACCGTAAACAGGGCCTACGGTCGCTGTGACGCGATCCCGAGTGGGGCTCCGGGCCGTCCAGTAATAACGACCCGAGGACGACGGCACGACGCGTGGTACCGTAATCGTCGTGATAGTTCCGTGAGGGTTCTGGGGTGCGGTGATCTTCACGCACGCCCCAGGACGAAACTATCCCAGCGAAGCGCAGGGTTGCGGTTGCGTTCCTAACGGAATCCCACGGCCTCACTTGAAACTGGTGGCGTACCGTGGGGTTTTAGTCAGTGCGAGTCCATTATAACCGCCTGCCGCGAGGAATGGGTATGCGTGAAACATTTCCCACGAAAAAAAAGGTTGGGATTACTTAGGTTGGTTAGGTTAGGTTCCCCCGAAGGGTTCCGCTGTCGTAGCGGGGGCTTAGTAACCGTGGTGTGGAAGTTAACCACGGTGAAGCTAAGAAGACAAATGGCCGGCCTAAGGCGCTCTAAAAGGCCGGCCGGAGGCCGCTCGGGCGAGGCCGGAACTGGGCCCACCCTGGATGTCGGTGGGCTGCGGGGTTGCTGGATGGACAGGTGAGGCCGTCTTACGCACCATCCGCAACTTTCAGGCGAATCCGGGGAATGGGTGAAGTGCGGGACTGGTAGCACCGGTACCGCATCGTCACCCGCCTCCGCATCCGAGACGGAGTCGCGGAGGGAGGTAGTGTATCTCCCAATCCTCCGCGACTCAAGCGGGGAATCGCACCGCTGATGCGGCAAATGTGGTGGAGACCGCCTGCGGGTTCAGTGGGTGTTGGTTGATCCTGCCGCTCTCCCTGTCCTCCACTGACGAAAAATTGAAGTCGCTTGGCAGACTAACACCAGATCCGCCGCAGGGCTGCGTTTTCCTGGCTGGCCTCTGGGGGCGGACTCGGGGAGTCCGCTTCCCACCTACAGGAGACTTCGAGTTAGAGGGCGCGTCAAATAGCCCTGCCTGAGAGGTGGAGGAGATGTCCTCACCCGGAGAAGGGGCCGTCTGGTCGGCCGGCGCTGGCAGGGTCGCGGATGTGTGCGAAAGCGTTCCCGTGACCCGCCATACGCGACGATGGAGGAACACCATGGGGTTTAGTCGGTGCAAGTCGACATAACCCGCCCTCGTCCCGCAGGGCGGGTATGCTGGAGCATTTCCCACGAAAAAGGTTGGGGTGCCACGAGTTGCCACGTCAGAAACTTCCTCCCGAGTGCCTGGTCGTTGAATTTCCCTTTGATACTATTGTATCGGGAAAGGCAACGCCGGGACAATGCACCCTGGAGCACTGGTGATGACACGTTGTTGCCAGTGGCAGATGTTCTGACAGGGGGGATAGCTGCTCTGCATGTCCCTCCTGATAAGCGGAGGGCACAGATCTCGAGTGGCAGGGGTTGCATTTCTTTTGATTTCCGTATCCGGAGGAAAGGCAACCGAACGATGGTGCGCATTGGACACTGGTGACGACCGTCGTTCTCAGTGCCAATGCGAGGGTGAAGTTGCATTTCTCCTTGATCAAAGTATCGGGAAAGGCAACAAAATGAGAGTTGTGCATTGGGAACTGGTGGCGATACGTCGTTGGCAGTGCCTAATGTTCTGAGTGTAGGGGACGGGCTCGGTGTGCGCTTTACTGCCGGGCACTCAACCGTCGAAGCGTTGTGGGAGGTTGCATTTCCCCGCGCCAGTTTCTGTATCCGGGGAAAGGCAGCAAATGATAGTGGAGTATTAGGAACTGGTGACGATATATCGTTTCCAGTGCCTATGCTCATAGTGGAGGACGGGCTCGGTATTGCCTCACACTGCCGCCAGACATCAACCGTCCAAAACACAAGGGGAGTTACGTCGGCTCCCAGCGCCGTAACCCGCTGTACTTTCGTCAAAGACCCAGTGTTGACGATAATGGGGTACGTCGAAGTGCAGCGGAGTGGAGGCTTGCCTTAATTAGCCGGCCCGCGAGGTAAACCTCTATAAAATAATCAGACGAAGTCTTGAAAACCTGTGGTACCAGGCGGCCCGTGGTATGTAGCCTTGCCCTCGGGATATTAAGCGTAACGGGGGCCGACCTTTTATTTCGTCCACAATCATTGGGAACCAATATGAGTAAACCTAAAACCAAAATACATGTCGGCAGATGGTGATGATGACAGTGACTCTATGCTAAGCGTGGAGTCCTTGACGAGGAGAAGTGCGGGAGGAAACGTCCGTCTATGGACGAAGGATGCGGCTCTGGTTCGGTAACGGGCCAGCAAGGGAAAAAGCCAAGCGGGCATAGCAGCAACATCTGCCAAGAGAGGTCGTGGGAGGCCCCAACTACGGGGCAATACGTCGGCCTCGCTCGGGACTAAAATAAGGTTAGTGTCCGCTAAGGAAGCGGAATTGAGGGTGGCGGCGGAGGCGGAAGTCGTTTTAGCGTCTCGTCAGCTCCGCGCCGGCAAGGACAACAACCCTGTCGGAGTCGTCGTCCAGCGTGGCGACTTCGAGACGGCGGCGGAGCTAGAAAGAGGGTAGAAGGACAGCGTGGGCGTCATCACCATGGTTGCAACAAGGTCGAAGAACCTGAAGGGCATCTGGGTGAAGGCGCTCAAAGAGGCTGCGAACGTCAGCGAGGTTGCAAGACTCTGCAGCGACGTTGTACCTCAGACGAGACGCGCGGAAGCTGCAGGCGAATAATGCTCGCCTACCACAAGGTGAACTGTCGCGGCTGAGGGAAGGTGGCTGACCTGCGGATGCAAACGACCGGCCCAGCCAACAAATCGAGGAGCGGGCAGGAGGGCTCGTGCGCTCGATCATTGACCAGGTGGGGTCAATGATCATCAGATTGCCGCCTGGAGGACCTCCTGCCGGAGAAAGCGCCTCCGCCCCCGGTGGCGACCGACAAGAGGCCGGAAGCATTGCCGGTATCTCGTCCAGCTTCGCCTTCCCAGACACCGGCTAAAAGCAAAACCGCCTGTTAAGGCAGCTGGCGATAAATCGGTTGTCGCTGGGGTCGCTGTATGGCCCAGAAGCGCCCCAAAGGAAACAAAGTGAGCCTGTAAAGGAGGTCAAAGAAGGCAGCGGAGTCCCAACCCCTGCCACCTGCCCCGAGTCCATGGAACAACCCTGGACTACGGTGGCCAGGAAGGGCTCAAAAACAAGGGAGGAAGGCAAGCAAATTGTTAGCAAACCAAGGGCGGTTAAAATTACGACTCCTGCGATCTATCTGCGTAGTTGTGACCCTGGAGCCTGAGGCTGCGGCAAGGGCGTCACATATATTGACGTAATTACCGAGGCGAAGGCGAAAATAAACCTAACCTCCCTCGGTATAACTGAGATGCGCTTCCGCATCTGCGCCACGGGGGCTCGAATGTTCGAAAATCCCTGGCGCAGACAGCGGAAACTAAGGCGGACGCCCTGGCTCAAAAACTGAGCGGGTACTTGCAGCAGCGGGCAAACAAGTGCGAGTGTCAGACCGGCGAACTGCAGAAGTCAAGGTATCGGTCTGGATGACTCCTACAACGAAGGACATGTTGCGGCGGTAACGAAGGCTGGCGGCTGTCAAGGACGCTGTAAAGTGCAGCGGTCCTGCGATATCCCGGAGGCCTTAGGATGGCCTGGGTCCGGTGCCCGTGGCTGCCGCCAAAGGTGGCTGCCAGCGGGCATACTAACGATTTATGGGTGGCGGCCGAGGGGTGGAAGCTCGTGGAGCCCTGCCTGGAGTGTTTCCGCTGTTTCGAAGGCGGGACACGTGAGGGCTCAGTGCGACGCACCGATCGACCGGGGGAGTTGTGCTGCCACGCTGTGGTCCAGCTGGCCACAAGGCGGCACAGTGCTCCGCTACCCGCGTTGTGCCGGTGTGCGTCGCCGCTAAGAAACCAGCGGACCATAGGATGGGGAAGGCCTGCAAAGCGCCTTCCAAAGCCAGAAAAAGGCCGGTCGCCGTTGCCACCTCGGCAGCCGACCAGCCAGCCGGATGGAGGAGGAAGCGTCCACGACCCTGGGACCTCCACAGCCGCCTGAGAGTGAGCGTAGGTGTACTTTCCCCCTTACGTCAGTGATGGACACGGGGTCTGTCGCTCAGTACAAAGTCAGCGGGTGAGAGCGCGCCCGGTGTTCCCGCGCGCTCTCTAGACGAAGGCAAATATGCCGAGGCCACACAACTGGCCGCCACCAGTTGTGCACGCGGAAATGCTCACCAGCGTACCCGTATGCACAGCATTACCGAGGCAAAGGCTAAGATCAGCCTCACTCCCTCGGTATAACCGAGATGGGATTCACGTCTGCGCAACAGGAGCTCGAAGATGTTTGAAATCCCCGGCGCAGACAGCGGCGTAAAACGGACGCCCTGCTAAAAAGATTAAGCGAGGTGCTTGCAGCGGCGGGCAAGCGAGTGCGGGTAGCCCAGACCGGCGGGAGCGGCGGAGATCAAGGTGACCGGTCTGGACGACTCTGCTACAACGGAGGACATGGTAGCGGCCGTGACGAAGGCTGGTGGCTGCACTGAAGAGGCCGTTAAGTGCAGCGACATTCTGCCCTGCAGGACTCGGAATGGCCTGGGTCAAAATTGCCTGTGGCTGCGCCAAAAAGGTGGCCGCCGGCGGCATCATGGTCTCGTGGGTGGCAGCCGTGGTCAAGCTGGTGGAACCCTCACCTGTGAGGTGTTGTTTCCGCTGCTTAGAAGCTGGACATGTGAGGGCTCCAGTGCGTCGCCGCAGTCGATCGTGGGAGCTGTGCTTCCGCTGTGAATCTGGCCACAAGGCGGCACAGTGCTCCGCCAACCCGCGGTGCACGCTGTGTGTGTCACCCAGCCAGCAAACCGGCGGACCACCACAAGATGGGGGCAAGGCCTGCAAGGCCGCGCGCCAAAAAGAGTGGGGAAAAGGTTGGTCCGCCCGCTGCCGCAGGCACCCGGCCAGTCAACCGCAAGGGACGGTTGAAGCGATGGGAGGAACCGTCCCGTGACCACGGGACTAGTCCGCAACCGCCGCGCCGGGAGGAAAAGGCGTAAGCGCAAGCATACCCTACTTCCCCCGAATTCGACTCGAGCTATATGGGCGGGGAGGTCCGTAGTTCAACATGAGTCAGTGAGGTGACGCGCCCGGTGTTTGCGCGCTCTCCTTAAAAAAAGGATGCGTAATGGCCGGGGAGCCTGCGTTTATGTAAGCCGCCACAGCTGTGCGGAAGAATGCTCACGCGCCCCGTATGCACAGCACTAAAGTGGGCAGATGGAACACCGTGGGGTTTTAGTCGGTGCGAGTCCGACATAACCCGCTCGTCCCCGCGAGGGCGGGTGCCGCGTAAACATTTCCCACGAAAAAGGTTAGGTTAGGTTGGGGTGCCACGTCAGAAAACCTCCTCAGGAAGTGCCTGGTCGTTGAATTTCCTTTGATACTATTGTATCGGGGGAAAGGCAACGCCAGACCCGATACACCAGGCACTGGTGATGATACGTTGTTGCCGGTGGCGAGATGTTTCACGACAGGGGAATGGCTGCTCTGTGTCCCTCTGATAAGCGGAGGGCACTGCGGGTGGCAGAAGTTTGCATTTCCTCTCGATTTCCAAATCCGGAGAAGGCAACCGAAAGATAGTGCGCATTGGGAACTATTGACGATACACGTCGTTCTCAGAATGCGCGGGTGGAGGTTGCATTTCCCTTGATCAAAGTATCCGGGGAAAGGCAACAAATGATAGTGGGTATTAGCAACTGGCGACGATATATGTTTGCAGTGCCTAATGCTCATAGTGGAGGACGGGCTCGGTGTGCACTAACGCACTGCCTCCGGGCACAACCGTCCAAAACTGGGGTTACGTCGGCTCCACCAGCGCCGTAACCCGCTGTACTCTCTTCAAAGACCCAGCGCTGACGATCATGGGGTACGTTGAGGTGCAGTGGAGCGGAGGGCTTGCCTTAATTGGCCGGCCCGCGAGAAGGATCCTCTATAAAAACCAGACAGCGAAGTCTTAAAACCTGTAGGTACCAGGCGACCCCACAGTATGCAGCCTTGTCTCCGGAATAGGCGTCGCGGGGATCGACCGTTTATATCGACCTTTATCATTGGGAATCAAAATGGAAAAAATTAATTATGCACAACGGACTGAAACTGAACGAGGACAGCGATGACGACAGTGACTCTATGCTGAGCGTAGAGTCGTTTTGAAGAACATTGAACCTTGAAGTGGCGGGAGAAACGTCCTTCTGTGGACGCATCATGTGGCTCTGGTCTGCTTACGGGCCATGACGGTGGAAACAGCCTGGGGCGCGGCAGAACATCTGCCAAGAGAGGCCGAGGGCGACCCCAACAACAGAGGTATGTAGGCCTTGCCCGGAGCAAAAAGTGGTAGTGTCAGCACGAGGAAAGCGGAACTGAGGGTGGAAGGCGGAGGCGAAGATTGTTGCGGCAACTCGACAGCTCCGCGGGAAGTCAACCCTGTCTGAGTCGTCATCAAACGATGGCGACTTCGAACAGCAACGGACCTGGAGAAGAGGATCGAGGACAGCGTCGGCGTCATCAACTTGGTTGCCACTAAGTCCAAGAACTTAAAAGGGCAGCTTTGTTCGTGCGCGCTGAAGGAGGCAGCGGAGACCGTGGCAGAGGTTACTCGGACTCTGCGGGCGCTGTACCTCTGATGAAACGCGCGGAACCTGCAGGCTGCAAACACTCGCCTCCCTAGACGAAGTCGCAGCTGCGCGAAGGAATTAGCCTACTTGCGTATGCAGGTAAACCGGCCGAGCCAACAAGCTGAGGAGCTGGTAAGGAGGAGCTCGTGCGTTCGATCATTGACCAGGTGGGGTCAATGATCAACGCCAAATTCGCGCCACTGAGGACCGCCTGCTGCCGGAAAGCGCCTCCGCCCACACTGGCGGCAGATAGAAGGCTGGTAGCGGAACCCGTTCCTTTGTCCAGTCCCCGCCTTCCCAGGCACCTGCAGCTGCAAAACTGCCTGTCAAAAGCGGCCCAGTTAACCGCGCAGTTGCCGCTGGGGGTTCCCGTATTTGAAAACGCGCCCAAAGGAAAGCGGAACGAGCCCGCGAAAGAGAGCCAAACGAGGGAAGCTGAGTCCGACCACCACCGGTACCAGAGATCAACGGAACAGCCGTGGCTACGGTGGTGAAGAAAGGACTCAAAAGAGACAGGGGAAGGCGGTGGTAAAGGTCGCAAAACCGCAAAGAGGGCAGTCACGATCGCCACTCCGCGATCGTCCGCCGTGGTGGTGACCCTGGAGCCGGAGGCAGTGGCAACTGACGTCACTATACCGACGCGTTATTACCGAGGCAGGCTAAGATCAACCTCGCCTCCTCGGTATAACCGAGATAGGTTCCGTCTGCGCAACGGGAGCTCGAATGTTTGAAATCCCCGGCGCGAACCGGCGGCGACAAGGCGGACGCCCTCGCTAAAATTAAGCGAGGGTACTTGCAGCAGCAGACGAAAAAGCGGTGCAGGTATCAGACCGGCGAAGACGGCGGAGATCAAAGATGAATGGTCTGGACGACTCTGCTGCAACGGAGGACGTGGTGGCGGCCGTGACTGAGGCTGGTGGCTGCACACTGAAGGCCGTTAAGTGCAGCGACATTCTGCGATACCCTGCGGGACTCCGGAATGGCCTGGGTCAAGTGCCCTGTGGCTGCCGCCAAAGGTGGCCGCCGGCGGGCGCGACTCATGGTCTCGTGGGTGGCAGCCGTGGTCAGACCCTCACCTGTGAGGTGTTTCCACGCTGCTTAGAAGCTGGACATGTGAGGGCTCAGTGCGTCGCCACCGGAAGTCGATCGTGGGGAGCTGTGCTTCGCTGGCCAGGCAGTCTGGCCACAAGGCGGCACGGTGCTCCGCCAACCCGCGTTGCGCTGTGTGTCGCAGCCAGCAAACCGGCGGACCACCACAAGATGGGGGCAAGGCCGCCGCAGGCCGCGCCAAGTGGGGAAAGAGTTGGTCCGCCCGCTGCCGCAGGCACCCGGCCAGTCAGCCTGCGAGGGACGGTTGAAGCGATGGAGGAGGAACCGTCCCGTGACCACGGGACTAGTCCACAGCCGCCGGGAGGAAAGCGTAAAAGCGCAAACATGCCCTACTTCCCCCGGAATTCGACTCGAGCTATGGGCCCAGGGAGACCCGTAGTTCAACATGAGTCAGTGAGGTGAGAGCGCGCCCGGTGTTCCCGCGCTCTCATAAAAAGGTTAAAATGGCCGGGGCCTGCATTTTAGCAAAGCCGCACAGCTGTGCACGCGGAAAGAGTCTCCACGCGCCCATACACAGCACTAAGTGGCAGATGGAACACCGTGGGGTTTTGAGTCGGTGCGAGTCCGACATAACCCGCTCTCGTCCCCACCCGAGGGCGGGTATGCGTAAACATTTCCCCACGAAAAAAAAAGGTTAGGTTAAGGTTAGGTTAGCTAAACCTAACCCTAACCTAAGCCTAACCTAACCGTATGGTCATCCGACTCGCGGGCGCGTCCGTCGCTGCAGAGCTAAGCTCAATAGCCTGCAGCGAAGATGGCCATCAGGGATCGCGCGAGGATATCATTGCGATATCTTTCGAGGCGGCCTCTAGCTCGGTTTCCACCACTGGACATCCACAGGTGGTGCGCGGGTGTTGCCCGCCTTCGTCTTCTCCCCGGAAGCCGAAGCCCCTGGATGCGGGCGAGGTGAAGGCAAGAGGTACGCAGACGAACGCTGCAGATTAATGACGAGAGAGAGGCTAAGAGCCTCGTTTCTTGCGCCAGCGCACGGTCAACGCGCTTCTTGCCGGAAGCTTCGGCACCTACAACGAAGCGGGAAGAGGTGCGTCACCTTCCGATTGACGCAGGTACTCACTGGGCGGGTGTTTCGGTGAGTACCTGGTGGAATGGACGCAGATCGACAACGCAATGCCACCACTGTGGCGGGGACCGGGGATTCCGCACAGCACGCTCGCTGAGTGCCCTGCGTGGGAGTCCGAGCGACGGATCCTGGTCAGAGGATCGGGCAAGACCTACCGCCAGTCGCAGTAGCGGCTGCGCTGTGGCGGATAAAAGGCGCATGGAAGGCGCTGGTCTCCTTCTGTGAAATTGTTATGTTACAGAAGAGGAGACCGCTCGAAGCAGGATCGGGAGAGGGCCGATCCCGCTCAGGCTGGCTACCAGGGGCGGTGGCAACGGACGCCCCGGCCCGTCAGCCCTTTAAGCTCAGGCATAAGAATAGGGCAGGTATCCCCCTGCCTGTCGTACAAGGCGACTAAAAGGGGACTGCGGGTTCGCGGGCGCTCAGGGTGGGGAGCTCCTGACCGCCCAGGCAAGCCAGACCAGGAAGGACGGCACAGCAGAAGTGGTCAGGGTTGCCGTAGCGCTGAGGTGCGAGGGAGGCGCGGCTCCCCTGAGACGAGCTAAGGCACTGTGCTGAGGGGCACCGGTGCGTTCCCGTAGGAGATCCCGGAGCCCCTCCCAATGCACTGAGGATGGCCACCGGGGGTTTTAGTGGTTAGAAATACCACATAACCTGTCTCTCCCAGGAGACAGGGTATCTTTCAGGTATTCCCCGATAACAAAAAGGTTAGGTTAGGTTAGGTTAGGTTAGGTTAGGTTAGGTTCCCCGAGGGTTCTCAGCTTTGTCGTAGCGGGGGAAGCGTAACCGTGGCAGTCACCACACGGTGAAGCTAAGAGGAACCCAAATGGCCGACTGCAAGGCGCTCTGAGGCCGGCCCGAGGAGGCCGCTCCGGGTGGGCTCGTAACGAGCTCGCCTCGGAAGCGTGTCGGTGGGCTGCGGGGTGCGGATGGACGGAGTGGGCCGTCTAACGCACCATCCGCAACACCGAGGCAGAATCGCGGAGGGAGGTAGTGTGTATCTCCCTATCCTCCGCGACTCAACGAGTCACACCGCATGATGCGGCTGTGGTGGGGCCGCGGGGAAGAGGTGTCGGTGTTTCGTTGCCGCTCTCCTGTCCTCCGCGGCCGAACATCGGTCGGCGGTGGAGCCGCAGACCAGATCCACCGCAGGGGCTGGGTTGGCAGTGCTTTCCTGGCCCCCATGGCCTCTGGGGGGCGGACTCGGGGGAGTCCGTTTCCCACCTACAGAGGAGGCCGAGATGGAAGGCGCGTCCGTGTTCCGGCGCGCCTTGCCTGAAGGTGGAGAGGAGATGTCCTCCCCGGAGAAGGGCCGGTTTGCCGGCCAGCGCAGGCAGGGTCGCGGAGGTGTGCGAAAGCGTTCCCGTGGCTCCGCCATACGCGACGAAGGTGGAACACCATGGGGTTTTAGTCGGTGCAAGTCCGACGCAACCCATCCTTGCCCCCGCAGAGTGGGTATGCGTAGGCATTTCCCCAGGTAAAAAAAAGGTTCCCCGAAGGGTTCTCGCTTTGTCGTAGCGGGGGCTTAGTAACCGTGGCTTGGTCACCCACGGTGAAGCTAGAGGAACCCAAATGGCCGGCCTAAGGCGCTCTGTGGCCGGCCCGGGGCGACCGCTCGGGTGGGCTCGTAACGAGCTCGCCTCGGAAGCGTGTCGGTGGACTGCTGGGGCGGAGGTGAGCGAGGCCGCCTTCCCGCCTCCAGTAGCGAGGCGGAGTCGCGGAGGGAGAGGAGTGTCGGTACTGCGTTGCCGCTCTCCTATCCTCCTGGCAACTCAAGCTGGGGTCGCACCGCATGATGCGGCTGTGGTGGGGCCGCGGGGAAGAGGAGTGTCGGTGTTTCGTTGCCGCTCTCCTGTCCTCCGCGGCCGAACATCGGTCGGCGGTGGAGCCGCAGACCAGATCCACCGCAGGGGCTGGGTTGGCAGTGCTTTCCTGGCCCCATGGCCTCTGGGAGGCGGACTCCGGGGGGAGTCGTTTCCCGGTTCTGAGGAGGCCGAGATGGAAGGCGCGTCCGTGTTCCGGCGCGCCTTGCAGAAGAGGTGGAGGGATGTCCTCCCCGAAGGAGGGCCAGCTTGCCGGCAGCCTGCAAACGGGGAGTCGCGGAGGTGTGCGAAAGCGTGGCCCCGCCATACGCGACGGTGGAACACCATGGGGTTTTAGTCGGTGCGAGTCCGACGCCCGCCGCACTTTGCTGGGAATGGGTATGCGTAAACATTTCCCATGTAAAAAAAAAGGTTAGGTTGGGTTAGGTTGGGGTGCCACGTCAGAAAACCTCCTCGAGTGCCTGGTCGTTGAATTTCCCTTTGATACTATTGTATCCGGGGAAAGGCAACGCCGGGACAGTGCACCCTGGGCACTGGCGATGACACGTTGTTGCCAGTGGCGAATGTTCTGACAGGGGGGGACAGCTGCTCTGCGTGTCCCTCTGATAAGCGGAGGGCGCAGCGGAGTGGCAGGGGGGTTGCATTTCCTTTTGATTTCCATATCCGGAGGAAGGCAACCGAACGATGATGCGCGTGGGCACTGGTGACGATACGTCGTTCTCAGTGCCCAATGCAGAGAGTGGAAGTTGCATTTCTCCTTGATCAAAGTATCCGGGGAAAGGCAACAAAATGAGGGTGTGCATTTGGAACTGGTGGCGATACGTCGCTGGCAGTGCCTAATGCTCACAGTGTGGGGGACGGGCTCGGTGTGCGCTTTTACTGCCGCCCGGGCACTCAACCGTCGATCGTTGTGGGAGGTTGCATTTCTCCTTGATTTCTGTATCCGGGGAAAGGCAACAAATGATGGTATTAGGAACTGGTGACGATATATCGTTTCCAGTGCCTAATGCTCACAGTGTGGGGACGGGCTCGGTGTGCACTCACACTGCCGCCGGGCACTCAACCGTCAAAACTGGGGAGTTACGTCGGCTCTCCCAGCGCGCCGTAACCCGCTGTACTTTCGTCAAAGACCCCAGTGTTGACGATAATGGGGTACGTCGAAGTGCAGCGGGCGGAGACTTACCTTAAACTGACGGCCACGCGAGGTAAACCTCTATAAAAATCAGACAGCAGAAGTCTTAAAACCTGTGGGTACCAGGCGACCCCACGGTATGTAGCCTTGTCACCGGAATAGGCGTCACCCGGGGACCGACTTCTACTTCGTCCTATAATCGTGGGAACAAATATGGAATATGAAAAACAAAACATTAGCATGTCGGAGATGAGTGATGAGGAGAGAGTGACTCTATGCAAAGCGTGGAGTCTCTCAAGAGAACAGAAAGAGTGCGGGAAGAAAGCGGCCATCTACGGACGCAGTTCACAATAGTCGGTTACGGGCCATGATGAGAAGGCGAAACACAGTGGCAAGAACATCTGCCAAGAGGCCGAGGGAGGCCTCCGACTACGGGGAGTATGTCGGACTAGCTCAGGCGAAGCTAGCGCTAATTGCCGCCAATAGAGAGGAGGAGAGGATGGAAGCAGAGCGGGGGTGCTACGGCTCGACGGCTCCGCGCCGACAGGATGACAACATTATCGGAGTCGTCGTCAAATGACGGCGACTTTCAAGCGGCATCGGATTTACGGAAGAAGATTGACGAGAACATCGACGTCATAAACCAGGTTGCTTCGAAATCGAAAGAACCTTAAGGGCACCTCGATTCGGGCGTTGAGGAAGCTGCAGAATCCATCAGGTCGCTCACCCAGGTTCTGCAGAGTCGGTGCACCTCGGAAGAAACGAAGGGGCTGCAGGTGAGCAACAACCGCCTGCAAGCGGAAGTTGGACAACTGCGGAAGGAAGTGGCGGAGATGCGGTTGCTGATGGAGCAGCCTAATAAACGCGGACCAGTCCCGTCTGAAGGCAACGAGGATCTGGTGCGTTCTATCATTTGTCAAGTGGGGACAATGATGAACGCCAGATTCGCGGCTTTGGAGGATCGCCTTCTCCCCGAGAAACGCCTCCGTCCTCCGTTGGCGGCAGACGTGAGATTAAGTGACGCGCCCAGCACTTCGGCTGGCCCTCGGCTTACCCGGATTCCGGCTGCCCCGAAGCTGCCTGTCATTGCGCCTAGCAGCGAACAGGCAGTCGTCACTGGGGGTTCGGTGGCTCGGGGAGCAGGGAAGATGCACCTTGAACCCACAAAAGGGATCAGACGGCAACTGAGCCCCGATCTGTGCCACCGGCACCTCAGTCCATGGAAGAACCGTGGACTACGGTGGTAGAAAGGGGCTCAAGAAAGAAGGGCGGCAAGGTTGTCAAGAGCCTGGCAATCCTGCACCGAGGCCGGCAAGATTGCCGCCCCAGATCGGCCGCTGTCGTGGTGACACTGGCGCCGGAAGCGGCGGCGGCTGGTGTTACTTATGCGGAGGTTATCACCGAGGCGAAGAGGAAAGTCGACCTCTCTGCCCTCGGGATAACAGACCTGCAGTTCCGCACATGCGCCACGGGGCGCGTATGTTTAATCCCGGTGCAGACAGCGGCGACAGGGCGGACCGCCTTGCCGAAAAGTTGAGGGAGGCGCTCGCGTCAAAGGGGTGCGGATAACTAGACCAGCAAAGACAGTGGAGGTCAGAATTGCTGGTCTAGATGACTCCACCACTTTGGAGGAGGTGGTGACAGCCGTGGCGAAGGCCGGTGGCTGCCCTGAGGAGCAGTCAAATGCAGCCACATCCTACGGGATGTTGCAGGACATGGGGTGGCCTGGGTCCGATGTCCGTGGCGGCTGCCAAGGTCGCCGACGGCGGAAGGCTGATGATCTCGTGGGTCTCAGCCGTGGCGAAGCTTGTCGAGCCCACACCTCTGAGTGCTTCCGCTGCCTGGAGTCGGGACATGTGAGGGCCCAATGCGACGCCGCAGTCGACCGGGGGGAGCTGTGCTTCCGTTGTGGTCAATCTGGCCACAAGGCAGCGCAGTGTTCCGCCAACCCGCGTTGCGCTGTGTGTGTCGCAGCCAAAAAACCGGCCGACCACAGGATGGGAGGACGGGCCTGCACCGCGCCTCCCAAAGAGAGGATAAGGCCAGCTCGCACGTTGCCACCGAAGCAACCGGCCAGCCAGCAACCACAGGTGGAGGCAATGGAGGAGGATCCGAAACCGGCCTCGCAATGAGCTACGGCCTTCACGTAGTTCAGGCGAACGTCAACCACTGTGCTAGAGCACAAGATCTGCTCTTTCAGAGTATGGCGCAGTGGTTGACCCACGTGGCCGTCGTTTCGGAACCCTACCTGGTTCCGGACAGGGATGGATGGGCGGGAGACGTGGATGGCTCGGTCGCGGTAGTTGCTCGGACGACTGCTGGTGCCCCACCCATGGATTGGGTAGAGAAGGGTCGCGGATTCGTTGTGGCGCTGGTGGGGGGGATAGTCATTATTGGCATTTATTGTCCCCCCAGCAGAAGCCGCTCCGAGTTCGAGGGACTCTTGGGCGAGGTCGGAGCTCTCATTGGCAGGAGTCACCCTCATCCTATTTTGGTGATGGGTGACTTCAACGCTAAGAACATCGTTTGGGGCTGTTCTGCCAGCGATACGCGGGGGACGTTCCTGGAGAGGTGGGCACTGTCCGTGGACTCTGTCTGCTCAACCGTGGTTCGGAACCCACATGCGTTCGGCCCCAGGGGAGCTCCGTTGTGGACCTGTCCTTCGCCAGCACATCCATGGCGCGCCGGGTTCACGGGTGGGAAGTCGTGTCCGGTGTGGAGACGCTGTCGGATCATTTGTATATCCGCTTCAGCGTCTCCGATTCCGACGTGGTTCCGGTCCGATCCGGGCGAGCGGTCGTCCGTGGTGACGGCCCGCGATGGGCACTCAAGCACCTCGACAGGGAAGTTCTCATCGAGGCTTCCCTGGTGGAATCGTGGGTTTCGCGCGTCGATGACTCGCATCTGCGATGCGTCGATGCCACGGTTGGGGCCTCGACCGCCGAAAAGGCAGGTGTACTGGTGGTCCGCCGACATCGCTGAGCTGCGCACTGCGTGCGTAGTCGCGAGACGCCAGTACACGAGGCAACGCCGGAGGAGATGCCGTGACGATGTGGCCGAGTCATCGTTGCGCGACGCTTATGTGAGGGCCAAGCTTCGTCTTCAAATCGCCATCGGCGAGGCCAAGGCTGGGGCGAGAAACGAGCTGCTGGAGACTCTGAACCGTGATCCGTGGGGTCGCCCATACCGCATGGTGCGGGGGAAACTTCGCCCATGGGCGCCCCCTCTGACGCAAAGTCTCCAGCCCCAGTTCGTGGACGCAGTGGTTGCAGCCCTGTTCCCCCAGAGAGAGGAACACACGCCGCCGACCATGGCTCCGACTACGCTGGATGCGGTTACTGGCGGGGACGAGGTGGTACCGCCAGTAACCCCGGGAGAGTTCGGGGCCGCGATTCTTCGACTCCGTTCGAGGAATACGGCCCCAGGACCCGACGGTGTACCTGGCCGTGCGTGGGTCCTAGCATCCGGCGCACTCGAGGGCAATCTCAGAGGACTATTCAATGCCTGCCTAACGCGGGGCCGTTTTCCGCGGGTGTGGAAGGCGGGCACGATGGTCCTCTTGAGGAAGGAAGGGGGGCGCCGGGGACTCGCCCTCTGCGTACCGGCCCATAGTGCTGTTGGACGAGGTGGCAAAGCTCTTTGAGCGTGTCATTGCCGGTCGCCTCGTCCGGCATCTGGTGGGGTCGGTCGGATTTGGATGATAGCCAATTCGGTTTCGCGAGGCAGGTCCACGATACATGCGATCATGCGAGTGAAGAGGACGGCGGAGGAAGCGGTCGCCCGGGGCGAATCGTCTTGGCGGTGTCTCTTGACATCGCCAACGCCTTCAACACCTTGCCCTGGAGTTGCATCAGGGAGGCACTCCGGTATCACCGGGTGCCGAACTACCTCAACGCATGATCGCGTCGTATCTCTCGGGCAGGTCGGTGGCGTATAGGTGTCGAAACGCGTGGCATAGTCGCGTAGTCTCGTGCGGTGTTCCACAGGGTTCGGTTCTCGGACCGCTCCTGTGGAACATTGGTTATGACTGGGTCCTCCGCGGGTCACTACTGCGTGGCCTCTGCGTGACTTGCTACGCCGACGACACCTTGGTGACGGCAAGGGGCGGCACCTACAGGGAGTGCACCTTACGTGCTACAGCGGGAGTGGCCCACGTAGTGGAGTCGTATCCGAAGAGCTGGGTCTCGAGGTGGCCCTTAACAAGTCCTGAGGCCTTGTGTTTTCACGGGCCTCGGAACGCGCCACCCTCGGGACTGCACATAGTAGTGGGAGGAGTTCGCATCGGCATCAAGTCCCAGATGAAATATCTGGGACTCACTTTCCTGGACGGCCGATGGAACTTCGAGGTGCACTTCCTGGGCATATTGCCCAGGCTGTTGCGTCACGGCGGCCGCAGTCGGCAGCTTGCTGCCGAATATCGGAAGGTCGAATGCGGCTTGTCGGCGCCTGTACCTGGGCATGGTGCGCTCCATGGCGCTGTACGGGGCACCCGTGTGGAGTGACGCTCTGAATAGCCGGACAATCGCTCTTCTGCAAAGGCCCCAGAGGGCGATGGCGATCAGAGCGATCCGGAAAGTACCACGGTGTCCCACGAGGCGGCGTGTGTGCTGGCGGCGTCCCTCCTGGGAACTGGAGGCGAAAGTTCTCGCGTCCGTTTTCTTTTGGCGTGAGAGCTTGATCGCGGTGCGCCAGTTCCCACCCACGAGGGAGGAGGTTGATGCGGCGAGGGCGGAGCGTCGAAGGGTCATGGTGCGGAGGTGGCAGCATGCGCCGACGGCCAGGCGGAACCACGACCGTAGAGGCAGTACGTCCAGTTCTCGTGCAGTGGCTGGACAGACGTCACGGAGTGCTCACCTTCCGGTTGTCGCAGGTGCTTTCCGGGGCATGGATGCTTCGGGAAGTACTGCGCTTGATCGAAGGGGCAAACGGGAGCTGTCACCACTGTGACGGCTGCCTCAAGACACGGCCCAGCACGCTGGAGGTGTGTCCTCGGTGGGCAGAACAGCGCCGAGCACTGGAGTGCCGTAGTGGGCAACAACTTGTCGCTGGCGGCCGTAGTTCGCGCCATGGTCGACAGTCGGGGAAGGGTGGGCAGCAGTGCAGGTGTACTGCGAGGCGGTGATGTCCACGAAGGAGGAGGCGGAGCGAGTTCGGGAGTCAGCCGCCTCGGATCCAGTCACCAGACGCCGCATCGGGCGAAGACGCAGAGCGTATGCGCTCGCCATTCCGCCCTGATACGACTCAGGCTATAGACCCGGGAGGTCCGTAGCTCAAAATGAGTCAGCGAGGTGAGAGCGCGCCTCGTGTTCCCGCGCGCTCTCCATAAAGGTTACACCAACGGCCGGGGCCCGCAAAGCGAGCCGCCACTGCTGTGCGCGGACGAATGCGCAAAGCGTGCCCGTATGCACAGCACTCGGTGGGCAGAAGGAACACCGTGGGGTTTTAGTCGGTGCGAGTCCGACATAACCCGCTCTCGTCCCCGCGAGGGCGGCGGGTATGCGTAGGCATTTCCCCACGAAAAAAAAAAAAAGGTTAGGTTAGGTTGGGGATGTCACTCGGAAGGAGGCCGGCTTGCCGACCAGCGCAGGCAGGGTCGCGGAGGTGTGCGAAAGCGTTCCGTAGCCCCGCTATACGCGACGGTGCGACACCGCTAGGGTTTTAGTCGGTGCAGGTCCGGCCTGTAGCCCATCCTTGCCCCGCAGAATGATGGGTATGCGGCATTCCCCATGTAAAAGGTTAGGTTAGGTTGGGGTGCCACGTCAGAAAACCTCCTCGAGTGCCTGGTCGTTGAATTTCCCGCTGATACTATTGTATCGGGGAAGGCAACGCCGGGACAGTGCACCCTGGGCACTGGTGATGATACGTTGTTGCCGGTGGCGAATGTTCTGACAGGGGGATAGCTGCTCTGCGTGTCCCTCTGATAAGCGGAGGAGCTGTAGATTGGCTGAAATTACATTTCCTCTTGATTTCCGTATCCGGAGGAAAGGCAACCGACCGATAGTGCGCGTGGAACTGGTGACGATACTTCGTTCCCAGTGTCCAATGCGCAGATGGTGCATTTCTCCTTGATCAAAGTATCCGGGGAAAGGCAACAAATGATAGTGGGTATTAGGAACTGGTGACGATATATCGTTTCCAGTGCCTAATGCTCATAGTGGAGGACGGGCTCGGTACTGCTTACTGCCTCCGGAGCTGTGTAAACCTGGGGAGTTACGTCGGCTCCACCAGCGCGCCGTAACCCGCTGTACTCTCTTCAAAGACCCCAGCGCTGACGATCATGGGGTACGTTGAGGTGCAGTGGAGCGGAGAGCTTGCGCAATTAGCCGGCCCGCGAGAAGGATCACTCTATAAAAACCAGACAGCGAAGTCTTAAAAACCTGTGGGTACCAGGCGACCCCCACAGTATGCAGCCTTGTCTCAGGAATGGAAGCGTCGCCCGGGGATCGACCGTTTATATCGACCTTTATCGTGGGAATCAAAATGGAAAAAGAAACTTAATTATGCAAAACGGACTGAAACTGAACGAGACAGCGATGACGACAGTGACTCTATGCTGAGCGTAGAGTCGTTTTGAAGGCGGAGCAGAAGTGGCGGCGAAACGTCCTTCTATGGACATATCATGTGGCTCTGGCCTGCTTACGGGCCATGAAAGTGGAAAAAGCCTGGGTACGGCAAGAACATCTGCCAAGAGGGCCGAGGGCGACCCCAACAACAGAAGAGTACGTAGGCCTTGCCCAAACAAAATGGCGTTGGTGTCAGCACGAGAAGCGGAGCTGAGGATGGAGGCGGAGGAAAGATTGTTGCAGCGACACGACAGCTCCGCACCACGTAAATTGACCTTGTCTGAGTCGTCATCAAACGATGGCGACTTCCGAGCGATGGCGGACCTGGAGAGGATCGAGGACAGCGTCGGCGTCATCAACTTAGTTGCCACTAAGTCCAGAACTTAAAGGGCAACTTTGTTCATTGCGCTTAAAGGCAGCGGAGACCGTGACTGAGGTTACCGGACTCTGCAGAGACCTTCAATACCTCTGAAGAAACGCGGAACCCTGACAGCTGCAAACACCCGCCTCAAGACGAAGTGTCGCAGCTGCGGAAGGAGGTGGCCTACCTGCGGATGCAGGTTAACAAACCGAGCCAACAAGCTGGCAGGGGAGCTGGCAAGGAGGAATTGCGTTCGATCATTGACCAGGTGGGGTCAATGATCAACGCCAAATTTGCTACTGCCTAAGGGCCGCCTCCTGCCGGAAAAGCGACTCCGCCCACCGTGGCGGCAGATAGAGGACTGGGAGCGAAACCGTTTGTTGTCCGGTCCCTCGTCTTCCCAGGCGCGGCGCGAGCTACCTGTCATGGCAGTTAGCGCCGCACCGGCTGTCGCGCTGCAGAGTTCCGCGGGCCGAAACGCCCCAAAGGAAGCAAAGCAAGACCGCGAAGAGGGCCAACGGAGGAAGCTGAGTCCCGACCACCGGCGCCGGAGTCAATGGGCAACCATGGACTACGGTGGTGAAAAGGACTCAAAAAGAAACTCAGGAAGGCGGCGGCAAATAGTCCCGTAAAACCCGCGAAGAGGGCGAGTACGATCGCCACTCCGCGATCGTCCGCCGTGGTGGTGACCCTGGAGCCAGAGGCAGTGGCAGCAGGCGTCACCTATACCGATGTTATTACCGAGGCAAAGGCGAAGATCAACCTCGCCGCCCTCCGGTATAACTCAGATGATTCGTGTGCGCAACAGGCTCGGATGTTTGAAATCCCGGGCGCAGACTGGCGTACGACAAGGCGGACGCCCTCGCTCGAAGATAAGCGAAGGTTCTTGCAGCGGCGGGCAAGCGAGTGCGGGTATCCAGACCGGCAAAGACGGCGGAGGTCAAGGTGACCGGTCTGGACGACTCTGCTACAGCGGAGGACGTAGTAGCGGCCGTGATGAAGGCTGGTGGCTGCACTGAAGAGGCAGTTAAGTGCAGCGACATTCTGCGGTACCCTGCAGGACTCGGAATGGCCTGGGTCAAGTGCCTGTGGCTGCCGCCAAAGGTGGCTGCCGGCGGGCGACTCATGGTCTCGTGGGTGGCAGCCGTGGTCAAGCTGGTGGAGCCCTCACCTGTGGTGTTTCCGCTGCTTAGAAGCTGGACATGTGAGGGCTCAGTGCGTCGCCACAGTCGATCGTGGGGAGCTGTGCTTCCGCTGTGGTGAATCTGGCCACAAAAGGCGCTGGTGCTCCGCCAACCCGCGTTGCGCTGTGTGTGTCGCAGCCAGCAAACCGGCGGACCACAAGATGGGGAGCAAGGCCTGCAAGGCCGCGCCCAAAATTGGGGAAAAGGTTGGTCGCCCGCTGCCACCTAGGCACCCGGCCGCAGCCGCAAGGGACGGTTGAAGCGATGGAGGAGGAACCGTCCCGTGACCACAGGACTGGTCACCCAGCCGCCGCCGGGGAAAAGCGTAAGCGCAAGCATACCCTACTTCCCCCAAATTCGACTCGAGCTATGGGCCGGGAGGTCCGTAGTTCACCATAAGTCAGTGAGGAGGTGAGAGCGCGCCCGGTGTTCCCGCGCGCTCTCATAAAAGTTAAAATGGCCGGGGCCTGCGTTTAGCAAGCCGCCACAGCTGTGCACGCGGAAGAATGCTCACGCGCCCGTATGCACAGCACCAAGTGGGCAGAAGGAACACCGTAGAGGTTTTAGTCGGTGCAGGTCCGACATAACCCGCCCTCGTCCCCGCGGGGAGGCGGGTATGCGTGAGCATTTCCCACGAAAAAAAAAAAAAAAAAGGTTAGGTTAGGTTAGGTTAGGTTAGGTTGGGGTGCCACGTCAGAAAACCTCCTCCGGTGCCTGGTCGTTGAATTTCCCTTTGATACTGGTATCGGGGAAGGCAACGCCGGGACAATGCACCCTGAGCGCGGTGATGATACGTTGTTGCCAGTGGCGAATGTTCTGACAGGGAGGGATAGCTGCTCTGCGTGTCCCTCTCATAAGTGGAGGTACTGCGGAGTGGCAGGGGTTGCATTTCCTCTTGATTTCCATATCCGGAGGAAAAGGCAACCGAACAATAGTGCGCATTGGGCACTGGTGACGATGCGTCGTTCTCAGTGCCCAATGCGAGAGTGGAAGTTGCATTTCTCCTTGATTTCTGTATCCGGGGAAAGGCAACAAATGATAATAAGGTATTGGGAACTGGGGACGATATATCGTTTCCAGTGCCTAACTCATAGTGAGCGGGCTCGGTGTGCGTTTTACTGCCACCGGGCACTCAACAAATCAGTGTTGTGGGAGGTTGCATTTCTCCTTGATTTCTGTATCCGGGGAAAGGCAACAAATGATGGTGGTATTAGGAACTGAACGACGATATATCGTTTCCAGTGCCTAATGCATAGTGGAGGACGGGCTCGGTGTGCACTTACACTGCCGCCGGGCACTCAACCGTCAAAACTGGGGAGTTACGTCGGCTCTCCCAGCGCGCCGTTACCCGCTGTACTCTCTTCAAAGACCTCAGTGGTGACGTTAATGAGGTACGTCGAGGTGCAGTGGAGCGGAGGGCTTGCCTTAATTAGCCGGCCCGCGAGAAGGATCCTCTATAAAACCAGACAGCGAAGTCTTTAAAACCTGTGGGTACCGGACGCCCCCACAGTATGTAGTCTTGTCCACGGAAGGCGTCACCCGGGGACCGACTATATTCGTTCAAACTCGTGGGATTTACTATGGGAAAACAAAATCGAGGAGGAAGGTAGAGGAGAAGGAGATAGTGAGGAGAGCGACTCAATGCTTAGCGCTGAGTCTGCAACAGGAGTCATCGGTCCATTAACACCTAGGGACCAAAGCAAAGGAGGAGCCGTGACGGTGGCAGCAGTGCTCCCAGCACAGGACGGGCGATGGGCGGTTTGTGCGCCCGAGCACGCCTGCAGTTTCGACCGGCGAGAGCGACGGAAGTCTGATGCGTCATTTAAAAGCCCGCCACATCGGAGGTGTCCGCAAAGGACTATAAGGAAGAGGAGGGCCAAGCCTCATAATGTCGCGGGAAGCAGGAGGACGCAGCAGTAGTCACGGACGTGGAGGTGTGACGCTGAGGATGGGGAGGGCATATGGGGATCCTACAGTGGCTAGAGGTGAGACTAAGGGCAAAGCCGGTCTCCCAAAACCCGACCATCTGGGTAGAGACATGGAGGAAAGTCCATTACGGACCTTGGTGCCTGCATCCGGTCAGCTACTGGCGGTGGACAAGGTGGCAGACAAATCTTGCAACCTAAAAGGGCTCGTTTGTTCACAGCCTACGGGTGGCCTCCAGAATGGTCGAGGCAGCCTCCTCGGAGTTAGCACGGCGGGTCTCCTACCTCCTAGTTTTGAGGCTGGAGCGCGAGAATGCTGAGCTGCGCTCGCAGCTCGCAGAGCTAGCAAGTAAGGTGGGGAGTCTGACGGAGGAGCTCAGTGCTCTCGAGCGCGAGAACCCCCGGTAGCAGAGGACGTCCAGGCAAGGCTGCCAAGCAGCTCCTGCGATTGTGGGGTTGGACTCGAAAGTCGGCTTATGGAGCGTATCAGTGTACTTATTGATACGAAGCTGGCCACTTTCGGAGTGCAAGCCCCTGTAAACCCTGGAACCCTCTCAGGATCAGGGCCTGTTGTCAGGTCATGCAAAGGGAAGCGTGGCACGACAAAGCGCACACAGCCAGCGGCTCCCGTGCCTCCCGCGTCTACCGCGCCTCCCGTTAAGCCAGTAGAGACCGGCCAGGCGGTTCCTGCGCCGCAAACGTGAGCGGTGGCCCGGCCGTAAGGCAAAGGCGGCTGCTCAGAAGTTGCCTCCGGTAACAAGGGCAGCCACGACCCGAAGGGCGCCGGCAAAGGCAGCAGCTCCTAAACAGGCAAAAGCAGTGAAGCCTGGGAGGCTGCCGAGCTCTGCGGCCATTACGGTCACCGTGCCGGAGCACAGTCAGGTCAGTACGCCGCAGTCATGAAACGCGGCGAATGAAGAAGATCAGGCTGGCGGACTGCGGTATTGACACAGTACGGCCAAGGAGGCAGTAACAGGGGCGTTGATGCTGGGTATCTGGCCCCGACTGCGCCTCTAAGGCCGACGTGCTCGCCGCTAAAATGCGGGAGGCGCTGGCCGACATGGACGTGCAAATAGCACGCCCACTGAAGACCGGCGAATTGCAGTGATGGACCTCGATGAGTCCGTTACTCCAACGGAAGTTGCAGCTGCGGTTGCCGAGTCAGGAGGCTGCGCTGTCATAGACGTGAAGGTGGGTACAATCCGAAGCACACCTTCACGTCTGGGCTGATGTGGAGTGCGAGGTAATCCCACTACAGGGGCCGTGCAGGCATGGCGGCGGCGAAGTGCGTCCGCATGGATGGGGCGGCTGCAAGGTAGAGGTGCTGGCGGCAAGGCCGCTGCAGTGCCACCGTTGCCTTGGTGGGGCACGTCCGCAGTAAGTGCCTCAACGAGACCGCAGCGCGCTGCTACGCCTGTGGTGAACCTGGAGCTGGGCAAGCCAGTGCACTGCGGCCACCCTGAAGTGCCCATTGTGTGCGGACCTTGGCCGTCAATCCAACCATCAGATGGGGACCAAGACGCAATGCGCACCAAAAGGAAGGCAAACGGGGGCGGGAAAGCAGGCTCTACTGCGAAACACCCCAGCGAGTGCGCCGGAGGCCATGGGCTTCACCTTCGATAGAAGGGTGAAGATCCTCAAACCAACCTGAACCACTGCCGCGGGGCGCAAGACCTGCTGCTGCAAACCCTCAGGTGGTCGGTTGGCGGTAGCAGCGGAACCCTACCGGGTCCCGGACCATCCTCGCTGGTTTCGGTGACATTAAGGAGTTCTGTTGCTATTCACTGGGGTGGTGGAGGAGAGGATCCTCCTGCTCCCTGATTGCCAGGGGCGGGGATTCGTTGCAGTGGAGTGGGGTCTCCTTGCAGTTGTGGGCTGCTACGTTTCTTGTACCCCTCGCCGCTTACGGGGCGTACCTGGACGGGTTAGGCGACATGTCGTCACCTTCCCGTCCTGTCTGCTTGTCACAGGCTGACTTTAACGCTCACTCCAGATCGTGGGGCTCCACCGGGACGGCCAGGCTGCGTGCTAGAGTGGGCGGCGGGACTCGACCTCCGACTTTTTTGAATCAGGGGGTCCATTAGCACCTGCGTGCGATGGCAGGGGAATCGATAGTCGACCTGTCTTGGGCGACTCCTTCTGCCACACGCATGGTGTCGGGATGGAGTAGCGGAAGAATTGGTCACACTATCGGACCGCCACATCGTACTCGAGGTGGCTCCCGCATCTCCCCGGTGCTACCCGCCGCAGCAACAGCGGCCCGCCGCGGCGATGGTCCCTCAAGCGGCTCGACATAGATATGCTCAGAGCTGCAACCATCGCCGCGGCCTGGACTGAAAGGACAACCCACTGTGGGGTGCCCGATCCCGAAAGCAGAAGCGACCTGGTTCCAGGCTGATGACGTCCATCTGTGACGCCTCGATGCCTCGGACCGGGTCCCCAAGCTCAGGGCGGTGTACTGGTGGTCAGAAGATATGGCGCAGTTGCGCATGCAATGTTGCGGGCTCGACATGCCAGTACACCAGAGCCCCGAAAGAAGGAAGCAAGCCACAGCCGAAGAAAGGCGAGGAAGCATGCTTGGCTTACAGAGGCGCCGCAGCGCTCCAGCTCGTGATCCCGGGAGTACTGGAGTCTCGGTCCTGGAGCGGAAGACTCCTCGGGGAGCTGGACAGGGACCCTGGGGCCGTCCGTACAAGATTGTACTGGGCAAGCTACGACCATGGGTCCTCCGTTGACGGAGACCTGGACCCTACTTTGTGGGAGGAGTGGTTGACACCTCTTCCTAGGGCCCAGGACGGCCCCGCACCCTCACATCTTCGTCAGACCAGATTGCATGGTCTGACGAGGTTGGGAGTGACCAACGAGGAGTTGGACCGTGCCGTGAGGCGCCTCGGAACCAAAATTTGGCCCCAGGCCCCGGCGGAATTCCTGGACGGGCTTGGGTGCTTGCTCTCGCCGCCGGACTGCGGGGAGACTGGGGGCAGCTGTTCAGCAGCTGCCTGCAGTCGGTGTCTTCCCCTCGGTCTGGAAGGAGGCTGGGATGGTGCTCCTGAAGAAGGATGGCGGGACCGCGGAATCTCCCTCCGCGTACCGACCCATTTGTTTGCTGGATGAGGCGGAGCCGTGGTTCGAAAGAATAATAGCCGTCCGCCTCAACTGCGCACCTACGTCAAGTGGGCCCCGATTTGTCGGACGGCCAGTTCGGCTTTCGGCGGACGCGATCGACTGTGGACACGATCCTTCGCGTCCGGGGCAGCTGCAGCAGGCAGTTACCCGGGGCGGTGTGGCGTTGGCAGTCAACCTTGACATTGTCAATGCCTTCGATTCGCTACCTGGGGACGATCAGGGAGGCTCTGGTGTACCACCGTGGCACCTCCACCTGCGACACGTGTCGGGCCTGCCAGACGATAGGTGCATCCAGTACGTGGGTCGTACCGCGTCTGTCCACCGGAGGAGGTGAACTGCGGGGTTCTGGGGTCCGTGTTGGGTCCACAACTGTGGAACCTCTCGCGTACGACGCGGTCCTGCGGGTCGATCTTCCCGTCGGCGTAGAGTAGTTTTGCTACGCAGATGACACTCTGCTACTGGCCGACGGGGACGGTTTCGGAAGCACCATCCGGCTTGCTGGCTTGGGGTAGCATGCGTCGTGGACAAAATCCACGAGCTGGGTCTTCGGATAGCGCCTCATAAGACCGAGGCGCTGGATACCCTATAAAACTCCCCAGAGGAACCACCCAACACCAGCGGTTCGCGTTGGTGACGTGCAGGTCCCAGTGGGACCGACGATGAAAATATCTCGGTCTCACCCTGGACAGTCGTTGGGGCTTCGAAGAGCACTTCGACCGCCTGGTCCCACGGATCGAGAGGGTAGTAGGTGCCATGCACCGGCTGCTGCAATCTCTCAGGGAGCCCCAGAGGAGTGCGCCTCACTACGCGGGAGTCGTGCGATCGATGGCCCTCTACGGGGCTTATGGTCACATCGACTAACGGGCGTCCGTCGCTGCAGAGCTAAACTTAGTAGCCTGCAGCGGATAACCATCAGAGATCGCTTGCGTGGATATCGCACGATATCATTCAGAGGCGGCACTGTCTAAGCTCGGTTTCCACCACTGGAAATCCTGGCGGAGATGGATGCACGGGTTCTCATCTTCGCATTCCCCACGAGGAAGCCGAGCCCCTGGATGCGGGAGAGGTGCGTAAGCTTAGGAGCGCAAACGTGCGCTGGAGGTGTGGCGCGAGAGGCTCCTTGAGCCACGTTACTCGCGCCAGCGCATTGTTAGCGCGCTCCTGCCGAACTTCGAAGCTTGGCTCCGTTTGAGGGAAGAGGCGCATGTCACCTATGGCGGCGCAGGTGCTCACCGGGCATGGATGCTTCGGAGAGTACTGGAACAGAGATGTGGACGCAGATCGTCAACGCAATGCCACCACTGTGGCGGGGACCAGGATTCCGCACAGCACACGCTCGTAGGTGCCACCGTGGGAGTCGAGCGACGGATCCTGGTCAGAGGGATCCCGGGCAAGACCTCTCTCCGCCAGTCGCAGTAGCGGCTGCGCTGGCGGATAAAGGCGCATGGAAGGCGCTGGTCTCCTTCTGTAGAAACTGTTATGTTACAGAAGGAGACCGCCGAAGCAGGATCGGGAAGGGCCGATCCCGCTCAGGCGGCTGGCTGTTTCTGGCAGGGCAGTGGCAACAGACGCCCCGAAGCCAGTCAGCTCCTAGCTCAGGCATAAGAATAGGGCTAAGGTATCCCCTGCCTGTCGTACAAGGCGACTAAAGGGGACTGCGGGTTCGCGGGCGCTCAGGGTGGGGGCTCTGACCGCCCAGGCGGCGAACCGGGAAGGACTGACGGCAAAGTGGTCCAGGGTTGCCGTAGCACAACTTTACGAGATTGCGGGGAAGCGCAGCCTCCCCGTGAGACGAGCTAAGACACTGTGCTGAGGAGCACCAGTGCGTTCCGTAGAGATCAGGCCCTCCCAATACTGAGGATGGCCACCGGGGGTTTAGTGGTTAGAAATACCACATAACCCTGTCTCTCCCCAGGAGACAGGGTATCTTTCGAATTTCCCCCGATAACAAAAAAGGTTAAGGTTAGGTTGGGGTCCCCGAAGGGTTCTCGCTTTGTCGTAGCGGGGGGCTTAGTAACCGTGGCGGTCACCCACGGTGAAGCTAAGAGGAACAAATGGCCGGCCTAAGGCGCTCTGTAGCCAGCCCGAGGTGGCACCGCTCCGGGAGGGCTCGTAATGAAGCCACCTCGGAAGCGTGTCGGTGAACTGCTGGGGGTGGAAGTGGCGGAGCGAGGCCGCCTTCCCCGCCCTCAGTAGCCGAGGCGGAGTCGCGGAGGGAAGAGGAGTGTCGGTATTGCGTTGCGCTCTCCTATCCTCCCACTGACTCAGGAGTCACACCACGCATGATGCGGCTGTGGTGGGAGCCGCGGGGAAGAGGAGGTGTCGGTGTTTCGTTGCCGCTCTCCCTGTCCTCGCAGCCCGGGCAGGTCGGCAGTGGAGCCACAGGCTCCGTCCGCCACCTGGGGGCTGGGGCTTCCTGGCCCCCCGCCCAGCCTCTGGGGGAGCGGACTCGAAGTCACTCCCACCTACAGAGGAGGCCGAGTTGGAGGCGCGTCCGTGTTCGGCGCGCCCTGCTGGAGAGGTGGAAGGAGGAGATGTCCTCTCCCCGGAGAAAGGCCGCCTGGTCAGCCGGCGCAGGCAGGGTCGCGGATGTGTGCGAAAGCGTTGTGGCCCCGCCATACTGCGACGGAGAACACCATGGGGTTTTAGTCGGTGAGTCCGACGCCCTGCCCTTGCAAGTGGGTATGCAGTGAGCATTTCCCCATGTAAAAAAAAAAGGTTAGGTTGGGGTGCCACGTCAGAAACCTCCTCGAGTGCCTGGTCGTTGAATTTCCCTTTGATACTGTGTATCCGGGAAGGCAACACCGAACCAGTACCCTGGGCACTGGTGATGATACGTTGTTGCCAGTGGCGAATGTTCTGACAGGGGGCTGTAGCTGCTCTGCGTGTCCCACTCCTGATAAGCGGAGGCACAGCAGGTGGCAGGGGTTACATTTCCTTTTGATCTCCATATCCGGAGGAAAAGGCAACAAACGATGGTGCGCATTGGGCACTGGTGACGATACGTCGTTCTCAGTGCCAATGCGAAGAATGAAGTTGCATTTCTCCTTGATCAAAGTATCCGGGGAAAGGCAACAAAATGAGGGCGTGCATTGGGAACTGAGTGGCGATTCGTCGTTGGCAGTGCCTAATGCTCACAGTAATGGGGACGGGCTCGGTGTGCGCTTTACTGCCGCCGGGCACTCAATAAATCGAGCGTCGTGGGAGGTTGCATTTCTCCTTGATCAAAGTATCCGGGGAAAGGCGGCAAATGATGGTGGGTATTATTATGAACTGGTGACGATATATATCGTTTCCGGTGCCTAACCTACATGGTGGTGGGACGGGTCAGTGTGCACTCCACTGCCGCCGGGCATTAATCAAAACTGGGGAGTTACATCGGCTCTCCCAGCGCGCCGTAACCCGCTGTACTTTCGTCAAAGACCCAGTGCTGACGATAATGGGGTGATGCGGTGGGCGGAGGCACGCTAAGCCGGCCCGCGAGTAAATCGCCAAAAATCGGACAGCGAAGTCTTAAAAACCTGTAGGTACCAGGCGACCCCACAGTATGCCCAATATGTCACCGGGCTGGCGTCCTGCGGGGACCGACATTTTGTCGTCTACTAATCGTGGGAACAATTATGGAAATTTAAAACCATAAAATGCATGAGAGTGGTGGTATTGACGGCAGTGACTCTATGCTCAGCGTAGAGTCATTCAACGAACGGAGGGGAGCAGAAAACAAGAAAACGCGTCCTTCTAAGGACGCAGTAGTGGCGGCGGTCCAGTAACGGGCCAAAATGGAGAAGTAGTCAGGGCTGTCTGCCGGAGAGGTCGAGGGCGACCTCCGACAACAGAGTGACTACGTGGGACTGGCCCAGGCTAAAAATAGCGCGTGGAAGCCAGGAGGAGAGGTTGGAGGCGGAGGCGGACATCGCCGCCGTCGTCTCGTCAGCTCCGTGCCAGCGATATCAACCCTGTCAGAAGTCGTCGTCGAACGATAGCGACTTCAGGCCGGCATCGGGCTACAAAGAGATTGAGGACAGCGTCGGCGTCATCACCATGGTGGCCCACAAGGTCTAAGAACCTAAAGGGCATCTGGGTGAAGGCGCTGAAGGAAGGCTGCGAGAGACCGTTAATTAGAGACCACTAAGACTCTGCAGCGCCGCTTTAACTACCTCAGAGGGGAACGACGAAGTTGCAGGCGGACATCGCCTCAAGGCAGAAGTGTCGATTGAGGAAAAGGAGGTGGCATACCTGCGGATGCAGAGTGAACTCGCGCCAAGCCAACACAGGGGAGCGAGGGCAATGAGGGCTCGTGCGTTCGATCATTGACCAGGTAGGTGTAGTCAACGCCAGGTTCGCGGCGCTGGAGGATCGTCTCCTGCCCGGAAGCGCCGCCCCTCCACTGGCGGCGGATAGGAGATCGGAGGCAGTGCCCGGAGTCCCTCGTCCTGCCCTGCACCTGCCCAGGCACCAGTTGTCCGCAAAACCGCCTGGCAAGGCGGCAAGTATTAAACCGGCTGTCGCTGCTGCAGGTGCCGCTGCCCTGGCTTTTGAAGCGGAGCGGAAACGGCGGGCAAGAAGACGGCAGCTGAGGCCCCACCTCTGCCACCAGCACCACAGTCCACAGACGAACCGTGAACACGGTGGTGAGGAAGGAGCTGAAAAGCAAGAGGGTGGGAAGGTGGTTAGAGTGTTGGCAAACCCGCAAGAAGGCGGTGAAATTGCCACCCCAAGATCCTCTGCTGTGGTGAGGTGACCCTGGAGCCAGATCCATCGATGTTATTACCGAGGCGAAGGCGAAGATCAACCTCGCCTCCCTCGAGTATAACCGAAATGCGGTTCCGTATCACCCGTGCCACGGGGCTCGAATGTTCGAGATCCCTGGCGCGAACAGCAGGCGAACGCCCTCGCACAAAAAGCTGGGCGAGGTGCTCGCAGCGGCGGGCAGCGAGTGCGGGTATCAGACCGGCGGGAACGGCTGAGATCAAGGTCTCGGTCTGAATGACTCTGCCACAGCAGAGAGTAGTGGCAGCTCTGACGAAGGCTGGCGGCTGTCCCAAGGACGCTGTGAGTGCAGCGAGATCCAACATTTTAATTCTTATTGGAAAATGTGTTTATATGCGGTATCAGCTATTTGATTCGAAGTTTATTTGGGGATTATGTGTCCTGGCAGAACGCTATTTGATACGTTTCTGCCCAGGTAACATATCCCCATATATTCCACTGAGGATTTTACTTTCCCCGATGGCCGTTTATTGACTAATTCTTTATACGTGTATAATAAAGTTGGCTTTGCAGTAATTATTACGCAAAATAAAATATTAACTATTGATTCGTGGAGACGTAGGGTGTACAACCGTTAATGGATTACAGGTTGTACTACCTAGTCTCATACCCTTAAACCATACAGAGTTACTGTACAGTTAAGATTTAATTATAGAATAAGCAAGTATATATATAAGTTTGTCCCGAATAAAGAAATAAATTGTGGTCGTTGAATTGAGGAATACTGACTCTATTGAAGCCGCATTTCCCGAGGCCTGGAGTCTCGAGACGCCTCGACTGCTCCCTTATTACTAACACAGAAAGTTTCCTATCTTAAATATTAATTACATTTTCAAATATTAAATCAAATGTTTTAACCTATTCTTACACCATAATTTTACATAGAATATATAAAAGTAAAGTACGATGCATGCGCGAACGGATAATATCATACCATACTCCTCTTATTGGAAAA
>JAGSMU010000394.1:0-31701 GCA_029286865.1 Teinopalpus imperialis
TGTGTTTATATGCGGTATCAGCTATTTGATTCGAAGTTTATTTGGGGATTATGTGTCCTGGCAGAACGCTATTTGATACGTTTCTGCCCAGGTAACATATCCCCATATATTCCACTGAGGATTTTACTTTCCCCGATGGCCGTTTATTGACTAATTTTTATACGTGTATAATAAAAAGTTGGCTTTGCAGTAATTATTACGCAAAATAAAATATTAACTATTGATTCATTGGAGACGTAGGGTGTACAACTGCTAATGGATACAGGTTGTACTACCTAGTCTCATACCCATAAACCATACAGAGTTACTGTACAGTTAAGATTTAATTATAGAATAAGCAAGTATATATATAAGTGTGTCCCGAATAAAGAAAATAAATTGTGGTCGTTGAATTGAGGAATACTGACTCTATTGAAGCCGCATTTCCCGAGGCCTGGAGTCTCGAGACGCTCGACTAAATGTTCTTATTACTAACACAGAAAGTTTCCTATCTTAAATATTAATTACATTTTCAAATATTAAATCAAATGTTTTAACCTATTCTTACACTATAATTTTTACATAGAATATATAAAAGTAAAGTACGATGCATGCGCGAACGGATAATATCATACTATACTCCTTAAACAAGAAATTAAACGCACACATGCAAGTGCTTCACAGTGTGTAAAAATAGATTCGGCGTGACAAATACGCCTGCCGCCGAAGTACCGTATATGGCGCGTAAGGTGCCTGTCGGTTTGTAACGAATTTAAACAAATTAAATAAATGCCGAGGTTGCCCTGCATGCTCAGCGGTGCTCGCGAGTCAGATGCGATAATAATCGTTCGCAACCCGAGAATGGCGGCGGCACATGCTTGTATACGTAAATTTAAATGCTTAATTGATTGAAATATTTTACAAAGATACCTACTGTGAAGTTTAATAAATGGAGCGATGAAGTATGACGTAAAAATAAACATAAGTATATAACAACATTATATAATGCAAAAGAGCAGTTATGTGTATACAAGTATCTATTCTAAATTAAAGCAATTCTGTAAGCTGACCTTACCATTAGACGCAGGAAAAAAGAGTTACTAAAGAAAAAGAAATAATTACTAAGATAACTTCTCTTAGACACCTCGAACTATGTCGCCGCATCGTGTACCGCCAAACGCCGCCGAAGGTCACAACCACTACCGCGCGCGAGCGTGACGAGTGATGCAAAGCCAACGGTCAGCAGCAATAGCTGTACATGATGTACAATTTAAACCATGCCACGGCCACTCCCGAGCGGCGATGCTCGCGAATAAAATACGGGCGTCGTTCGGCAGCCCAACGTCAAGGTACGCAGCATATGCTTAAACACTAGTTTGACGTAATTAAATAACTGGAGGCATTTACAAAGCTGGCCTACCGGGTAATTTAATAAATGGTAAATAGTATGATCGTAAAAGAAAAATAAACATAAACATATAACGACATTAAATAATGTAAAAACAACAATTATTTATCTATATACAAGTATCTATTTTAAATTAGTGATAGTTTCTTAAAGCTAGACCTATCTTAGGATTTTGTAAAGGTGATACAAAAAAGGAAAAAATAATAAATACGATAACAGGTTAGGTTAGGTTAGGTTAGGTTAGGTTAGGTTTTTTTTTTTTTTTTTTTCTTAATCTTATGTTTAATCATATTGGAACATTTTAATTCTTATTGGATAAATGTGTATATATGTGATATTAGCTATTCTTCGCTTATTTGGGAGTATGTTTCTGGCAGAACGCTATTTGATACGTTTCTGCTACAGGATTCTATATCCCCATATATTCCTGAGATTTACTTTCCCAGTGGCCGTTTATTGACGAATTACTGCCGTGTATAATAAAAGTTGGATTTGCAGTAATTACGTAAAAATAAAATATAAACTATTGATTCATTGGAGACGTAGGGTGTACAACTGCTAATGGATACAAGTTGTACTACCTAGTCTCCTGCCATAAACCATACAGAGTGCTGTACAGTTAAAAATTAATTATTGAATAATCTAGTATATATATAAGTGTGTCCCGAATAAAGAAAATGATTTATCGCTAAACTGAGAATACGACTTCTATTGAAGCCGCATTTCCCGGGCTCGAATCTCGAGACGCTCGACTAAATGTACTTATTACCTAACACAGAAAGTTTACTATCTTAAATATTAATTACATTTACAAATATTAAATCAAATGTTTTAACCTATTCTTACACTATAGTTTTACATAAAATGAATAATTTTGCATGAAAGATGCGTACGCTTAACGAATAATATAAAACAATACTCCTTATACAAAATTAAACGCACACATGCAAGCGCTTAACCGTGGGTAAAAATAGAACCGGCGTGTCAAGGCCACGCTTTCTCCGCCGCCGGCGCACGCTCGAGGAGCGAAGCGCGGCACTTGAGGGGCATAGTGCGCTGTCGGTTTGTGGGAAAAAGAAATTAAATAATTATAAAGAATCGACAAATAAAACGAACTGTGCCGAGACCACTCCCGCCTGCTCAGCGGTGCTCGCCGTTAGATACGATGCACCGTTCGCAATCCGGGAAGGGCGTCGGCATATCTTAAACACAAATTTAACATAATTAATTAATTGCGGTATTTACAGAGCTGGCGCGGTACAGAATTAATAAATGAAAAATAGCATGATCGCAACGATAAACATGAGTATATGACAGCGTTATATAGAGGCAAAGGACAATCATTTTATATACAGGTATCTCTTCTATATTAATGCTAATTTCTTAAAGCTAGAACTATTTTTAGGATTATGAGAAAGAACCACAGAAATAATAAATGCGTTAATTTAAACAATTGAACCGCGTCGCCGCATCTAAAATAGACACCGCTTGAGGCCCCGGTCCCTTTGCGGAATTCGCGGGGAGCGGGGCGGGGCGGAGCGACACTATCGGTTGTGGGAACAAGATTTAAAATAATTTGTAAGAAGCGATGAACAATTTAAACGATGCCACGGCCACTCCCGAGCGGCGATGCTCGCAGTTGAATACGGACATCGTTCGCAGCCAGGAATGTCGGCGGCATGTGCCATATGCTTAAACACTAGTTTGACATAATTTATATAATGCAAAAACAACAATTATTTATCTATATACAAGTATCTATTCTAAATTAGTGATAGTTTCTTAAAGCTAGACCTATCTTAGAATTTGTAAAGGAATTACAAATAGAAAGAAATAATAAATACGATAACATAAACAATTGAACCGCGTCGCCGCATCTAAAATAGACACCGCTTGAGGCCCCGGTCCCGTCGCGGCGGGCGCGAGGCAGGGTGAGCGGAGACGACGCAGCGCAGATCAGTTGTGAAAGTAAAAATGTATACAATAAAAATTTAAACGGTGCCGTGGCCGATCCCGCATGCTCAGCGGTGCTCGCCATGAGATACGATGCACCGTTCGCAACCCGGGAAGGGCGGCGGTACGTAATTAGACACAAATTTGACGTGATTAATTAATTGAATGCTTGCAAGGGAAGCTGGCCTAATATAATTTAATAAAAGAAAAATAGCAAGATTGTAAAAGAAAATAAACATAAATATATGACAACATTATACACAGCAAAAAAGACCAACAACAATTCTTTTGTATACAAGTATCTATTCTATATTAGTACTAATTTCTTAGAGCTAGACCTATCATAAGGATTTTGAAAAGTAATTACAAAAAGAAAGATAACATAAACAATTGAACCGCGTCGCCGCATCTAAAATAGACACCGCTTGAGGCCCCGGTCCCTTCGCAGAATGCGGGGAGCGGGAAGAAATGAACGACACCGCGCGTCAGTTGATACCAAGTAAAAATGTAAACAATTAAAAATTTTAAAGGGTGCCGTGGCCGCTCCCGCATGCTCAGCGGTGCTAGCCGTTAGATACGGTGCACCGTTCGCAACCCGGAAGGGCGGCGGCACGTGCATATTCTAAATTTAACATGATTAATCTATTGAGGCAATTTAATGATTGGTGAATAATATGACATGTAAATATAAAAATAGTATATGACAGTATATTAAAATGGTAATAAATTAAAATTAAAGAAATGAAAAACAGCTCAATCGTCGCTGACCGTGAGAGAGAGGAGCTACACTCATCTAGTCTACTCTGTTGTCGACTCTCTCATGGCTCGCAAGCGTGGGCAGGACATAGAGTTCGCGGTGTGATTAATATCATTTTTGTTTTAAACTTATCATTATGAGCAACACAATTAAAACATTTCGCTGAGTTTGGAGCGTCTTTGTACGGAGCGCTCAACAGCAGTGGTCGGTGCTGGCGCAGTGGAGCCAAAGGCTCACGGTCGCTGTACAATGGGATCGCATATGCCCGAATTGCAGGCATTTATGGCACTGAAGGAATGGAGAGAAGCTGGCAACGTGGATTTTCTGATGGTCTACGGCTATCCTAGCCATATCCACCATTTTCCTGAACACCTTTGGTTCCGCTGACAAAACTGCGTTATATAAATTTTGGTTTTTATTGTTCCGCTTAAAGCGTAATTTCAAGTTCTCAGGTTCGCTGCCGATTATCTCGCCGAGTTCAGTGTTTTGAACTTTGATGATGGCGACGAGATCTTCAGCAGGAGTGTCTTTTGAGACGCCTTTCATTATAATCATAGGCTTAAGTCTGCGGACAGGTTCAGCCTTAATCTCTGATCGTGTTTTCAATCTCTGCAACGTGTCATCCCGCTGGGTCGTGGTATCGAATTCGATACGCAGTTTGTTGTTTGACACAGCTTGGATGCGTGCCGGTGCGTATGATGATTCGCGGTACGTAATGCTCTTCTTGAAAGCTTGAATCACATCTTGCCTGGTCTTAGTCTCCGCCACCGTGCTCACGATGATGGCGGGCTTGGTCGCAGGTGGTGGTGCAGGCGCGGCCGAAGCCTGGCGCCACCGCCCTGAGTCGCTGGAGTGCGGCCGGTCATTGCGGCCTGAGCGTATGACGAGGTCCGAGTCTGCTGGAGCTGCGCTGAAATCTGCCCCTTGAACTTGGCCATCTCGTCACGCACACAGGCCACGATGTCAGCCTTTAGGTCGCTGTCGATGGGTGTGAGCGCGGGTGTGGTTGCTGCATCAGGAGTGATGCTAGCCAACTTGTGGCCGCATCGACGAATCTCCGTCGCGGCCAATGTAATGAGCCGCTTGTTGGCTGCCGTGACTGATTTACCCTCAGTCACGGCTTTGTTTATGCATTCGGTGAGTTTGTAGACAACGCTTAAAAACGTGTCTACATCGCTGCGACTCCTCCACCCGGTGGGGCGAGGAGGTATCATACTGTCGTCTTACTCGACATCGTTATCAATTAAAAGCATTAATTTGCGGGGAGAGCGGCCCCTAATATAAAAGTTTTATAATACAAACTATTTTTGTGTCCTCACTGCACTTTAAAACTATAATTAAACACTAATATTAATAAACAAAAAGTCTTAAGAAAATTTAAAATTACGTAAACTGTAGGGTCCTATTAACGAAAAATAGTCTGTAACTTAAAACTATTGTTCAGAAAAATCTGAGATTTGAAACACAGAAGGATAGGTAGGTGGTCTATCCATAACACAAAAAATAAAGGGGTCATCGCGACAGATCGAGTGCCGCACGCGATTGAAGTTACAACTCCGCACAATTATTGTTTTAAAACTGTTTTCACCCAAAATGGGTTTAAAAGTAAATAAATTGTTAATAAAAACTACACCATCACATTGTTCACACTTTTCTGCGTCTTTTAATATATAATACGTCTGTTTCACTAAACATTACCCACTTTCGTGATTTTTAAAGCCTGGGCCTTCAGTAACGCTTTGCCCGGTGCGGCGAGCGCGGACTTCGTGGGTTAAGGTTGGGTTAGGTTAGGTTAGGTTAGGTTAGGTTGGGTTAGGTTAGGTTGGGTTAGGTTGGGTTAGGTTAGGTTAGGTTGGGTTGGGTTAGGTTAGGTTGGGGTTGGAAGTTGGGATTTAGGTTAGGTTAGAGTTGGGTTAGAGTTAGGTTAGGTTAGGTTAGGTTAGGTTAGGTTAGGTTAGGTTGGGATTTAGGTTAGGTTAGGTTAGGTTAGGTTAGGTTGGAGTTAGGTTAGGTTAGGTTAGGTTGAGTTGGGTTAGGTTGGGATTTAGGTTAGGTTAGGTTAGGTTAGGTTAGAGTTAGGTTAGGTTAGGTTAGGTTAGGTTAGGTTCGGCCAGCTCGGGCATAAGAATAGGGCTAAGGTATCCTGCCTGTCGTACAAGGCGGCTAAAGGGACTGCGGGTTCGCGGGCGCTCAGGGTGGGGCTCTGACCGCCACGGGCAAGCCGGGCGGGTGGGACTACGGCAGCGAAGTGGTCCAGGGTTGCCATGGCACGGCGAGGGTGCGAGGAGGCGCAGCCTCCCCACTGAGAACGAGCTAAGGCACTGTGCTGAGGGCACCGGTGCGTTCGTAGAGTCGGAGCCCCTCCCAATGCACTGAGGATGGCCACCGGGGGGTTTTGGTGGTTAGAAATACCACATAACCCTGTCTCCCAGGGAGACAGGGTATCTTTCAGAAGATTTTCCCCGATAGCAAAAAAAAGGTTAGGTTAGGTTAGAGTTAGGTTAGGTTAGGTTAGGTTAGGTTGGAGTTGGGTTAGGTTAGGTTAAGGTTAGGTTAGGTTAGGTTAGGTTAGGTTAGGTTAGGATTAGGTTAGGTTGGGATTTAGGTTAGGTTAGAGTTGGAGTTAGGTTGGAGTTAGAGTTAGGTTAGGTTAAGGTTAGGTTGGAGTTGGGTTAGGTTAGGTTGGGATTGGGTTAGGTTAGAGTTAGGTTAGGTTAGGTTAGGTTAGAGTTGGGTTAGGTTGGGTTAGGTTAGGTTAAGGTTAGGTTAGGTTAGAGTTAGAGTTAGGTTAGAGTTAGGTTAGGATTAGGTTAGGTTGGAGTTAGGTTAGGTTAGGTTCAGCCCTTTAACAAGGCACATAAGGAATAGGGCTAAGGTATCCCCTGCCTGTCGTACAAGGCGACTAAAAGGGGACTGCGGGTTCGCAGGCGCTCAGGGTGGGGCTCTGACCGCCCAGGCAAGCGAACCCGGGTGGGACAGCAGCTTGGGAAGTGGTCCAGGGTTGCCATGCTTTTGTTTGAGGTGCAGAGGCTTGACACTCCCCTAGCTGGGCACTGTGCTGAGGGAGGCACTTGCAGTGCGTTGTGGAGAGATCCAGGCCTCAATGTGAGGATGGCCGCAGGGGGGTTTTAGTGGTTAGAAATACCACATAACCCTGTCTCTCCCCAGAGGACAGGGGGTATCTTTCTTCCCCGATAACAAAAAAAGTTGGAGGTTAGGTTAGGTTAGGTTGAGTTAGGTTAGGTTAGGTTGGGTTAGGTTGGGTTAGGTTAGGTTAGGTTAGGTTAGGTTGAGTTGGGTTGGGGTGCCACGTCAGAAAACCTCCTCGAGTGCCTGGTCGTTGAATTTCCCTTTGATACTGTGTATCGGGGAAGGAAACAACGCCAGGACAGTGCACCCTGGGCACTGGTGATGATACGTTGTTGCCAGTGGCGAATGTTCTGACAGGGGGATAGCTGCTCTGCGTGTCTCTCTGATAAGCTGAGGGCACTGCGGAGTAACGGGGGTTGCATTTCCTCTTGATTTTCATATCCGGAGGAAGAGCAGCCGAACGATAGTGCGCATTGGGTACTGGCGACGATACGTCGTTCTCAGTGCCCAATGCGAGGGATGAGGTTGCATTTCTCCTTGATCAAAGTATCAGGGGAAAGGCAACAAAATGAGGTGTGCATTGGGAACTGGTGGCGATACGTCGTTGGCAGTGCCTAATGTTCACAGTGTGGGGACGGGCCCGGTGTGCGCTTTACTGCCGCCGGGCGCCAACGCCGTCGAACGTTGTGGGAGGTTGCATTTCTCCTTGATTTCTGTATCCGGGGAAGGCAGCAAATGATGGTAGGTATTATTAGGAACTGGTGACGATATATCGTTTCCAGTGCCTAATGCACATAGTGGAGGACGGGCTCGGTGTGCCTCACACTGCCGCCGGGCACTCAACCGTCAAAACTGGGGAGTTGCGTCGGCTCTCCCAGCGCGCCGTAACCCGCTGTACTTTCGTCAAAGACCCCAGTGTTGACGATAATGGGGTACGTCGAAGTGCAGCCCGGAGCGGAAACTTGTAATTGGCCAGCCGGCCCGCGAGTAAAATCTCTATAAAAATCAGACGAAGTCTTAAAACCTGTGGGTACCAGGCGACCCCACGGTATGTAGCCTTGTCACCGGAATAGGCGTCACCCGGGGACCGACCTTTACTTCGTCCTATAATCGTGGGAACTAATATGGAATTTACAAAAACCAAAGCATGTCGGAGGTGAGTGAGGAGGAGAGCGACTCTATGCCAGGCGTAGAGTCCTTGAAGGAGAGGATTTTTGCGGGAGAAAGCGACCGTCCACGGACGCTGATAGCGGTTCCGGTCCGATAACGGGCCATGATGAGGGAGATTAGCAGGTCAGTGGTAAGAACATCTGCCAAAAGAGGTCGAGGACCTCCAGCGACGGGAGTATGTTGGCCTTGCCAAGGCCAAACAGGCGTTTGTCGCTGCTAAAGGGAAGAAGAAAGGTTGGAGGCAGAAAGAGGTCGCATCTGCAGCTCGACAACTCCGCGCTGACAGAATTACAACCCTGTCAGAGTCGTCGTCGAACGATGAAGATTTCCAGGCGGCGTCGCAGCTGGGGAAGAAGATCGAGGATAACATCGCCCTCATAACCAGGTCGCCTCCAAATCAAAGAACCTGAAGGGCACTTGGGTTAAAGTGCTGAAGGACGCTGCTGAAGAGATCAGGGCGGACACTGAATGTGCAGTCGTTGCCTCTGAAACAGAGGCTGCATGAGCAACATTCACCTGCAAGGTGAGGTTGAGCAGTTGCGCAAAGAGGTGAAGGAGATGCGGTTGCGCATGGGCTTGTGATGAGCATGGCCCAATTCAGCTGAAGGCAGCGAGGATCTGGTACGTTCAATCATATGTCAAGTGGGGACGATGATGAACGCCAGATTCGCTGCTTTGGAGGACCGCCTCCTCCCCGAAAAGCGCCTCCGTCCTCCGTTGGCGGCAGATGCGAGGACAAGTGCGGTGCCTACCGCCTCTGCCGGTCCATCACCTCCCAGCTCCCAGCTGCCCCGAAGCCGCCTGCCATTTCGGCTAACCCAGTGAACGGACAGTCGTCGCTGGGGGTTATGTGGCTCCGAAGGAGAAGGGCAAGGAAGGGTAAGCGCAGGGAACCCACTAAAAGTATTCAGACGATTCCTGAGCCCCGATCTGTGCCACCAGCACCTCAGTCCATGGAAGAACCTTGGACTAGGTGGTAAGAAAGGGGCTTAAGAACAAGAGCGGCAAGGTTATTAGGAGTCCTGGCGATGCGGGGCGGCAAGATTGCCACACCTCGGTCGACCGCTGTCGTGGTGACACTGGCGCCGGAAGCGGTGGCGGCAGGTGTAACTTATGCGGAGGTTATCTCCGAGGCGAAGAGGAAAGTCGATCTCTCTGCCCTCAGGATAGCAGAACTGCAGTTCCGCATGCGCCACTGGGGCTCGTATGTTTGAGATCCCCAGCGCAGACAGCGGCGACAGGGCGGACAGCCTTGCCACCGCCAAATTGAGGAGGCGCTCGCAGGCAAAGGTGTGCGGATAACTAGACCAGCAAAGACAGTGGAGGTCAGAGTTGCTGGTCTGGATGACTCCGCCACTGTGGAGGAGGTGGTGACAGCCGTGGCGAAGGCCGGTGGCTGCCCAAGGAGGTGGTGAAATGGCCCGTCCTGCGGGATCAGGCTGGACTTGGGGTGGCCTGGGTCCGATGTCCTGTGGCGGCAGCCAAAAGGTTGCAGATGGCGGAAGGCTGATGATCTCGTGGGTCTCAGCCGTGGCGAAGCTAGTGGAGCCCACACCTCTGAGGTGCTTCCGCTGCCTGGAGTCGGGACATGTGAGGGCCCAGTGCGATGCCGCAGTCGACCGGGGAGCTGTGTTTCCGTTGTGGTCAGTCCGGCCACAAGGCGTAGAATGCTCCGCTAACCCGCGTTGCGCTATTATTGTGTCGCAGCCAAAAACCGGCCGACCACAGGATGGGAGGAAGGCCTGCACCGCGCCTCCCAAAGAGGAAAAGGCCAGATCGCACGTTGCCACCGAAGCAGCCGGCCAGCCAACAACCACAGGTGGAAGCAATGGAGGAGGATCGAAACCGGCTTCGCAATGAGCTACGGCCTCCAAGTAGTTCAGGCGAACGTCAACCACTGTGCTTCGACGCTGCAGATCTGCTCTTTCAGAGTATGGCACAGTGGTTGACCCACGTTGCCGTCGTTTCGGAACCCTACCTGGTTCAGATAGAGATAGCTGGGCGGGAGACGAGGAAGGACTGGTCGCGATATTTGCTCGGACTACTGCTGGTGCCCCACCTATGGATTGGGTGGAGAAGGTCGCGGGTTCGTTGCGGCGCTGGTGGGGGATAGTCATTATTGGCATTTATTGTCCCCAGCGAAGCCGCTCCGAAGTTCGAGGACTCTTGGGCGAGTCGGAGCTCTCATTGGCAGAGTCCACCCTCATCACATTTTGGTGATGGGTGACTTCAACGCCAGAACACCGTTTGGGGCTGTTCTGCCAACGATACGCGGGGACGTTCCTGGAGGGCACTGTCCGTAGGACTGTGTCTGCTCAACCGAGGTTCGGAACCACGCGCATTCGGCCCAGAACTCCGTTGTGGACCTAACCTTCGCCAGCACATCCATGGCGCGCCAGGTTCACAGGTGGGAAGTCGTGTCCGGGGTAGAGACGCTGTCGGACCGTCACAACATATCCGCTTCAGCGTCTCAGATTCCGGCGGCGGCTCCAGTCCGATCCGGGCGAGCGGTCGTCCATGGCGACGGCCCGCGATGGGCTCTCAAGCACCTCGACGGGAAGTTCTCATCGAGGCTTCCCTGGTGGAATCGTGGGTTTTCCCCGAGGTGCAGCAACCACTGCGTGGAGGACGAAGCGTTGGCGATTCGCGCGTCGATGACTCGCGTCTGCGATGCGTCGATGCCACGGTTGGGGCCTCGACCGCCGAAAGGCAGGTGTACTGGTGGTCCGCCGACATTGCTGAGCTGCGCACTGCGTGCGTAGTTGCGAGACGCCAGTACACGAGGCAACGCCGAAGGAGACGCCGTGACGATGCGGCCGAGTCATCGTTGCGCGACGCCTTACAGGAGGCCAAACTTCGCCTTCAAGTCGCCGCTGGCGAGGCCAAAGGCTGGGGCAAGAAACGAGCTGCTGGAGACTCTGGACCGTGATCCGTGGGGTCGCCCATACCGCATGGTGCGGAAACTTCGCCCATGGGCACCCCTCTGACGCGGAGTCTCAACTGATTCGTGGACGCAGTGGTTGCAGCCCTGTTCCCGGAGGGAGAACACACGCCGCCGACCATGAAACCGGCTGCTGGATGCGGTTGCTGGCGGGGACGAGGTGGTACCGCCGGTAACCCGGGAGAGTTCGGGGCGCGATTCTTCGACTCCGTTCGAGGAATACGGCCCCAGGACTGACGGTGTACCTGGCCGTGCGTGGAGTCTAGCATCCGGCACTCGAGGAGGCAAACTCAGAGGACTATTCGATGCCTGCCCCGCGCAGGGCCGTTTTCCGCAGGTGTGGAAGGCGGGCACGATGGTCCTCTTGAGGAAAGAGGGGCGCCCGAGGACTCGCCCTCTGCGTACCGGCCCATAGTGCTGATGGACGGGTGACGGCTCTTTGAGCGTGTCATTGCCAGTCGCCTCGTCCGGCATCTGGTGGGAGTCGGTCCGGATTTGGATGATAGCCAATTCGGTTTCGCGAGGGCAGGTCCACGATACATGCGGTCATGCGAGTGAAGAGGACGGCGGAGGAAGCAGTCGCCCGGGGTAGGTCGTCTTGGCGGTGTCTCTTGACATCGCCAACGCCTTAACACCTTGCCCTGGAGTTGCATCAGGAGGCACTCCGATCACCAGGTGCCGAACTACCTCCAGCGCATGATTGCATCGTATCTCTCAGGCGGAGTCGGTGGCGTATAGGTGTCGGAACGCGTGGCATAGTCGCGTAGTGTCGTGCGGTGTCCCACAGGGTTCAGTTCCTCGGACCGCTCCTGTGGAACATCGGCTACGACTGGGTGCTTCGCGGATCCTACTGCGAGACCTCTTTCCGTGACCACTTCTCGACGACACCTTGGTGACGGCAAGGGGCGGCACTTATAGGAGTGCACCATACGTGCTACAGCGGGAGTGGCCCACGTAGTGGAGTCGTATCCGAAGGCTACAGGTCTCCGGGTGGCCCTCAACAAGTCTGAGGCCTTGTGTTTCACGGGCCTCGGAATGCGCCACCCTCGGGACTGCACATCGTAGTGGGCGGAGTTCGCATCGGCATCAAGTCCCAGATGAAATATCTGGGCCTCACTGGACGGCCGATGGAACTTCGAAGGTGCACTTCCTAGGCTTATTGCTTGAGCTGTTGCGCGCGGCGGCCGCAGTCGGCAACTTGCTGCCGAATATCGGAGGAATCCGAATGCGGCTTGTCGGCGCCTGTACCTGGGCATGGTGCGCTCCATGGCGCTGTACGGGGCACCCGTGTGGAGTGACGCTCTGAATAGCCGGACAATCGCTCTTCTGCAAAGGCCCCAGAGGGCGATGGCGATCAAACGATCGAAATTCCACGGTGTCCCACGAGGCGGCGTGTGCTGGCAGCGTCCCCTCACAGAACTGGAGGCGAAAGTTCTCGCGTCCGTTTTCTTTGGCGTGAGCTTGATCGCGGTGCGCCAGTTCCCACCACGAGGAGAGGTTGATGCGGCGAGGCGGAGCGTCGAAGGGTCATGGTGCGGGGTGGCAGCATGCGCTTCCAGCCCAGGCCGGAACCAGGACCGTAAGTGAGTACGTCAGTTCTGGTAAGTGGCTGGACAGACGTCACGGAGTGCTCACCTTCCGGTTGTCGCAGGTGCTTTCGGGGCATGGATGCTTCCGGAAGATACCTGCACTTGATCCGGAAGGGAGCCAAACTGAGGCTGTCATCACTGCGACGGCTGCCTCGAAGACACGGCCCAACACGCTGGAGGTGTCCTCGATGGGCGGAACAGCGCCGGGCACTCAGTGCCGTAGTGGGAGAAGAGGACCTGGTCGCTCGGCCGTGGTTCGCGCTATGGTCGACAGCCGAGAGGCATGGGCAGCAGTGCGCACCTACTGCGAGGCAGTGATGTCCACCAAGGAGGAGGCGGAGCGAGGGTCGGGAGTCAGCCGCCTCGGATCCAGTCCGCAGACGCCGCATCCGGGCAGACGCAGGCGTATGCGCTCGCCATTCCGCCTGATACGACTCGAGCTATGGGCCGGGGAGGTCCGTGGCTCATAAATGGGGAGTCAGCGAGGTGAGAGCGCGCCCCGTGTTCCCGCGCGCTCTCCATAAAGGTTACACGCCAACGGCCGGGGCCCGCAAGAGCGAGCCGCCACTGCTGTGCACGCGGACGAATGCGTAAAGCGTACCCGTGCGCAGCACTCCGGTGGGCAGAAGGAACACCGTGGGGGTTTTAGTCAGTGCAGGTCCGGCAACCCGCTCTCGTCCCGCGAGGGCGGGTATGCGTGAGCATTTCCCACGAAAAAAAGGTTAGGTTAAGGTTGGGTTAGGTTAGGTTGGGTTAGGTTGGGTTAGGTTGGGTTAGGTTAGGTTGGGTTAGGTTAGGTTGGGTTAGGTTAGGTTAGGTTGGGTTAGGTTAGGTTAGGTTGGGTTAGGTTAGGTTAAGGTTAGGTTAGGTTGGGTTAGGTTAGGTTAGGTTAGGTTAGGTTAGGTTAGGTTGGGTTAGGTTAGGTTAGGTTGGGTTAGGTTAAGGTTAGGTTGGGTTAGGTTAGGTTAGGTTAGGTTGGGTTAGGTTAGGTTAGGTTAGGTTAGGTTAGGTTAGGTTGGGATTGGGTTAGGTTAGGTTAGGTTAGGTTAGGTTAGGTTAGGTTAGGTTAGGTTAGGTTGGGTTTTTTTTTTTTTGAATACTGCGCATTCCCCTGACGAGTCATTGTCAGGGATATTTTTCAGGCTGTTTGTTTGTTTTAACTTTTTGTTAATTACAATTCGTAATAATAGAGGTTTACATTTCACTTCTTTTGTTATTCTATTTCAGTTCTTTGTTCTCTTTCTTTTTTATTTTACATTTACACTTGTTCTTTAACATTCCTATCTCACTTTTCATTTCATTTTCAAAATATACTATTATATTCGATTTATTTATTTCTTAGATTTACTTTTCTTATTATTTCAATACAGTATTCTATAAAATCATGTTTAGTTTCTTTTTGACAAATAAGTTGACTTAATTTTGTGGCTTCTATTTTAATTCCGGTTTTTAACTCTATATCCAGTCGATCCCTACAATGCACTGGGCACTCTGTGATTAGGTGGATAACTGTTTCGGAACATCCGGGTCGCAAATACGTGAACTCTCTTTGCGCAGAAGCGATTCAGGTACTCCGAGAACCCGCCGTGCCCAGTGAGTAGTTGCGTGATGTGCATGTTTGTAGTTACCGATCTTATGAATTCCTGGGCTATATAGATGTTGGGCAAAATATTTTTGTACCAGATGCCGTGGCTTCCTCCATTCGAAGTTCCATTCATGAAGAGTGTCCTCTCAGTTTGTCTCTTCATGAATGAAATCCGGCGCACTGAATAAACAGACAGGTTTAGTTTTTGTGTGTAGCGCTGCGTGACAGGCTCATCGCTCGTTTCCATATCCCACGCATGGGCTTCACCCAGTACAGGGGAGACGGATTTTCCCTTTAGTATTGCCTGGCTTATGGTGTTTTGTGCCTGAATTGCTAAAGGGTGCCTTGTATCTCACTGTTGCATAAAGAAGTATCTAGTGCGGCCTAGATCACTGAATATTCCAAATGAATATCCAGCTCTTTCCAGAGACCTGGTTAGGTTAGGTTAAGGTTAGGTTAGGTTAGGTTAGGTTAGAGTTAGGTTAGGTTAGGATTAGGTTAGGTTAGGTTGATTAGGTTAGGTTAGGTTAAGGTTAGGTTAGGTTAGGTTGGGTTAGGTTAGGTTTTTTTTTTTTTTTTTTTTATATTAGTGACCCCCATTTTCTGGTTGTCTCGCATGTATATTCCCCTGACATGTATCGTCAGGGACTTTCTATGCTTTTAATCATTACATATATGTCAAACTATTAATATTTACACGTCCACTTTAAAAATAAACATTTCGTCTTTATTGCGTTGATATATAACAAAATTTCAATTTTCCTTAATATCTATGTACTTATCATATATCTATATCTAATTTTTCGTTATCGCTATAGTTGGGATATAAACTTATATTTACTACTCTTCTATTTATTATACCCTTTTTTTTTTTTTTTTTTTTTTTTTTATTATTGTACATATAAGTGTATATGTATATATAACTTAACATAGTACTGTACAGTGTATAATTGATTTGTCTTCTTATTGTTTACTACTACCTATTATTTATTCTTATTTATTACTTTGCTGGCTATGTATTTACAAAACTGATAAACTTATCCTAGATTCCTTATTTCTAATAATTTCAGGAATATTATTTCTGCTTATTTTATTTCTATTTCTATCTCCATGTCCATTCTCTCTGCTGTACATTGGACATTCTGTGATAAGGTGGATCACACTTTCCACCTTATCGTCACTCCACTGAAGCACTGACTCTACTTGCATTTGAATCTATGCAGAGTACTCCGGAGAACCCGCCGTGCCCTATCAACCTGTCCAGTACACCAGTGGGTTCGATCTCTCTCACAATCCTATATGCATTTGCCCTTGCGTGCGGAAGGAAGATCTTTGTTGAGGCTGTTTGACTGTACCATGTCTTGGGGTTCTCCGGCGACTTCTCACGGATTTGTTGCTTGGCGAATGAAACCAGGAAGAATCATAGTTGGGCTTTGTTTTGATCTTTAGTGCTGCCTCTTGTGGTTGTCCAGCTCTTTCATTGCCTTCCATTCCACAATGTGCTTTGATCCAGAACAAGGATATATGTTTGTTCTGGAGTTTAGCGCTTTGATGTTGCACGAGATTGAACCTTAGGTTGGTGCGTTGAGGCGTTGTTGATGACCGTCTCCAAGGCTGATCTCGAGTCGCTGTATAGCTGCACCCAAAACTCATTTCTTGACGTTCTAATATCGTCCGTGTGGCTGTGCATATGGCCAGAAGTTCCGCTTGATATACCGTGCAGTACGGTGACAATTTCAATTTGACGGCTTTGATCTCTGCTTCGCTATTCCATAAGGACAGCGCTGCCCCGACCTTGCCATCAATTTTACTGCCATCCGTATATACTCGAATCGTTTGAGTATTTTGGCAATCAGCTTGCTCTTGGTTCATCAAACTTATGAACCCCAGACTCATATGTTCCGCTGGGTAGGGGAGTGCGTCGTATGCAACAACTTGTTCCACTTCTCTATCTCAAGGCCTTCCCAGTGCCTTCGGCTTCATAGAGTGACGCTGCCTCCTAATTCTGAGATCAAGTGGGAGCAACCCGGACAACAAGGCGGCATTAAGAAACAGTTTTGTATGCCGCTGTTGGTTTTGAAGCAAAACCCTCTGGACATTGTTCAGCTGCTTTTGCCTATTTTCTTGTCGCCGGTGCCCATACACTGGAGGCGTACGTAAACACTGGCTCCACAGTCGCGGTGTATATAATGCGGATGACTTCCGGGTGTAGGCCCCAGCTAATTCTTGCTGCTCTAGAAGCTGCTTATATATGTTGATAGCTTTCTTACTCACCTCCACTACATGTTTATTGAAGGTGAGTTTGCTATCGATAATGAAGTCCCAGGATCTTTACGTCATCAGACATGCCAATGTCGACCCCACCCATCCTCAGTCTTGGAACATCATACTTCAGCTTTCGGGTGACTAACATGGCTTTAGTCTTTGATGGACCAAAATGAGCTTATTTTGATGCCCCAATTCCGAACATAGGCAAGGGCGGCATTGACGATTTACCTACTATTTCCAGAGCAGAGTTTCCAACGAAAACGAGGACAACGTCGTCAACCAAACGGCAGCGGCCGTCGCCTCGACGTTCGAGTCCTTTTAATAGAGGTCAGGAGCAGGTTCCACAAAATGGGGCCGCCAATCGATCCCTGCACACAGCCTTTGTGGCATCCTTTGTATGCTCAACCCCACTCCACATATCCTGACTGTGACCTTTCTGTTACGTAAGTAGCTGTCAAGAATTCTCCGGATATTAATTGGGCGCTTTTCCTGGCGCCAAGCGGACTCTAATCGCAGGCCACCATGCGTTGTCAAAGGCTCCCTCTATGTCCAGAGATACCATTGCGACCATCTTCTTCGCTTCTATTTTTTGGCGTATATAGTTAACTAGAACGCAAGGGGAGTCCTCAGTGCTTTTCTGGGGCATGAATCCGTATTGACGGGAACTCATCGTTGGTAGAATGTGCCACTTCAGCCTACTCACAATCAGCTTCTCCAGTATCTTTCCCATCACTGGCAGCAATCCTATTGGCCTGTACGCTTTGGGACGTCGTGTAGTTCTCCTTCCCAGGCTTGCGCGGTCGCCACTACCGTCGCCTCTTTCCAAAGGGTCGGGAAGTGCTCCATTTCTAGGCATTTGTTGATCAGTAGGAAAAACTTTGAATCCTGGGATATAGCATGACTGCAGATGTCGGCGGTAAAGCCATCAGCACCAGGGGCCTTCTTGGGGTTAAATGATTCGGTCGCAATTCAGACTCCTCCATAGTGAACGGTGGGTCCTTCTGCTCGTCGTGAGACCAACCGTTGACAAGCTCAGCCTGCTCTCATCAGTCGATGGTCAGTGTATCCTCTTCCGCTAAATCGTCCGGGTAGAAAGCTTCTGTCAGTACTCTCTTGCTGATTCCCGTAGGTCAAGAGTACTCCCATCCTTTCCAGGGGCAAATCCTCATGTCGTTTGGCGGTCCTACTCATCACTCTATATACCTTCCCATACTCCCTCCTTATCCTGTTTGCCTAGAACCCTTTCCAGCTTTCGATTTGCGCGTTTTAACCTCCTTCTCATACTTTTCTTTAATTTGCAGGTACTCATCGACGACTTTCGCTCTCCGAACCGGTGCTGCTGGCAGATTCGACGCTTCTTGAGTGAGGACCTCTTTCTTCATCAAATGCAGAGCTCCTGGACATCCACGGCAAGGTAAGTTTTGATTTGGATTTCTTTTCGGTAGGGTATCCTCATACCTTTTGATAATACGAGTATACCCTCCGTCAAAGAATCAAATCCTTCATTACTTTTTCCAAATTTTCCTTGTTGCGGCTTTCCTTCTTCAGTTGGTATGGCTTCTCGTGAAATTGAATCAATTAGCCCTTTTGGTGCCATAAATTCGTGTCGTTCTTTGTGTGCTCATACCTTTTGCTTTAATAAGCCTGATGTTAAGGTCAGTGTGTTGTGGTCGGAACTTGTGATAGTTTCGTCCACTGTCCAGTCCTCTACCAAGTTTAGCATCGCATGAGAACAGGCTGTGACATCGATATAGCTGGAGAAACGTTTGTTGCCTCTGATGGTATCAAATGCGGGGATATCCCCTTCATTGACTACATGCAACCCCATTTCATCTATGGTACCAAACATTTCTTCTCCTCTTTGGTCTATCGCGTCTCCGCCCCACCATGTATTCTTAGCGTTTGCGTCGCCTCCTAATACAAGCATTTTTGGTTGTATCTCCTTTTAATATGTTCTTCAACTGCTCCGGGTAATCTATATGGGTTGTTCTGGCTCAAAGTAGCATGAAACCACAGCGATTTCCCAGGCGCGAGTTTGGATCCCCACCACCACGATGTTATTTGTGGTGAGTTTCGGAATTGTTTTATCTCCAAGTTATCGTCATGGGCAACTGTAGCCGCCAGTAACCCCTTCTGGCTCGTACTCTGAAAAGATCCTCACCCCTCTGTAGCTTTTCATACACTTTGAGTTGCCTACATAAGGTTCCTGGAGCAATTAAAAGGCCACTTTTCTCTTATCTGCTTCTATCGCTGAATTCTGCTGTGGCTAATTCCTTTCGTTGGAGGTTGGCCTGGAATGCTTGTAAGGCCTCTCACCGTGTGGTGGCTACGTTGGATGCGCTTTGGTCCCTAAGACGCCCTTAGCAATAAGCTGTGGTGGCGCGGGCCATGGCATCCACTTACGCCTGATAGGACACTCCTGATTGAATGCATTGTGGTTCGCCACGGTTAATTTTGCTCGAGTGCAGTTGCAGCATGTTGGTGCATTACCAGCAAGTCGCTCCTCGCATTCTGCCCACTTGTGAAGCTCCACCGCAGTAACTGCATTTTCAGTAGTGTCCTTGCAGAGGCTTCGGCTGTGTCCGTATCCCAGGCATAGTGAGCACTGTATCAGCGGCGACTGGTCTTCAACCCACTTACACGTTACCTGCAGATCTATGTATTATCGACCCGCTGGTAAGGCGCTGCCATACCGCTTGGGGACACTGCATCACGATGTAGGTAGTATGTGGGTTTCTCGCGTTTCGCCTGTACTTCGCTGTGATTCGCGTCCTGCTCATCAATGTCTGCCAGCAGGTGACCGTTTTGTATTTTAAGTCTTTCACAACCTCGCTGCGTTTATTGTGAACGGCCAGCACATCTCGCACTATTATCAGAGGATCCTTGTTTTGTGCCTCTTTTAGCGTAGGTTGCTAGTCTTGACTGCTTCGCAAATTTTGTTAACTCATCTTTGCTGTAGCGTAATTTATGATCTTTTGATCTTTTGCTTTACGCAGCCTATCCACGCGTATACCACTGTTCTTCGCATTCACAGCGTCTAACTTTCGCAAAGAAGCTCTGTGCTAGTGTCCTCTTTATTATCAGACGTTATGATAATAAGTGAATAAGGCGCTTTCTCTTTTTCTTGTTTCGGCCGTTGTTCTGCCTCTACGTGAGTAAGCTGTGTTATCGCACGTACGCTAAGATCGTTTTGAGATCGGCAATGGTCTTAGTCAGTTTCATGCGACTTCCGCATATGATGGTCCCTGTTCGCCAGCAGGGGTCTTGGAATCAGCTTGATGTCCTTAGATGAGGGCTATGGTATGCTGTTTGCATTCCATTAGCATTGCGTTATGCTCTTTTATGTTTTCCATAGGGTTCTTCATCATCTCTGTTGCGACGTCGCTTCCGTTGGAAGCAGCCGCTGGGCTTCTTCTCCTTCCCTTCCGGCTCTTGCCCATTCTTAGCGCCTCCGCTTCTTTTTGCCAGTTGATGAGAGCCTCTCGATGAAACTGTGGCAACTCAGATTTTATGTCTGCCTTCAGATTGCGTGATTCCCCTAAGTAAGGTCTTTGCTCTCACTAGGCAGGCCTTTGCCTCTGCTGTTCTGCTGGCGTATTTGGAAGCTTTGATGGTGGTGATGCAGTTTTCGTAGTCTCCGCCGACGTCTGCAACTTGACTGAGCTATCCTGTGAGGGGCCGGCCATCTCTGTCTGTTCCGGGCTTTCCTGGAGCGTTCGATTTCATTTATCGTTCGCCGTTTTTGTAGGTGTGCGATTTACATGCGAACATGTTAATGTATTATAAAAATGTGTATAATCTTAACTAAAATGGAATCTTACTTTATTGGTAATATAATAGAATTTTTTCTACTTGGCTGTCCTAAGAGAATCTACGTAAGTAATAGAGAACAGGGTGGGTGGGCGGGCGATTTTCGTAATTCCGTGCGTTTCCTTTGCAGGTTGCGCCTGAATCGACGATTGTGGACCGGAAGCGACCGATCCGGAAGCGAAACACGACGAAAAACAAAGAAATAAAAATATATATTTTCAATTAAAATTACGTAACTATGGAAGTAATGAAATGTGATTTACAACAGAACACGGCCTCGAAACGGCTCGAAAAGGCTAAAGAATGCTTAGAAAGCGCAATTACAACTAAAATAACAAACTTGACATGCTTTGGACACTGCCACGAGGATATCAGTAAATTTCCTTAAAACAGGGCTTCACCATTACACCTCGGTTTCATACAAAATGTTGATTTTTTCAATTCCGTGCGTTTCCTTTGCAGGTTGCGCCTGAATCGACGGTTGTGGACCGGAAGCGACCGATCGGAAGAAACGACGACGAAAAACAAAGAAATAAAAATATATATTTTCAATTAAAATTACGTAACTATGGAAGTAATGAAATGTGATTTACAACAGAACACGGCCTCAGAACGGCTCGAAAAGGCTAAAGAATGCTTAGAAAGCGCAATTACAACTAAAATAACAAACTTGACGTAGCTGGACACTGCAACACGAGGATATCAGTAAATTTCCTTAAAACAGGGCTTCACCATTACACCTCGGTTTCATACAAAATGTTTTCGTAATTCCGTGCGTTTCCTTTGCAGGTTGCGCCTGAATCGACGGTTGTGGACCGGAAGCGACCGATCAGGCGAAAACACGACGAAAAACAAAGAAATAAAAATATATATTTTCAATTAAAATTACGTAACTATGGAAGTAATGAAATGTGATTTACAACAGAACACGGCCTCAGAACGGCTCGAAAAGGCTAAAGAATGCTTAGAAGCACAATTACAACTAAAATAACAAACTTGACGTGCTTTGGACAGCACTTACCCAGCACGAGGATATCAGTGGGTTAAGGTTAGGTTAGGTTAGGTTAGGTTAGGTTAGGTTAGGTTAGGTTTTTTTTTTTTTTTTGTATGTTGTGACCCCCATTTCTGGGGTCTCATGTATATTCTGACATGTATCGTCAGGGACTTTTTGTGCTTTTTATCATTATATATATATCAGAGCTTAATATTTACGTATCAACTTTTTTAAACATTTCTTTTTATTGCGCTTTATAAATTACAATTTCTATCTTTCCTTAATACCTATGTACTTATTGTACATCTATGTCCTAATTTTCGCTATCGCTAAAGTTATAATATAAACTTATATTTTCTGTTCTTCTATTTTTTTTTTTTTTTTTTTTTTTTTTTTTATTATTTTTATTATTATATATAAGTGTATATGTATGTATAACTTAACATAGTGATACTATACAGTGTATAAATCATAATATAATTAGTGTAAATTATAATATAATTTGTCATCCTTATTGTTTACTACTACCTATTATTTATTCTTATTTATTACTTTGCTGGCTATATATTTACAAAAACTAATAAACTTATCCTAGATTCCTTATTTCTAATAATTTCGGTGTATATTATTTTTGCTTATTTTTATTTCTAATTCTACCTCCTATCCATTCTCTCTCTACTGTACATGGGACATTCTGTGATAAGGTGGATCACACTTTCACCTTATCGTCGCCACTAGGCGCACGCAGGGCTCTCCTTGCATTTGAATCTATGCAGGTACTCAGGAGAACCCGCCGTGCCCTGTCAACACCTGTGTCCAGTACACCAGTGGGTTCGATCTCTCTCCACAATCCTATATGCATTTGCTGCGTGCGGAAGGAAGATCTTTGTTATTTGAGGCTGTTTGAAGCTTGTCTCGTATCTTCGGTTCCATTCCTCAAGCGACTTCTCACGGATTTATTTGCTTGGCAGATGAAACCGGGAAGAAGATCATAGTTGGGCTTTGTTTTGATCTTTAGTGCTGCCTCTTTGGCGGTTGTCCAAGCTCTTTCATTGCCTTCAATTCCACAATGTGCTTTGATCAGAACAAGGATATATGTTTGTTCTGGAGTTTGCTTGGCTTTGATATTTGCACGAGATTGAACGGCAAGTTGGTGCGTTGAGGCGTTGTTGATGACCGTCTCAAGGCTGATGATCTCGAGTCGCTGTATATGCGAAGCTCATTTCTTGACGTTCTAATATCGTCCGTGTGGCTGTGCATATGGCCAAGTTCCGCTTGATATACCGTGCAGTACGGTGACAATTTCAATTTGACGGCTTTGATCTCTGCTTCGCTATTCCGTAAGGACAGCGCTGCCCCGACCTTGCCATCAATTTTACTGCCATCCGTATATACTCAGATCGTTTGAGTATTTTGGCAATCAGCTTGCTCTTGGTTCATCAAACTTGTGAACCCCAGACTCATATGTTCCGCTGGATGAGGTGTTGTCGTATGCAACAACTTGTTCCACTTCTCTATCTCAAGGCCTGCCCAGTGTGCCCTTTCTTGACCTCCTTAGAGTGACGCTGCCTCGAATTCTACGGGGATCAAATTGGGAGCAGCAGACAGTACAGGCGGCATTTAGGAAACAGTTTTGGCCATGGCCCTTATTGAGTTTTTGGTACGAAACCCTCTGGACATTGTTGAGCTGCTTTTTCGCACCCTATTTTTCTTGTCGCCGGTGCCCATACACTGGGCGTACGTAAACACTGGCTCCACAGTCGCGGTGTATATAATACGGATGACTTCCGGGTGTAGGCCCAATAATTCTTGCTGCTCTAGACAGCTGCTTATATATGTTGATAGCTTTCTTACTCCACCTCCACCATGTTTATTGAAGGTGAGTTTGCTATCGATATTGAAGGAATCCCAGGATCTTCGTCATCAGATGTGCCAATGTCGACCCACCCATCCTCAGTCTTGGAACATCGCCGCTTCAGCTTTCGGGTGACTAACATTGCTTTAGTCTTTGATGGACCAAAATGGGCTTATTTTTGATTAACAATCGAACATAGGCAAGGGCGGCATTGGCTTGATTTTCTATTTCAGAGCAGAGTTTCCAACGAAAACGAACAACGTCGTCAGCAAACGCTTGGCAATAGTCGCCTCGACGTTCGAGTCAGCGCAATAGGGGTCAGAGGCAGGTTCCACAAAATGGGGCCGCCAATCGATCCACCTGCACACAGCCTTTGGCATCCTTTGTATCTCCAACCCCTCCGCATATCTGACGGTGACCTTTCTGTTACGTAGAGAGTAGCTGTCAAAAGAATTCTCGGATATTAATTGGGCACTTTTCCTGCCAAGCGGACTCTAATCGCAGGCCACCATGCGTTGTCAAAGGCTCCTCTATGTCCAGAGATACCATTGCGACCATCTTCTTCGCTTCTATTTTTTGTATATAGTTAGCTTCGAACATGAGGAGTCCTCAGTGCTCTTCTGGGGCATGAATCCGTATTGACGGGAACTCATCGTTGGTAGAATGTGCCACTTCAGCCTACTCACAATCAACTTCTCAGTATCTTTCCCATCCTGGCAACAATCCTATTGGCCTGTATGCTTTGGGGTTAGTGTAGTTCTCCTTCCCAGGCTTACGCAGTGCCACTACCGTCGCCTCTTTCGAGGTCAGGAAGTGCTCCATTTCCTAGGCATTTGTTGACCAGTGATAGGAAAATTCGGATCACAGGATATAGCATGACTGCAGATGTCGGCGGTAAAGCCATCAGCACCCGGGGCCTTCTTGGGGTTAAATGGATTCGGTCGCAATTCGGGCTCCTCCGCCAGTGAACGGTGGGTCCTTCTGCTCGTCGTGAGGACCAACCGTTGGCTCAACCTGCTCTCTTGTCAGTTGATGGTCGAGTGTATCCTCTTCCGCTAAATCGTCCGGGTAGAAAGCTTCTGTCAATTATCTTGCTGATTCCGTAGGTCAAAGTACTCCCATCCTTTCAGGGGCAAATCCTCATGTCGTTTGGCGGTCCTACTCATCACTCTATATATACCTTCCCTTCTCCCTCCTTATCCTGTTTGCCACAGAACCCTTTCCAGCTTTCGATTTGCGCGTTTTAACCTCCTTCTCATACTTTTCTTTAATTTGCAGGTACTCATCGACGACTTTTTCGCTCTCGGACCGGTGCTGTGGATTCGACGCTTCTTAAGTGAGGACCTCTTTCTTCATCAAGTAGAGCTCCTGGACATCCACGGCTTGGATAAGTTTTGATTTGGATTTCTTTTTTCGGTAGGGTATCCTCCATGCGCTTTTGATAATACGGTATACCCCTCCGTCAAAGAATCAAATCCTTCGCATTGCTTTCCAAATTTTTCCTTATTTATGTCCTTTTCCTCCTTCAGTTGGTATAGCTTCTCGTGAAATTGAATCCAATTAGCCCTTTGGTGCCATAAATTCGTGTCGTTCTTTATTATTATGCTCATACCTTTTGCTTTAATAAGCCTGATGTTAAAGGTCAGTGTGTTGTGGTCGGAACTTGTAATAGTTTCGTCCACTGTCCAATCCTCTACCAAGTTTAGCATCGCATAAGAACAGGCTGTGACATCGATATAGCTGGAGAAACGTTTGATGCCTCTGATGGTATCAAATGTGGGGATATCCCCTTCATTGACTACATGCAACCCCATTTCATCTATGGTACCAAACATTTCTTCTCCTCTTTGGTCTATCAACGTCTCCGCCCACCATGTATTCTTAGCGTTTGCATCCTTGCTCCTAATACAAGCATTTTGGTTGTATCTCCTTTTAATATGTTCTTCAACTGCTCAGGTATGGCTCTATGGGTTGTTCTGGCTCAAAGTAGCATGAAACCACAGCGATTTCCCAGGCGCGAGTTTGGATCCCCACCACCACGATGTTATTTGTGGTGAGTTTCGAGTGTTTTTATCTCCAAAGTTATCGTCATAGGCAGCAACCGCCGGCAGCCCTTCTCCCTGTGGCTCGTACTCTGAAGATCCTCACCCTCTGTAGCTTTTCATACGGCGAGGTGCCCACATAAAGGTTCCTGGAGCGGTGCAAAGGCCACTTTTCTCTTATCTGCTTCTATCATTAATTCTGCTGTGGCTAATTCCTTTCGTTGGAGAGTTGGCCTGGAATGCTTTAAGGCCTCTCACCGTGATAATGGTGGCTACGTTGGATGCGCTTTGGTCCCTAGAGACGCCCTTAGCAATAAGCTGTGGTGGCGGGCCATAGCATCACTTACGCCTGATAGGACACTCTGATTAGATGCATTGTGGTTCGCCACAGTTAATTTTGCTCGAGTGCAGTTGCAGCATGTTGGTGCATTACCAGCAAGTCGCTCCTCGCATTCTGCCCACTTGTGAGCTCCACCGCAGTAACTGCATTTTTCAGTAGTGTCCTTGCAGAGGCTTCGGCTGTGTCCGTATCCCAGGCATAGTGAGCACTGTATCAGCGGCGACTGATCTTCAACCCGCACACGTTGCAGATCTATGTGTGCTCGACCCGCTATTGGTAAAGGCCTGCCATACCGCTGGGGACACTTGCATCACGATGTGAAGGTGAGTATGTGGGTTTCTCGCGTTTCGCCTGTACTTCGCTGTGATTCGCACGTCCTGCTCATCAATGTCTGCCAGCAGGTGACCGTTTTGTATTTTAAGTGCTTTCACAACCTCTTCGTTTGTGTGAACGGCCAGCACATCGCACTATTATCAGAGGATCCTTGTTTTGTGCCTCTTTAACTTGTAGGTTGCTGATCTTGACTGCTTCGCAATTTTGTTAACTCATCTTTGCTGTGGCAGCCAATTATGATCTTTTGATCTTTTGCTTTACGCAGCCTATCCACGCGTATACCACTGTTCTTCGCATTCTGGCGTCCTAACTTTCGCAAGCTCTGTGTACTGAGTATCCTCTTTATTATCAGACGTTATGATAATAGAGTGAATGGGCCTTTCTTTTCTTGTTTCGGCCGTTGTTCTGCCTCTGCGTAGGTAAGCTGGGGTATCCGCACGGACGCTAAGATCGTTTTGAGATCGGCAATGGTGTAGATCCAGTTTCGTGACTTCCGCATATGATGGTCCCTGTTCGCCAACGAGGGGTCTTGGAATCAGCTTGATGTCCTTAGATAGGGCTATGGTATGCTGTTTGCATTCCATTAGCATTGCGTTATGCTCTTTTATGTTTTCCATGAGGTTCTTCATCATCTCTATTTGCGACGTCGCTTCCGTAGAAGCAGCCGCTATGGGCTGCTTCTCCTTCCCTTCGGCTCTTGCCCATCCTTAGCGCCTCCACTTCTTTTTGCCAGTTGGTAGAGGCCTCTCTCGATGGCTAATGCTTAACTCCAGATTTTATGTCTGCCTTCAGATTGCGTGATTCCCTAGTAAGGTCTTTGCTCTCACTAGGCAGACCTTTACCTCTCTGCTGTTCTGCTGGCGTATTTAGGCTTTGATGGTGGTGATGCAGTTTTCGTAGTCTCCGCCGACATCCTGCGACTTACGACTGGGCTATCCTGTGAGGGGCCGGCCGTCTCTGTCTGTTCCGGGCTTTCCTGGGCGTTCGATTTCATTTTATCGTTCGCCGTTTTTGCAGGTGTGCGGTTACATACGAACATGTTAATGTATTATAAAATGTGTATAATCTTAACTAAAATGGAATGTCTTACTTTATTGGTAATATAATAAATTTTCTACTTGGCTGTCTAGAGAATCTACGTAAGTAATGAGGAGCAAGAATTGGGTGGGCGGGCGATTTTTTCTACGTAATTCCACGTGCGTTTCCTTTGCAGGTTGCGCCTGAATCGACGGTTGTGGACCGGAGTCGACCGATCGGAAGCGAAAACGACGAAAAACAAAGAAATAAAAATATATATTTTCAATTAAAATTACGTAACTATGGAAGTAATGAAATGTGATTTACAACAGAACACGGCCTCCAAGAAACGGCTCGAAAGGCTAAAGAATGCTTAGAAAACACAATTACAACTAAAATAACAAACTTGACATGCTTTGGACACTGCAACACGGGGATATCCAGTGGGTTAGGTTAGGTTAGGTTGGGATTAGGTTAGGTTAGGTTAGGTTAGGTTAGGTTAGAGTTAGGTTAGGTTAGGTTAGGTTGGGTTAAGGTTAGGTTGGGTTAGGTTAGGTTAAGGTTAGGTTAGGTTAGGTTGGGATTAGGTTGGAGTTGGAGTTGGGACAGGTTAGGTTAGAGTTGGGTTAGGTTAGGTTAGGTTAGGTTAGGTTGGAGTTGGGTTAGGTTAGGTTAGGTTAGGTTAGAGTTGGGAGTTAGGTTAGGTTAGAGTTGGGAGTTAGGTTAGAGTTAGGTTGGAGTTAGGTTGGAGTTAGGTTAGGTTAGGTTAGGTTAGGTTGGGATTAGGTTAGGTTAGGTTAGGTTGGGTTAGGTTGGAGTTAGGTTAGGTTAGGTTGGGATTGGGATTTAGGTTAGGTTAGAGTTAGGTTGGAGTTAGGTTAGGTTAGGTTGGGATTGAGTTAGGTTAGGTTAGGTTAGAGTTAGGTTAGGTTAGGTTAGGTTAGGTTAGGTTGGGTTAGGTTAGGTTGGGTTAGGTTGGGATTGGGTTGGAGGTTAGGTTGGAGTTGGGTTGGGTTAGGTTAGGTTAGGTTAAGGTTAGGTTAGGTTAGGTTAGGTTAGGTTAGGTTAGGTTAGGTTAGGTTAGGTTGGGTTAGGTTAGAGTTGGAGTTAGGTTAGGTTAGGTTAGGTTAGGTTGGGTTGGAGTTAGGTTAGGTTAGGTTAGGTTAGGTTAGGTTGGAGTTAGGTTAGGTTAGGTTAGGTTAGAGTTGGGAGTTAGGTTAGGTTAAGTTAGGTTAGAGTTGGGTTAGGTTAGGTTAGGTTAGGTTAGGTTGGGTTGGGATTGGGATTGGGTTAGGTTAGGTTAGGTTAGGTTAGGTTAGGTTAGGTTGAGTTAGGTTGGGTTAGGTTGGGTTAGGTTTTTTTTTTTTTTTTTTTTTTTTTTTTTTTTTTTTTTTTTTTTTTTATATTGAAATGACCCCATTTTATGGAGTGTCTCGCATGTATATTCCCTGACATGTATCGTCAGGGACTTTTGTGCTTTTAATCATTACATATATGTCAAACTATTAATGCACATGTCACTTTAGAAATAAACATTTCCTCTTTATTGCGTTGATATATAACAAAATTTCAATTTTTTCTAATATCTATGTACTTATCATATATCTATATCTAATTTTTCGTTATCGCTATAGTTAGGATATAAACTTATATTTCTCTTCTATTTATTATACATATTTTTTTTTTTTTTTTTTTTTTTTTTTTTTTTTTTTTTTTTTTTTTTTTTTTTTTATTATTATTACATATAAGTGTATATGTATGTATAACTTAACATAGTACTGTATAGTGTATAATTGGTTGTCTCATATTGTTTACTACTACCTATTATTTATTCTTATTTATTACTTTGCTGGCTGGGTTAGGTTGGGTTAGGTTAGGTTAGGTTGAGTTAGGTTAGGTTAGGTTAGGTTAGGTTAAGAGTTAGGTTGAGTTAGGTTAGGTTGAGTTAGGTTGGGTTGGGATTAGGTTAGGTTAGGTTCGGTTAGGTTAGGTTAGGTTAGGTTAGGTTAGGTTAGGTTAGGTTAGGTTAGGTTAGGTTAGGTTAGGTTAGGTTGGGTTGGGTTAGGTTGGGTTAGGTTAGGTTAGGTTAAGTTAGGTTAGGTTAGGTTAGAGTTGGGTTAGGTTAGGTTAGGTTAGGTTGGGTTAAGGTTAGGTTAGGTTAGGTTAGGTTAGGTTAGGTTAGGTTAGGTTAGGTTAGGTTAGGTTAGGTTAGGTTAGGTTAGGTTAGGTTAGGTTAGGTTAGGTTAGGTTAGGTTAGGTTAGGTTAGGTTAGGTTAGGTTAGGTTAGGTTAGGTTAGGTTAGGTTAGGTTTTTTTTTTTTTTTTTTTTTTTTTTTCTTAATCTTATGTTTAATCATATTTAACATTTTTAATTCTTATTGGAAATGTGTTTATATGTCAGGTATCAGCTATTTGATTCGCTTATTTGGGGATTATGTCCTGGCAGAACGCTATTTGATACGTTTCTGCCTAGTAGCTGCCTATCTATATATTCAAAGAGATTTTACTTTCCCCGATGGCCGTTTATTGACTAATTTTATACATTATTATAATAAAGTTGGCTTTACGTAATTACGTAAAAATAAAATATTAACTATTGATTCGTGGGGCAGTAGGGTGTACAACTGCTAATGGATACAGGTTGTGCCACCTAGTCTCATACCCATAAACTTCATACAGAGTTACTGTACAGTTAAGATTTAGTATAGAATAGCAAGTATATATATAAGTTTGTCCCGAATAAAGAAAATAAATTGTGTCCTTCAGACTTCAAGAATACGACTTCTATTGAAACCGCATTTCCCGGAGCTCGAATCTCCGAGACGCTCGACTAAATATTCTTATTACTAACACAGAAAGTTTCCTATCTTAAATATTAATTACATTTTTCAAATGTAAATCAAATGTAACAACCTATTCTTACACTATAATTTTACATAGAATATATAAAGTAAAAGTACAGATGCATGCGCGCAACGGATAATATCATACTATACTCCTTGAAACAGAAATTAAACGCACACATGCAAGTGCTTCACAGTGTGTAAAATAGACCCGGCGTGACAAAGCCACGCTTTCTCCGCCGCCGGCGCACACTCGAGGCAAGGAAGGCGGCGCGGCATGAGAGCGCAGTGCTCTGTCGGTTTGTGGGAACAAATTTAAACAAATTAAAATTTTAAAATGTGCCGAGGCCGCTCCCGCATGCTCAGCGAGTGCTCGCAGTCAGATACGATACACTGTTCGCAACCCGGAATAGCGGCAGCACGTGCTTGGGCAAATTCATCTTAATTGATTGAAATATTTTACAAAGATGGCCTAGTTTAATAAATGATAGATAGTATGATCGTAAAATAAACATAAGTATATAACAACATTATATAATGCCAAAAGAGTACAGTTAATAATATGCAAGTATCTATTCTAAAATTAGTGCTAATTCCTTAAAGCTAGACCTTAACATTAGGATTTGAAAAGAGTTGCAAAGAAAAGTATTACTAAGATGCTTAGACAGATTGAACTATGTCGCCGTATCTAAAAATTAGAAACGCCGCTTGAAGGTCACAGTCCCGACGCGTCATGCGCGAGGAGCGGGACGAACGCAGGCGCGGTGCGCTAACAGTCACAGCAATAAAGTTGTAAGGAGCGATGTACAATTTAAACCATGCCACGGCCACTCCCCGAGCAGGCGATACTCATAATAAAAATACGAGGCGTCGTTCGCAGCCCGGGAATGTCGGCGGCATGTGCAATATGCTTAAACACTAGTTCGACGTAATTAAATAATTGAAGGTATTTACAAAGCTGGCCTACTGCAATTTAATAAATGGTAAATAGTATGATCATCAAAAAGAAAAATAAACATAAACATATAACGACATTAAATAATGTAAAAACAACAATTATTTATCTATATACAAGTATCTATTTTAAATTAGTGCTAACATCCGCGACCCCGCCTGCGCCGGCCGACCAGGCGGCCCCTTCTCCGGGGAGGACATCTCCTCTCCACCCCTCCTGGCAGGGCGCGCCGGAACACGGACGCGCCCTCCAGCTCAGCCCCTCCTCTGTAGGTCAGGAAGCGGACTCCCCGAGTCCGCCCCAGGCCATGGGGGCCAGGAAGGCTGGCCCTGCGGCGGATCAGGGCGGTAGGCTCCGCCGCCGACCAATGTTCGGCCGCGGAGGACAGAAGGAGGCGGCAGGATCAACCACACTCCCACTGAACCCGCGGCCCACCACGGCCGCATCCAGCGATGCGACCCCGCTTGAGTCGCGGAGGATAGGGAGATACACTACCCTCCCTCCGCGACTCCGTCTCAGATGCGGAGGGTGGGGGCACGACGATGCGCGGTACCGGTGCTAACAGTCCTCGCACCGCCACCCCATTCCCCGACTCCGCCTCGGCCTGCAGATGGTGCGTAAGACGGCCTCCTCCGTCCATCCGCACCCCGCAGCCCTCGGCTGCATCAGGGGTGGGCCCAGCTCCAGCCCGCCCGGGCGGCCTCCTCGGAGCCGGCCTTAGAGCGCCTTGAGCCCGGCCATTTGCATTCCTCTTGGCTTCACGCCTGCGCCGG